>WIQG01000091.1:0-565492 GCA_014925785.1 Mycena galopus ATCC 62051
GGTACCAGTCGTGGAATGGCGGATGGACGTCATGAGGGATCTTGTCTCGTGCGCGAAAATGGCCTTGACATGTACAACAGGTTACTTCACCCGCGAATGTGAACCGGGTGCGGTGCGGCAGGAGTGTAACACAGGGAAGAGCACACTGCGGTCATCCTGCGCAAGCGCCGTGTAGTCCTTCGTGGTGCGTCGCCCCGCGTCCCGTCCGAATGGTCGGTGCTATTGCGCCGCCTTCGTCTTGACGAGGACACTGAACTGAGGGCGCCGCGAGCGTCGGGTGGATAAACGTAGGCGGGGAGGCATATTCTATGCAAGTGCGCCCCACCACTAAAGGCGGAGGGGTGGCGCATGGGGAGAACGGACTAAATGGCATGTGCGATACCATATGGGGTGGGTGGCCATGAGCTAGCAGTACAGTTGGATGTGCAAGAGGCGGCGCAAGCGCTGATTGGGTGGTGCAAGGCATAAGAGCAGGAAGCGGGAATATACAGCAATAAAAATAGGCGGGTGCGGTGGAAGCAAGCTCAGAAGGTGGAGAGCTGCAGCGGGGGCCGCTCGAGGATGATGGGCTCGGGCTCGCACATCACGG
Organism: Mycena galopus ATCC 62051; assembly: GCA_014925785.1. Lineage (NCBI taxonomy): Eukaryota > Fungi > Basidiomycota > Agaricomycetes > Agaricales > Mycenaceae > Mycena > Mycena galopus. The sequence goes on from WIQG01000091.1 coordinate 590, forward strand.
GGAAACGATATTGGAAGTCTGGAATCGCGAGTGAGTGAAAAATATAGAGAACAGGACGAGGGAAGAGAACGCACCACCATCGCGTATGACGGGATTACTCCTTCTCTGCTTTTCCTCAGCCTCTTCGCGCTCCATCTCGCGCTCCATCTCGAGCTCGTATGGGGCCTTGCCGCCGACGACGGGGACGCGCAGGGCGGGGTCGGCGACTCCGGGCTTGGTCTCCCAGCGGCCACCGCCAGATGCTTTGCAGAGGAGACTGGCGCGGTGCAAGGGGTACGCGTCGAGTTCGCCGTACGAGCTCGTCGGCGAGGGAGGGGAGGGTGGTGGAACGGAGGGAGCGCGGAGAGGAGGGGCGGGTGCGGGAGCGGGTGATGCCGCCGGCGGGAAGGATAGTACTGTGGGACATGGAGGCGACGTGGGTGTCGGGGAGCGGAGGCGGCGTGGTAGGTCCGGGAGGGCTGACGCGGCCGACGAGGGTGCGGAAGCGGAGCTTGTGAACAGGCGATCGGCGACGAGAGGAGGGAATTAGCGCGGGAAGGCGAGGAAGGCCGCCAGGGCGCAATACAGGGCGAGCGCAGGCCGTAAATCTGGTCGTAGCAGTCGTCGCACACACGAGTCACCACGATGGGCGACGCGGGCGACTCGAATACAGTCAAGGCTGTGTTGCGGGGCGGGTGGAGGAACGCGAGGTTGGACGCGTCAAGTAGAGGCGTCGATCGCGACGAGCATAGCTGGCAAGAGGCCGCCGCATTTACGGCAGTGATGTCTGCGCTCGAAGATGGTGAACGGGACGCCACAATGGACCGAGTCGCAGTTGCTCGCAGCAGAGTCGGGTTTCCGTGCACAGACGGTCACGGCGCGCCACCGCCAGACTTCGCAGAGGCATGTGGAGGAGGTGATGATGGATACGAGTTCGGGTTTGGTATTTGAAGAGCGGGCGGTCGCTGTAATATAAAGTCGGCGTCAAACAGAAACGGGCGCTCAGGCTCGGGTGGAAGAATTTGGGTGTCGGTGCGGCGGATCGTAGCAGTAGACGGCAAAACATTTATATAGAACGACTCAAAGAACATGAATGTGGATCAAGGGCAAGCAAATTGGACCTCGCAATCTACAAAACGGGTCAGCGACAGCGAAAAAACCGAGCAATGGGTGCGCACCTATTTCCTAGCGGCGGAATCGGCGCGCAATCCAGTCTTTCGCGCGCGCGTAAGCGTTGCGGATGCGTCCGAGAGGCCCCGCTTCCCCTGGCTGCTCAACGTGCGCAGACGCGATATCATTATCTGGAATCTGGAAAAATATAAGAAAGAAAGAGAAAGAGGAAAGAAGACGCACCATCGGCGACTCGGCCATCCCCACTGGCTCCCCAAGCGGCTCGGCGTGGCCGACGACATCCTCGTACGAAGGTGGCTCCTTGTAAGCCGGCGGTGGTCCTTCGGGCGTCGGGAAAGGGTCTTCCCGCGAATATGGAGGGGCGGGTTCTTGGATTCCGTCAAGGTCCATGAAAAGGTAGGGGGTCGAGTGGTTGTGAAAGCGCAGAGGCCTGTAGACGTGTGAGGAAAACGAGACGCAAGGTCGACAATGGAGGAAGATGGGTCGTGGACTTCGCCACAGAATGTGCGGGGATCACGTGATCTGACCCGCCCTGTGATAACCCGCGACGCCTCTGGCAACCAAACGATGCACAACGTGTATTAGGCGCGTTGTGGGCCATTTCCCGCGTGTCGCTTGTGTCCTCGCTTGGGCACATTGGTAGTTGCGTTTGCGAATGCGGCGGGGTTGGGTCGAGGAGCACGGTCGAGGAGCACAGCCTGAACCGCGACCCACGACCCAAACCGATCGGGCACCGTGGTTCATGACATTCAGGGGATTCGGTGCTGGGATGTGTTGTCGAGGAGGTGAATATACTGAAAGTTTTCGTAAATCTAAATCCTCCCTCGATTTTTAATGCATCGAAGACTTACTTCATCAGCAAAAAAAAAAAAAAAATTCGAGCTTAGGCATAGATCTCGGGGGAATAAATCGAGCTTTGGCCTAGATCTCAGCGACGATGGTACAGTGGATCCTGTGGGTTCATTAGCACTGGATGAAACAAGGAAAATAATTCGACTACCATTTGAGAATGACATGATAAGAGGCGGCAAGCCCAGAGAGGCGAGCAAGATCCAGAAATATTGCGGCAAGGGCTGGACTTCGAAATTGTTGCGATGGCCTTTCACGAAGGACATTTGCCCTCGAAAATGGGCTGTTGCTCGCAAACTGCAGGCCAGAGTTCGGCGGTGGTGCGACTGGTGCGATTGAGGGCTTTTCTGTCGTTGGACATTGGAAAGCAGACAGAGAGAAACCAGAGCCGCCAAAACGCCATTCAATGGGCCTCGACGACGACCGCCGAGTCCGCAATCCACGGTCACGACCAAATCTCAGCTACCCGCCGAGCCTCGGTCACCGTGCCTCCAAGCCTTCGGAAAGCGGACAGAGAGAAACCAGAACCGCCAAAACATCATTGAGCCTCGACGACGACCGCCGAGTCCACAATCCACGGTCACAACCAAATCCCAGCGGCTACCCGCCGAACCTCGGTCACCGCACGTTGGTCGCAAGCTTGGACGCCAGACCGAGTTCCGCAGGGCTTGCCTGTCAGAGTTCGGTGGTGGGGCGATTTCTCGGTGGTGGTGAAAATACTGCAAGCTACAGAAGCCTTTCACGAAGGCCTTGCCCTCGAAATAGCTCGGTGCTCGCATACGCGCACGCCACACCGAGTTCTGCGGGGCTTGCCTGCTAGAGCTCGGTGGTGGCGGTGGAAAGGCGGTTGCGCACGGACCTGCAGTACAAAGAATCTGAGTCATGGGTCACGAGACCCATTTTTTTCACCCATCGTCAATGTCGATTATTCAGATTTGCGTGGTAGACCATCCTCGGATTAATATTATGTCTACCACCCCATGTCTTGCGATGAAATGCCTACTAGCATGGTGCACGTTTTCTGCGTGCAAATCCTGGATCATTCTTTCTTATACCCCATTTTATTCCGCATGCAACCATATGTCTTGTACATGTAATACTTTTTACCAAGTCGAGATAGACTGTGCGTATCCTACGAGACCAAGCGTTTTACGCGCCGTTTATCGTCAACGCCGAGATTGGATCTTTGCGACTTTAAATTTATCGCAGTCGATTCGTGGCGGTGCAAATTTACATCCTGTTTTGGCATCCTTATTTCCGTTTTGAGGATTTTTAATTGATCAAATTGAATTGCCCTCGTGCACGTGTAGCGAGTTCAGCGTCTCAACGTTATCTCAACTCTAGATCTATAGCTGCTTGTGGTGTCGAGTGAGTACAATATATGTACTACATCTACTTCCACGGCTCAAATTCGGACTAGCTATGCCAGGTCCGTTAGTACGGTGCGATTGCCTTGGCCGTTGCAACCATACATACGCCGAAATCTCATTTTCGACTCGCAACAACCACAAAAGAGACGATAGGATCCGGGGGATTCAGGCCACACTTGAAACAAATTTCCGCTCACCACAGCCCGGTTCGAGCAGACCTGCTGAGAGACCTAGAAATTCTCCTCCTAGGCCTGCGCCTCATCATTCACCGTACCTGCCACAACCAGATCGAGTCCGTATACCACAGCCTGGTTCGAGTAGACTTTACCAGGGTGCCGAGAGATCTGGATCAAGAAATTCTCCTCCCCACCGGGCTGAGCCTCATCGATATCGTCATTCACCGTACCCGCCACAAGCAGATCCAGTCGGGCGCTCGTCATCGCAGCCCTTAACCCCCCCGCGCTCGCGCTCGCATCCTGACAGAGCACCGCCGCACTCTAATCCGCCCCAGACTGCTCGTACAGCAGCTGCTCTGCGGCTAATAGATTCTGAGGTACAAATCCGTCGGCGTCAGCCTATGGCATCTCTGGCCACTCCCCTCGTCTTTGTCAACAAGCCCTCAGACAATGGGATTTACGAGCCCGAACACGGACCTGCTCGTCTGCCAAACAGTGGGAAATATCGCCTCCAACCCAGAGCTGCGGCGAATGTGTGTCTCGTCGAGCAGGAAAAGCGCCTATGGGAGCTTTTAGGTGAAACTCACCTTCTTCCTCCATGCGAAGGGAAGGTCGAATTAGAAGATCGCATTTTGAAGGAGATCGATAGGTGTTCCCAAGAAAAAGAACTTCACTGGAGCGAGCAACGTCTGGGCCGGGACATTAACCAAATCGTCGTGAACAATGGTACGCAAAACATTCAACCAGTCTCCAAATATGCTAATCGCATGAAAAAGCGGTAAACTTCGTTGCACTTCCTCAACGGGAGCCCGCAGTGTTAGCTTCGATGATTCTTACTGCCATGATGACCACGTTGTTCCATGTGTCCCTGCGAGGCGGATCTGTCCTCCTTGCGGGGCTACGTGACGTTCTCAACGCTGTCCCTGGCCAGCATCAGCACATCATTGGGGGCTTGGCTAAAGACCCTCGCACCATATATACACAGCTCCGTTTGGATCCTGTTACGGAAACCTTTCTATGTTGCCCGGCCTGCTGGGCATTGAAACCATATTGTGCTGGTACCGACAACCCTGTTACCCGGGGAAATCCCAACCCTGATATCCCGGTTTGCCAAGAGAGGTTGACTCCTAGCAGCCGGATTTGTGGTGCAGCGCTGTGGGAGAAGGAGGAACACTTCCCTGGGAACAAAGTAACTTGCACGCCGAGTTCAACGTATGTTCACCAGACATTGAAGCACTGGTTGGCCCGCCTCTTGTCACGCCCTGGGATTGAAGACATCCTTGATGAATACCCGGTCTCTGCCTCTCACCTAAGAGACGGAGAGTTCATGGCAGACATCTGGAGTTCCCCCGTAATCCAGAGCCTGAAAGGTCCCGATGGAAAACCTTTTCTTGAGGTCACAAATGGAGCTGGTCGCTTTCTCTTCGGTTATGCTAACGACGGGTTCAACCCCTTCCACATGAAAACAGCCAAGCAGGTGGTCACATCGACCGGCTTCTGGCTCATCTTGCTCAACTTCCCCACCCACCTTCGCTACCTTTTCGAAAACATGTGCTACCTGGGATCTGCTTCCGGCCCAAATGGGCCCACAGTTGGACGTTTGAACCCCTTCATCGATCTCATGGTACGAGACTTTCTGGAATTCTGGGACCCAGGCGTGTTCTTCACGAAGACATACAAATATCCATCTGGTCGACGCGCCAATGCTATGCTCATTCCTCTCAGCTCGGATATGCTAGCAGCCCGAGAGGTCGCTGGTTTTACGTCTTCGACATCCACGTACTTCTGTGTTGGCTGCTATCTCGATATGAACCATATAGAAGAATTTGATCCCTCGAAATGGCCCTGCCGGAACCATTCGGTGCATGTTCAACATGCAAACCAGTGGAAGGATGCGGACAACGAGAGGGAACAGACCAGACTGGCCCAGGAGAATGGAGTACGATTCACACCGCTCCTGAAACTCCCTTACTGGAAGGTTGTTCATTACATCCTGATCGAGCCAATGCATGCTCTCGATCTGGGCCTTATCGAGCACCACTGTCGTGTTCTATTCGGCATTGATTTGGACAATCCAGGCGGCGATGCATCTGCACCCCGGGTATCGAGGCCTCACAAGGTCACACCGGATTGGTGGAAAATGGTATTGAAAGTGTTTGTGGAACACCACCGCGCGCCCGACTTTCTGCAGAAGATGCTGGCGAACGACTACGTCACCTTTCCGGCGTTGTGGCATATATGCAACGACCTTGGCCTTCGAATCGCCGGGAATAGTAAACACAGGCCGTGGTATATTCTGCGTATAAAAAAATGGGTAACTTTGATTTCCATGACCGACGAACAATTTTAAACTGAGTTTTCTTAATTTCCACAGAAGGATGAACAGAACATATCTGACGACGAATTCCTACGCATTCCCCCGAAAGAAGAGACTCTGACCGTTGAGCACTTGGTACTTGGTGCTATGGAAGCTTTCTCTCAGAGCGCACTTCGTTGTGCAGATATCTCCGAGCTGGAGGTCCAGAAGTGTAAAGCGGTGATGAGATCTATTTATCGGGGAACCAAATTTGTCAGCATCAAGGCCCCACTCTCCAGAATTGTTTATACATGTCGCTTGCGAGAATTGTCCGTGGAGGGGACGTCGACACGAGAAGCTCTTTATAACCGCCTGGTCCACTCGGTATGTGCATTGCCAAAATACTGTTAGATTTCCCATTTTACCCTTACGCCAAGGTCGAGGCAGAAAAAGAGGCCAAATTATCGCCCGAAGAACGCGCCACGAATTCGCTCAGCGGAGACGTTCTAGGATCTGATGTAATGCAGGCTATTTGGGCCGATATGCGGAAGACAATCTTGCCTAGCTGGGTTGGAGCAGCGCCCCGGAACTGGGGTACTGCAAAGCGAGGCAAACAAAGCGCGGATCATTGGCGAGCGATCTTCACAATTCATCTTCCCATCACACTAATCTGGCTCTGGCGGCACGAAACCGGACGGAAAAAGGAATTACTGTCGAACATGTTGGACTTGGTCATGGTCGTACGTTCAGCCAACTTCAAGGAAACCAACATCAACATCTCCCGAATATATGACGCCTACATCCATAGATACATGGCGCAAGCGGCCCAGCTCTTTAGGGAGAACACCATTACACCGACTCAGCATTCAGCATTCCATATCGGACAGAATCTACGAGATTTCGGTCCATCCCATTCACGAGGGGCTCAATCCTATGAACGTTACATCCATCACCTCCAGAGTCAGAATCACAATCAGAAGTTTGGTCTGTTAAATATACTGTGCGGTGACATTGAGCTCGAGATTAACAAGGTTACAGGAGAACTGGAGGCGACACTCATGAATTCTACTGCTCGGGCGGCAAACCTCCAAGCAATTATCACAGACAACCCCACAGTTCGGTCGCATGTTGTCGAGGCCATCGAAGTGCATAAGCGCACATCGAACCGAGATTCCCGCGGAATTCGTCTGGCTCAAATGCTCGACCCAAATGGTTCACACCACGATGTGGCATCTCGATCCAAATGGGGCCGGCTTCCCACAGACGAACGACGGTTGCTGAATCAGTATCTCCAGTGGAAACATGGTCAAGACTTTACTCTCGAAGATTGGCAGTCCAGCGGCGTTATCATGGATCAAATCTCCATTGCAGGAGTCCGATACGCCCGGAAGGGTGCGCTTAAAGCTCACCTGGACAGTTACATTTTCTTTGCTCCGCATCAGTCCAATGGCCTGTCACCAGGACAGATCGTGAACATATTTCAGTTCTACTACATCACGTCAGCTGGAAACGACTACACGACAACTTATCTTGTTGTCGACCGTTTCGCTCCCTGCCCAATTTTGGAGGACGGTAGTGGAGACCCTTACCCAAGTTACCACCCCCTCTTCGGATATTTATGCAGCGATGCATCGGCAGAAACTCTCATCATTGAAGCAGACCAGGTTCGGAGTCATTGTGCTGTGACGCCTAGAAAATGCGGCGAGCAACAACTAATACATGTTCTGCCGCTGAATCGGGTCCGTTTTTTTTCGTTTCATTCGAGTCAATGATTGGATCGTCAACTCATTCAGGTGAACCTCGACCACTGGTGGGTGATGGAGGATCCGATGGAAACAGCAGTTCATGATCAAGAGACCGACGACTTCTCGGATCTCGGCGGTTCTGGAGATGAATCCTAGGGCTAGGAGACTTGAAATTTATAGAAGTGTTGGTATCACGTACCGTGGGCTTGTTATATAATATATTGATACCTATGACCGGTTCCACGCAGAATTAATATTTACATTATATAGTGGAATTCCTGGTACCGTTCTAGATCTAGGTCCTAGGCCTAGGTCTACTTTCCGTATATACACCCTATCTGTCGTCACATCGTCACATCACTCGCACCTTGTTAGGATATTTTCGCCTTTTATGGTAATTTCCGGCTACTACGTCTGATCCAAGTCAGGTCGGCTATTTCGGGCCGGGTCTCCTCTAAATTTAAAGTTCTAAGTCTCTACACAAAATTCTCCCATCATCTTCTGGCCACGTCTTGGGCTGCGCAATATTATTCAAGCAACGACAAAGATCAGAAAACGTGCCTGTTAGTCTGGCCAACGTCTTTCATACGGGACCAGGGGTGCCCGGAGGGCCTTTTGAATCTGATATTGATATTTCTATACATTTCTAATTTTCGTTGCGGGCAGTCAGTGGCGCAAATTTAAATCAACGTGTTCTTATCTTGATTATCATTTTGAGCAACCACCATCTGCTTTGCGAACCCTTTGTCGCGATTATCGAGTCGTTCGCTTTCTTTTCTGCTCTGTCCAGATCTGAATCTATTTCCCACTACTCATCTCTGGATCTTTCTTGCCTAGAACATCCAACGTTCAACACGATCCGCGAAAATGGAGGACCATTCGGTCTACTGTACAGACGACCACGACCTCCTTTTCGACACCGCGTCGCCGAATCGGGACGTCTTCGGCGAGCCGGGCTCGAGCCCTCCTTCAAGAGGAGGACCTCATCGAGGCCGTCGAGGGAAGTGCGCGGTTCAAGACCGCCGATCCCGAGAGCAGGACCGCTCTCGTAGCCGAACTAGCCATTCACATCGGCGATCGGTAAATCGACGCTACCAGCTATCTCCCTCTCCATCGGCTCGATACGCGACCCGAGCTCCTTCATTTCCGCATCGCCAAGGGTCGCGCTCTCGAAGCCCTCGAGGCCGAAGTGGAAAGCGGGTCCAATCCCTAGCTTCTGAGGAGCGCTCAGGATCAGACGTTGGCAGCTTCGACGAGTTTAGGGAAATCCGACCTCTTGTTTATCCGCGGGACACTCTCCCGGAAGGCAACCGCGAGCGCCCTTCCGCGAATCTAACTGCGTCTCGCGAACCAGAGTCTGCGTCGTCCCTAATGGATTGGACAGTCTATCCGCGTTCGGAGGCCATCACGATCCAGAACCTACGAGCCTGGCGCGCACGAGTTCTAGAGGAAGACCCAGTCTACCCTCCATACAACGGGATACGTTGGAACTTGAAGTGGCTCAAACAATCGATCCTGTCCAGCCGTGACCCACGCTCCATCTGGAGAATGAAGACGATTACTGCCTTGGACCCCCATGTCCTCGACATAGGAGATCTACTCGAGCGTGCCATCCGTTTCGGCATGCCCTTTTCCGTCTACGTGCAGGGGAGCAGGGTGCGGGAGTTCAGAGACATTCTCATCCCATCACTAGTCTTGAAAACTGCGGCCGCCCTTTACGAGCCGGGCTACATTGACGCTCAGCTTACCTGGCCTAAGCAGGGAGGAAACGTTGCCTGCTACACAGCTTACGTTGCTCGCATTGGCGAGATGCTGAAGCGTCCTCATTCCCCGGCTTTCATTCCTCACGGCGGTGTCCTGCGTTACGTGGCGGAGCTGTACGACCAAGAGGTAGTGCAGCGCTTCGCTCAAGGTCCTACCCTTCAGGTCTCACAATTCGCCAAAGGCGAGTGGAGGCTGTTTCGCGCGCAAAGCGAGGAGAGCTTCTGGACAACGGACCGAGTCACCGAGAGCGAAATAGGATTACTCATCGGTCGTATCCCTGGGGAGAACGGCGACTCGGAGCGCTCCCTGTGGCCTAGCCCTGACACTTTTGAAAGGGAGTGCAGGCACATGCGAGGTTATCTTTCTCGGGGGGCATACCGCATGCTCAACTTAATCAAGGACGAGATTTTCGGATATCCACCCTCGCCAAATTGGCGTGACGCGGTTGGATGGAAGGAGTTCTTCCGCTCGGGACGCACCACAATTTCCAAGCATTCAACGCCCATGAAAGCGGATTGGGACGTGGGCCGTTCTCTGTTCTCCCGCTCTTACCCATCAGACTGGGACGGAATCGAAATGAGCCAGATCATCTTTCCAGAGACATTTGTTCAAGAAAGGAACACGGATACTGATGCAGCGCTGTAGCTGCTTTGTGGTTTCGTTGCACTTTAGAATTGTGTAAGTACCAAGTAAATAGTTGCAACCAGCTTCAGTGGAACCAATGTACATGTTTACATAGAATATATATAATGAATGAGTTTCACGCCGCGCGCTGCATTACATCCAGACTGTATATATATGTACATGTACATTCAGTCGCGCCTTCCTAGAGATTCTTGCATATGCATTTCTTGCCATGACAAGTCGCTCGGGGGCCAAGTCGCTCGCGATCGGGGCCCTCTCTTATCCGGATCGCAGACTGTTGACATGAATGTGCAACTTTTATATCGCTATCATGCACAACTTATAGCGTCTACATAATTTATAACTTGAATGTATGCTGCTAAGTACCTTGAAGGTCCCATATATATAAGAGATTAAACCAATGCAAGTATTCACACTCCATGTGGATTATTGATGTGCGCGAAAGCCAAGCTAGAGAAATAATTCGGATCAGCCGCAACAAACAAATATCAGATTCAAGGGACCCACTCGATAACGTCTGCGTCGTGAGCGAAATCATAGGGTTCTGGTCTCGGATGCGAGTCGTACTTGCGTCGAGTATCGCTTTCCATCCATCTAGGATCATACGCATTGATAGGAAGACCAGGAACAAACTTGGGATTTTCGCTCTTTCGACCGTCGTTGCGGCTACGACGGTCGGCACCAGGTCGGACCCTCCAGCGTAAAATGTTGTGAACGGAGTCGAACATGCGCAACCAAGTGGTAACCGAACGGTCCCGCCATTGAGGAGTACGGATCCGGTACTGAACGAGGCTGGCACTGAGCGGATGTCTAGGGATGTTGGCATCTTGGTCTGATTCATCACTGGACATGCCCTCGATGCCAAGGTATTCTAGCATCGGAATATGCCTATTAAACGGCGGGAAGTCGTGGGCAATATAATGGCGCTGCTGGAAGAGCTGAATTACCACTGCATCAGCGCTGCGATTCTGGGAAAAAATTCGAAAGCAAACAAGACCTGATATTTTCTAGTTTGTTGGCGGTCTCCTGATTTCAGCTCAAGTTGTGCAGCTATAGACTGCTGTGACCTCTTGTATCGCCGGATGATCCTCTCGAGATGCCCAATGAAAGCGTGTCGGAGCGCCTCGAACAGCTCATATGTTTGTTTTAGACCCAAATGGCGCATGGTTAGATCGGCGAATACACGAGCAGCAGATTTGTTCCATGCAGAATTCCGAGTGCCTAAAACGTCGAACCGAAAGTTGTCCTCCGAGGTGGCCTCGCTGAGCCTATTGTCGGTGGAAGGCAGCAGGGCTATAGCCTCATATCCACGGCGCTCGTCGACTGAAACGGTAGGAATGATCTGGTCATTTTTAGGAACTAATTCTTCGAGGTGCTGTCGAGTTATCCTCTGCCAATAAATCAGCACTGGAACTTATTCTGCGAATTTCCTTACCGCTAGTTCCAAAATCAGTGGATCTCGCCGCTTAGGTAGGCCGGTTTTCTTTTTAGGCACACGAAGAGAAGGTCCAGGACCGAGATGATCGAAAGGGCGGGAGGGAAGTGGTGGTGGCTGACGTCGCTGATGTCCAGCCTGTGTTGCCGGGGGTTCTCTATGGTCCGCGGATCCGTTAAATTCTCGTCGTAGCGATGCTTCCAATTCTCGCAGATCGTCCTGGGACACAGGTACATGCTGGATCGTAGTCAATCAGGGTCCGGAGGACGAACTACTATACTATATACCTGGCGATTATGTGCTTGAAAATCTTCCGGCACATCGAAAGGCCTGTGAAACTCAGTTAAACGGCAGGCTCTCGTGGACAAGGCGGTTCTTACCCTAGATTGAGAAGACGGTTCTCTTGGTCCGTCCTCCAATTTTCGATCATTTGTGATCGATCCCAAGTGGTCCTGAAAACATCTATTCGGCGACGGGCAGACTCTGAGCGTCCGCCGAGTCGTGGAGGCAGATTAAATGGCGTTGCCTGGGGCGTACTATCGTGATGTGCACGAGCCGCCGGCGCTGCGCTTTGTGAAGGACGTGTTCTACTTGGTCTTGCGGCCGGGGCTGAATCAGGAGCCTGGGGTGGGTTATCGTGATGGGGAGCTGAAGAACGGCTAGGTCCCGCGGCCGTCCCAGCATGCGCATTGACTTGCGCCTGGTCAGGAGCCTGGGGCGGATGATACTGAGCTGAATAACGGCTGGGTCCCGCAGTTGAGCCAGCCAGCCCGGGCGCATTGCCTTGAGGTCGATACTGATCGCGCCTTTGTTGTGTGACCGCCGGGGGAGTTTGAAATGATTTCTGGCACCAAATTTAAAGTTCAACTCGGTGAATTGTCCAGTCAGACGAACTTACATCAGAATCATCATCTGAAGGGTTATCCCGGAGTTCATTTGCACCCCAGTGGGCTGGGGCCTTTTCTTTCCCTATCACGACTTTATTCAAGCCCGAGATCGATTTATTAGAACCCGTACCTTTGGGCACAGCTCTTCTGCTTGGGAATGTTCCAGCTAGACGGGGAATATTATCAGGATTCGAAGCCCGAAAACAGTCTACACTCCATATACCATATGTATTCAGCGGCGTACCTCCTTGCCAACAGTTCCTTGCCAGTTAAATGTTGGCAAAACTAAAAGCTTTGATTCTACCTGCAAATGCGTCTTCCACCCCAAGATAGCGGCTCTGACTTAGGCTTGGAGTTCGAGAGGAATGTGAGCGAGGCGGAGGTGGACATGTGCTGAAAGTATCCCTGCTAGATGTAGAGGCGCTGCGGCTCATGGGGATTCAAAGCTGAGAGTCCATGATCGAGATACCCTTAAATATACGGGTGGTCACGCATCAACATGAGGCTGCCGCCAAAGCAGTTACCGAAGATTCAACCCACAATGCCCAAAACAAGGAAATCTTCACCTTGAACGCAATAAAACATCCATTTTGCATGGACCAAGCTATGGATCTAGTCCGCTATTGGAATTCCGAAGTGACACATATGGACCCACAAGAATCAGAAGTTACGATCAGGATCACCGATGGCCACCGTACGCGTCCGGACTCCGGACGCAACCACACTGCCACATTTCCGGGATTCTCACGTATATATTCTTTTCTTTCTGGTTTCTTTTTTTCTCGTCTCCAGATTCCAACCCCGCCATAGTATTCTGTCTCCGCAGAGACAGGGCAGATCAAAAGCGGCCTAATAAATATATTTCCTGTCTGGCAGAGCAGAACGAGACCACACAGCCACTTCCCACACGGCCGCCTGCCCGGCTTAAGCTTATCTCGGACTGTAGAATCGCTAGAATCGCGATAATTATAAGTATCCAGCTATAGCTCGTCCTCCGAAATCCCCTCCTCCAGCTCATCGTCATCCCACTAGTATCCCTCCTCATCCTCCCAAATCACACACCCATGTCCTCGTCCTCGCCGTCGACGAATCCTGAGGCCTAGGGCTGGAAATGGCCATGGCTTACCAGATGCGAACAGTAATGGCAGCCGTCCGTAAATATATATGTAATACTGCGCCCTCCATCTCGCAGTTAAATACCGCATGCGCACGTTAATTACCGCACAGTTAATTTTTTTGAGAAATCGTATCGCTGTCCTGTCAAAGATCATGGTGTTTGTGGCGCAGTGACACGTGACACGTTGCTGAACTTGTCTCTCGCGCGCACATCTGCGACACAAGCTTGAAGCATGTTTCACTGGTTTTCCCAAGAAATTCCCGCTCCACTGGTTAACATAAGATCTCCATCAAGTGGGTATACCCCAAACCCCGACCAGCTCTATGCGGACGTGAGCAAGGGCGATAGATTGGTCACAACTCGGAATTAATCCTCCACAGCCCTTGCGATCCAAATTCAAGCCTACGGATCTCTCCGATGCATCTCAAATTCCACAGACCTCTGCAAATCTCAAAGATGATCTGTTCATTAAACCGTTCGTACTGTTCGATTCCGATTATGATTCCACAATACTAATGGTCTTCCAGCGAACCAGTATCGTCTATGTAGGGACATAACCATGTTTCGCTGTTTCAGGCCACTTATCGCATTTAGTTCTGGCGCTCTACGGATGCCCTCCTCAAACGCATCAAGGCCTTCTGGGAATAATTTGAATTCTAGCCTTGACGCTTCGTCTATGTATGGACCGAATGTTTCATCATTCCAGGCTACTGATTTCTTTTAGCTCAGGAGCTCTACGCGTACAGATGCCCTCACCAAACGCATCAAGGTCTTTGGAGAATACATCCAGGCTTGATGTCGTCCTCGAAGGAATTGCAGACATCTTATCGCAGAAAGTCGAACCACTGCACGTAACTAGGTTGGTTGAACAGCTCCGAGCCTGTGCCAAAGGACCTCCTGGAAACACGAAGCAGTTTGTTGCCAACCTTCTTGACACTCTGGACTACCCATTGACACCTCGTGATCGTTCAAATCTCCGAGACGTCAGTACCTTGCGCATCCAGGAATTTCAAGCCGCAGAGGTCGAAATACAGTAAGTCGATGTTTTTAGGTCAAATTATGTAACTCATTTCCTACCAGACCATCGGCCATTGTTGTGTCAAGCCGTCCTCGAAACTTGCCTCCCATGCCTGCCGCCTCGAGTCGCAACCGCCGCGCTCCTTCTGTGTCGGACTTGAATCGCAGCAGCACCCCACCCATCTCAAACATTTCCTCCAGAGGCTCTGGATCCTTTACAAGAGCGCCCTCGACGGTCAGATTCGTGGAGGAGCCCAATCCCATCGGAGTACAGATTTTGTCCCACCACAGGACTTTCGGCGTGGCCGGTTCGAATTCTCGAGGCGCCTTCACATACTACCGGTCTGAATCCATGTCTGACTTGGATTCTCCGCCAAATTTCACAGAACAATCCCTCGGGCGCGGTGATATCTATTTACACGACAATACTGTTCAGGGAACAACCCAAGCATGGGTATTTTGCGAGGGCAACAAGTGGGTGACCATTACAGACGCATGGAACACCGGTGGGAGTCTGCATTGCGTGCATCCAGACTTTCCGGATCGAGTTCTTACTGTACGGTCCGATGACACGCCAAATTGGATTCGAGCCACGTCCTTTAGACGGCCGAAGCTTAAGCGTGCGTCGGTTGTGCCATCCTAGGTTCACAGTTGCGAGAGCCTCCGACTCCTATTAGCTTTCCAGATTATGACCCATTATGTTTACTACTTTCTATCTGTCTCTGTGATGTGAATTATTATGGTTTGAGTATAAAACGCGAACTGAGGCAATTGTTCCTCCCACCATATGCATTTGGCAAGGTGCTTCGCGATCCGACATCCCGGGGCAAACAAACGCTACATACTTATATGAGCCTGAGGCAAATCACACACTCGTGGCAATTTAGAAACAGCCATAAACGGAAATCTGAGACGAGGATGCCAAAACAGGATGTAAATTTGCACCGCCACGAATCGACTGCGACAAATTTAAATTTAAAGGCGCAAAGGTCCAATCTCGGCATTGACGATAAACGGCGCGTAAAATGCTTGTCTCGTAGGATACGCACAAGTGTAGCTCGACATGGAAAAAAGCATTACAAGACAAATGGTTGCATGCGGAATAAAATGGAGGATAAGAAAGAATGATCCAGGGTTTGTACGTGGGGTCCAGCACCAGAAAGCGTGCATGCGCACCATACAGTAGGCATTTCATCGCAAGACATGGGTGGGGTCGTAGACATAATCCGAGGATGGTCTACCACAGAAGTGCAGCAACCTGTTCGCAGTATGGCTAGATTGGGGTAGTCCTGTGCCTTGGGTATAATCCTTTCAAAAAGGATTGAAGACGTTGTGCCGCCACGTATTTACACATCTCCGTCGAGGTAGCCAACACTGCCTGCGTCCTCAACGCTAGCAGCGCCACCTGCGCTCAAACCAAGCCTAGATCACTCCTGTAGCAGACTGGGCTGTCCACAGCGTACACATCTCCGTCGACACCACCGGCGTCCTCAACGCTGGCAGCCCCACCGCACATGAGTCTCGGAGAACATCCACATCCACAGCGACACCTGCCTAAAAGCAAGCGCCGAGGTAGGCATATGCATCGTGAGGTCGTGACGCCGAGGTAATTATAATCTAGCGCAAACCAGCTGTTCGCAGTACTGTTAGCGGACAAATTGCATGCCTAGGCCCTTAGCATAATCCTGTCCAGAAGCATTGAACAAGCTGGGCCGCCGAGAGCTCGTTACTGATGCCGAGCAACGTCTGCCGCCCACCGTAATCTATATATCCGTCAGCGTCGTCAACACCGCCTGCGTCCTAGACACTGTCAGCGCCGCTGAGTACAAGTGTCGCAGTGCAGGCCCCTGTAGCAGACTGGCTGTCCGCATCAGCGTACACACAGCGACGTATTACACATCTCCGTCGACACAGCCAACACTGCCTGCGTCCTCAACGCTGGTAGCGCCGCCTGCGCATAAACCAAGTCTAGATCTCCACCGCTGTAGCAGACTGGCTGTCCAGTGGCGTACTAGTGTGACAAAGCCAACACCGCCTGAGTCTCAATACTGGCAGCGCCGCCTCGGCCACCGAACACGAATTGTCTGAGGTTGGTCCTTCAGCCTCGTCAGCAATAATACGGACGAGGGGGATGTGTGACCTCATAATTGCAACGAATGCAAGCCTCCTGCACCGTTATGGTTCGTCATTCCGGGTGGCACCGCCACCCCTGACGTTGCCTATAACAGCGATTAAAATAAAGACATTTGGAAACAGGCAAAAAGAAAAAAGCAAAAAAAGGCAGGCCAGTTAGCCGTTGCAGAGGCGCCCGCACAAGATATCATGGCATGTAGCAAACCAAGGGTTCGCCCATAAAATCATGAATCGGCGGTCACGTACAACGGCACTGCTGGCCTGGCGAGGGGAAAACAGTAAAAAGACAACGAAGAACTCACCCCACAACGAATGCAGGAGGCTCCTCCTGCACCGTTATGGTCCGGGTGGCACCGCCACCCCTGACGTTGCCTATAACAGCGATTAAAATAAAGACATGTGGAAACAGGCAAAAAGAAAAAGGCAAAAAAGGCAGGCCAGTTAGCCGTTGCAGAGGCGCCCGCACAAGATATCATGGCATGTAGCAAACCAAGGGTTCGCCCATAAAATCATGAATCGGCGGTCACGTACAACAGCACTGCTGGCCTGGCGAGAAAGAAACGGTAAAAAGACAACCAAGAACTCACCTCACAACGAATGCAGGGGGCTCCTCCTGCACCGTTATGGTCCGGGTGGCACCGCCACCCCTGACGTTGCCTATAACAGCAATTAAAATAAAGACAAGTGGAAACACGGGCAAAAAGAAATGGCAAAAAAAGGCAGGCCAGTTAGCCGTTGCAGAGGCGCCCGCACAAGATATCATGGCATGTAGCAAACCAAGGGTTCGCCCATAAAATCATGAATCGGCGGTCACGTACAACGGCACTGCTGGCCTGGCGAGGGGAAAACAGTAAAAAGACAACGAAGAACTCACCTCACAACGAATGCAGGAGGCTCCTTCTGCACCGTTACGGTCCGGGTGGCACCGCCACCCCTGACGTTGCCTATAACAGCAATTAAAATAAAGACAAGTGGAAACACAGGCAAAAAGAAAAAGCCCCAAAAAGGCAAACCAGTTAGCCGTTGCAGAGGCGCCCGCACAAGATATCATGGCATGTAGCGAACCAAGGGTTCGCCCATAAAATCATGAATCGGCGGCCACGTACAACGGCACTGCTGGCCTGGCGAGAAAGAAACGGCAAAAAGACAACCAAGAACTCACCTCATAACGAACGCAAGCTCAGTCTCCATGGTTCCCCGCCGATCCTGGAAAATACGACACCGTTGAGCCTCGATGACGACCACCGAGTCCACAAACCACCTCCACGTCCAAGTCCCGGTGGTTTCCCGCCGAGCCTTGAGAATACGACGTCTTCGGTTGCCGAAGGCACCAATCGCCATACGTTCAACGTATCCGTCGTCTCTGCGGGAAGAGTGATCATGATCAAGAGAAAGAGCGATGCTTGACCATGTTGATTTGGCGTGCCAAATTGATGTTCACACGCACGGACCACGTCATGTGCGTCACTCACACCGGCAAAAATGAGTATTCAGCTCTGCCGAACATGTTGCCGAAAACGATGGTTTCCGGTGCAAAATACGAGCTGAGAAGGTAGATCGCATTCCAGTCTCATTTAGTTTACAACCGAAACCATCAGTTTTGGCAACACGTTCAGCCGCGTTGAATATTCACTTTTGCCGGTGTGACTTGCGCTCAGCGCTGGCTGCGCGGTGTACTTATGTTGATCGTTCTAGAATTCCATTATTATTATCGGGTGGCCATGGCGATATAGGACGATATCTGTATTTAATTATAAATGCCAGCTTGTGATTATGTTTTTCATATGTACAAGCCTGACCAGAAGGCTTTGACAGGTTTGACCTTGTTCTCAAGTCTACGACAATTTTCCAATAATGCTCTCTTTGCGCTTAATTACAACACTCAAATCGTTCCAGAAACCAACACTGTCTCCACAAGGAGGGACATTCGTTCTACTCCTCCGTCTGTTCCTGAGTCTCCTCCTCCTTGGCCTTCTCCTCCTCCTCCTCCTACTCCTCCTCCTCCTCTGCACCGTTGGCTATGGCGAGGGCTCTGGCAGACAGTAGATATCGATCCATGGGCGGGTCATAGAGCTGGTCGTGTAGGATCTTTGAGGCACGACGACACAGCAGCTTAGCGTTGTATTTGAGTCCAAGGCCCAGAATCGCAATTAGATCGTTGCAGTTCAAGGTGCCGGTGAAATATCTTGGGAAATGAAATGAACGATGGGAAAGGGAAACATTGGGGAGTATCACTTACCCTGGGTCAAATAGTGCGTGAAGAAAAGCTTCCACATCCGCTGCGGAGTCGGGCAACGTCAAGGAAGGAATCCACGACCCGTTATCAAAAAAGTGGGTCTTGGGCGGAGAAGCTATCAAGTCGCCCAGAGTTGGGGCTCTACCCGCCAAAATCCATTTGGGAACGCGGAAGACTCTGTCTCCAGCGTGAAGGACAAGTGTCCCATCAGTGAACCAGACACTCTCGACGCGGGTGGGCCCAGTATGCACGTAAGTATACGCCTGCGCACTCCAGTCACCAACATTGATTGGGTTGAAGCTGCCGGAGAGCATCTGCCGGCCGGCGTCATCCTGGATGAATCTGCGCAAAGTTGAACGTGCGCCAAAAGAAATTAATCATTCAACGAACGCGATTCGGCCACGAATGTAGCTCTTGTCCTCTTGTGCTTGGAGTTTGCGCTCGGCTTCATTGGTCGGGGCAGGACAGTTCTGTTCCAATATTATTATCCCTGAGTGGTTGCGGCGGGGGATGGTACCGGACAGCAGTCCTCGATGACTGTGTTGATATCGCCGCAGAAAGCAGGGTGACGGTGCAAGCGACGACCTTCGTTCCTGCGATTGTCGGGTTCTGAAAGAGTTTTTAGCTCTAGTGCCAAAATCTTTGCCAACTTGAACCAAACACACCGTTCATAGCCCGATTCTCGAAAAGTCAACCAGTCAAGTTTCAATAAACCCGGATGTAAAACTCCAGTACATGCTTACGGTTTGATAGACAATGTTCTCAATCTTGAACGCATTCCAGCTGGGTCCATACGGGATATGCAGCGAGGCCACATCATAGTTGCTTACGACATTGAGCGCATGTCGGGGATCAAGGAACGCGGAGTTCCTGTTGGTATCTTTCTCGAGCACGAGAAGGCGGGCGAGGCCGCGAACGCTTCCAGCGGCACATTGGTAGATCTGTCAGGGGTGAATAAGGAACGCAGTGAAGTGAAGGGACTGCAATACTCACAGCGCCCGCTATTTCCGCGCGTGAGAGCTCCGGGACGTAGACCTCGAACCTGCGCCCAGAGTACTTGGCCAGGCGTGCTTCATAGGACGGGGAGCGCCGTGAGATGTCAATGGTGTTGCACTGGCGCATCATGGCGACGATGGCGCGCGGGTTGGCGTAGATCCGATCTCCATCATATGCACAGCATGCCGCGTCGATATCGAACCCAGCGAGAATCTCCGCCGGGCTGGAGTAGAGCCGGAGCACGATCTGGATTGTACGGTGCGGGGACTGGGCTGAAGGGAGTTTAAATTGATGGGCGGGAACCATTTTTGGGACTGGACCCACAGTGGATGGACACGGTGTGCTTGGTGCGGACGCAGGTGAACTCTGCTGACGCGGAGTTGTCCAACACGGCTTCGTATATTTCTTTGATTTTGGCCTCCGCCTACCAGGTGTTGGCCCAGAGACAATGCATGAGATAAAATATTACCTGCGTTGGCGTCAACCCCCACAGGAACAAATCGACGTCGGAAGTGGGATAGGCGATTTCGTGGTAGAATTTTCTGACCGAACCCTCTTCCTCATCGGAGAGATCTAAAGGGGTGAGGCAAGCCAGGACCGCACCACCCGCGACGACGACGTTGTTCCAGTCAAATAGGGCGGTAGATTCCTCGGTGAAGATGTTCCAGTTCCGTTTGAATTCATTGATGTTGGAGACCATGCTGGGGGTCCCGTCCTGTCGGCGGTCGACCTCCGACAGAGGGAAGACATAGTGGGCATCAAGATCGCTACTGCCAGTGGATATCACTCGGGCCTTGGTGGTACGGAGCTGTCCCGGGGCGTCAAAGACGTCAACCAGGCCAACGTAAGGGTCGGTGAGGCGCAGGTGGGCCCTGTCTGTGGAGAAGAGGCGGCGTATTTCTGTCTCTTCGTTAAGGGAGGCCGTTAAAATGCCATCGAGACAGACGCCGGAGCTGCGGGGAAGACCGACGATGTGGTCAATGAAACGTCGAGCTTCGGGGGTTTGAGCACGCATATGGGACATCGTTTGCGTTGTGTTTGACCAAGTCGCCCAGGGTTCAAGTAGGATCCGATAGCAAGAGATCTAGATCTAGAATTTTTCGGACTCAGGCTTCTTCGAATTCGAATTCGCTCACATGTACAGTACAGGCCCTTCTAGGGTGAACATGGGTCAAAAATTCGGAGAATGAACTTTGAAGGAGTTATAGGACGTCATGATCATGATAATGATGGTCAGCGAACGCGCTGATCATCGAGGGTGAATGTGCTCGGTTGCGAGGACCCGTCGTCGTCTGCTTGCAAGTGGGAAGAGGAAGAGAAAGAGCGATGCCTGACCATGTTTATTGTGCCTGCCAAATTGATGTTGGCTCGTCATGTGGGTCACTTGCGGTCGCCGACAAAAAATCAGTTCACGCCAGCGCATAGATTTTATACACTGATACATTTCATATACACAGGTTAGGGTTTTTGGTCCCGCGCCTCCCAGGCACAGCAGGACAACCACGCGAACCACATCATCATCTGTAGCTGCAGGACGTCTTCTTTCCACACCTTGCCGTCCTCACCTTTCTGCTCGCGGAACTCGTGCGTCAGTTTGCCGCACCGGTCTATGTTCTCCAACGAGACAAAGTCGATCGCAATCTTGATGCAATCGCTCAGATTGCAGACCTGCTCAGGATTCAAAGCTATTCCTCGTTAAAATCAAAAGGCTGACTATTTACCTGATGTGCGCACCCGGCCGGGATGAAGACCGCTTCGCCTGCTTTCTGGTAGACGCGGTAGCTGGTCACACCGGCATGTCGCTGGAGTTCCGCCAAATGTGTGTCGTCTAGGTACACTTGTTGGCTATGGATCGGGTCTTGCCCCGTCGGGAGGTTCGGGAATTTTTTGCGCATGAACTCGCGGATTTTGTTACTGTCTTGAGCGCGGAAGATGTCCCAGGCGGCGGCGCCGGATTGGCCGCCAGGTAGGTCGGTGGCGTGTGTCATGATGTTGAGAGCGTCCGCCATGTCCATGTGTAGTTTCGTGGAACCGTGGCTGCCCCGGGATGTGCCTTTCGGGTTGGCGTACGCATTGTACATTTTCGGCCCTAGGAGCAACATCGGTGAGAAAATGTACGGTGTTGGAATAAGACGCGGGTTACCCAAATCCGGCGGCACCGCTTGGGGATGGAAATGTGAGGCGAGGTTGAGCACCCCATCTCGGCGCACAACATTCGGTACGGGCACCGCCTGGTTGAAGTCCTCGTATAGGTCCCCGAAATCAGACTGAAAATCTTTTTCCGGAGGCCAGTCCTGGAGCATGCATCAGCGTACATGCCAAGGGAACATCCACGGGTGTACAGACCTTCAATTTGAGGCACTTCCCGCCCTTTTTTGCGTGGTTTCCGAACCCAAGAAAAAAAGCTTCCACCGTGCTGCTGCTCGTTTGACCCGTCTGGCACTCGACCACCTCGCAACTGCTCTGCCCATGCTGCGCCATGAAATGCTGCGGGGTCCATCGGAGTGGGACGTTCGTCACGAGCAGTGGTTCGCCTTTGGCCCAGACGTCGAAGAACACCTCGTCTGTCAAGGCAGAGATCTCGTGCGTGGGCATCTCGAGTGTTGGACGCGTCGAACGCCGCTGTAGAGCACGGTCACCGCCTGAAGACCTAACTACATTACCGGGCACGGCCGTGGCAGCCGCGCGTTCCCGAGGCGGCGACCGTGACACCAGCTCATCCATAGCTCGAATGGCTTCGCCGATTTCATGCTCTCGGACACTTGTAACTGGGACGAACTGTGAATGATCATGATATGCGGTGGTGCCAGATCTAGTAGACGGGGAGCACTTCATGAACTCAGGTTCCGTGCGCAGATGTTGAGCATATCCCGCGCTTTCACAGTCCACAAAGCTGACCAGTTTCGCGAAACAAGCCGAACATGCCTCACGCCCGCAGGTTAAACACACCCACGAGCACATGAATATGGACGTAGAGCAAGTGTCTGGCGCACTCGGTCAGTGATCTTGAGAGCAGGTCTCCATGAATTTTACCGCAGGTGAGGCGAATCCCTGGTTCTGCCGGCCTGTAAATCGAACGGGAACTGGTCATTTGCGCCATTTGTTCTCGTAAAACGGGCAGTAACGCCCCAGCCAAAACGGCCTGAACATACTTATCAGGTATCCAGATATACGAACAGTGTCATACCTTAGTTTTAGCAATGTGGGTGGGCCTCAGCGGAATGTTCCACTCGAGCTGGACAGAAGCCAACATTGTGGCCTGCTGCGGCGAGCGCGCTTCATACTTGGTTACTTGCCCGCCCTCAAAAAAAAGGAACCTGAAGTTCCGAAAACGGCAGGAATCGTCCCGAGAGCCTCGCCTGCACGGGAGGCAATGAACGATGTTGATGTTCTTGAATCTGAGCCCTGAACACTTCGCACTCTGGACGTGCCAGCCATTTTCTAAGGGCGTTGAATAGCGAAAGAGTTGAAAAATGCGGCGACGACTTACCGAACCGGACTGCATCCGCACCTTTACTGCCGTCCTGCGATTCGGCACCCGGTGAACCTGAATTTGCGAGCTGAGCCGTAAAAATTATTGCATGCATGCTGCACTACCTTTTGACGCCTTGTTTTTCTTCCGCTGTTTCCGCACTCGATTGCGAGACGGCGGATGGTCTGCTTTCAAAGTTCATGCAGCAGATCCCCAAAATTGAAATTACGCGCCTTCATGTGCGCCGTCGTGATCTGAGTCGGGCGGCGCGCGCTTTTGGGCTGGGCAGGGCATTGCACCAGCGCAGAAAAGAAAATACAGGAAAAGCTTACTTGGCATTGGGTGCACTCAATGATTTGGCTGGAAACTGTAGATCACTAGATGAGGATCGACAATGATACTGGAAGAAAAATGGGTCTCGTGACCCATGACTCAGACTCTTTGTGTGACTGACCAACCGCCTTTTCACCGCCCACCACCGAGCTCTAGCGGGCAAGCCCTGCGGAACTCGGTGTGGCGTGCGCGTGTGCGCCGACCGAGCTATTTCAAGGGCACGGCCTTCGCGAACTTCTGTGGCTTACAACATTTTCAATGGCACCACCACCGAGAAATCGCCCCACCACCGAGCTCTGACGGGCAAGCCCTGCGGAACTCGGTTTGGCGTCCAAGCTTGCGGCCAACACGCCATTTCGAGGGCAAGGCCTTCGTGAAAGGCTTGGAGACACGGTGACCGAGGCTTGGCGGGTAGCCGCTGAGATTTGGTTGTGACCGTGGATTGTGGACTCGGCGGTCGTCGTCGAGGCTCAATGGTGTTTTGGCGGCTCTGATTTCTCTCTGTCTGCTTTCCGATGTCCAACGACAGAAAAGGCCCTCAATCGCACCAATCGCACTACCGCCGAACTCTGGCCTGCAGTTTGCGAGCAACAGCCCATTTTCGAGGGCAAATGTCCTTCGTGAAAGGCCATCGCAGCAATTTCAAAGTCCAGCCCTTGCCGCAGTATTTCTGGATCTTGCTCTCCTCTCTGGGCTTGCCGCCTCTTAGCGTGTCATTCTCAAATGTTAGTCGAATTATTTTCCTTGTTTCATCCAGTGCTAATGAACCCACAGAATCCACTGTACCATCGTCGCTGAGATCTAGGCCTAGGCCCAAGCTCGATTTATTCCCCCGAGATCTATGCCTAAGCTCGAATTTTTAATTTTTTTTTGCTGATGAGTTTCGATGCATTAAAAATCGAGCGAGGATTTAGATTTACGAAAACTTTCAGTATATTCACCTCTCTCGATTGCGGTGCGGAATGCTTCTCCCATGAGCGACGTACTTGCGCCAAGAGACGATGCGGGACACGGAAGGCGCTGTGTTCAGCCTGGATGACAAGCGTGCCGTCGAGAAGCTTCGACGCGGGTGTACCTGTTAGCCATCGAGATAGTGAGAGGCTGGTGTTGGTCCCGATCCCGATACCCCAATTCTCAAGGCCAAGGAATATTTCGTTTGGGCGTGGAATCCGATAAACGGAGATTTCGACGAGTCCGCATGCGCAAGGTTTTGAAACCCAGCTTCTCGCGATCGATTATGATTGAGCGCTCCGAATCCGTGCCTAGGCCTGACGCTTTTGTTATCAGAAGCCATTTCGGAGCTACTGACACGCCTCGTGTACTTCGACCAGATACCGCTCCTGACACTCGACGTGTCAGGATCCGGAGCAGTATCAGGCGCAAACCTGACACAGCAAGTATCTGATCGGAAAGGCCGAAATTGACCCCGACACAGGTCGGGCTGGTTTATCTCTTGCATATAAGGCCGCAAGCGGCGGGTGCCGAACCTTGGTCTTTTTCAACCATTATGGAACTTTATTTTATTACCCGTCTCGTCTGTAGACTATAGAACACCCGAAACCGAAATGAGTGCGTCAATCGCCCGGACAGCAGACCGTCGTGGAGGTCAGGGGCAAACTAAATACGATTCAGCGTATCGCAAGAGAAGTCCTCAATTGCAAGATAACTAATAACATAAACGGAGCACGGCAAGGCACCAGGAAGGAGCACGGACCCCGGGGTTTAGGTGACGGCCCGACTTGCAAAGTACTGCATCATAAGGTCAAAATGCCCGTCCAGAAGGTGGCTCGATCCCGTCTCAAAAGCCGGAGGCATGGCATAGCCAGATGTGTTCACCACAGAGCAGCTGCAGGCTTCCACATGAAAAAGCAAATGCGACCACCGATCCTCAGCGGCAACGGCCGCGTCCAAAATCCAAAGTGCATGGGCAGGGCTAAGTCTGCCTACTGCAGTCGAGTTCAGAGACCTTAGTGTGCGACCGAAAGCGACCTCACAGAGCGAGGCAAAGCGACGAAGATTCCAAATGAAATAAATGAAAATAATAACTTTAAGAAAGTAAAACAAAATAACTAAGAAGTCCGAATGAAGGAGGGAGGGAAGGGCGTGCTGACAGGAATGGACACGGCAAAATGCATTCCGAAGCAAGGAAAGTGCGCCAAAATATTGCCCTGATTTTGGCAACGCCCCCCCACCCGCTACGCACGAAACGAACGAAAGCATCGCATCATAAGTGAAATGATGCCATCCTAGGTGACACTAGACTGAAATACTCACAAAGGCCGGCATGCTCGCGTTTCTCCTGCTGACACGAGATCAGTCGAGAGGTAAAGACTCACAAAGATACTGCTATTGTAAGAACATCGTCGGAAAACTCGGGCTTCAATATCTACAATATCTAAGTCCGAAAACCGAAAATAGTGGGCTGTGGTTTTGGCATTGGCAGGTCATCTTGGCATTCACAGGCGTTTGTTCGGCAAAAGACTCGGGCGCAAAAATCGATCCTCCTCCGACGACTTCAACCCTACTGGAGGGGCGTCTCCAAGCCGCGCCTCGATGTTGCCAAGAAGCTTCCTTGCAGCGTCTGACCTCGCCTTGTGTACACTCTGGTCAACAGCGATGGACTTGATATAGCCATAGGTGTACTGCCAGGCGTCATCTGCGACCGCGACCGTCAAGCCTTGAGCTGCCAGCAGACGCGCAACAGCGAGATCCTGTTGTCCCTGCTGAAGAGACAGCGGAGAATATCGGACCTGGGTCGCCACAGCGCACTTGTCGGCCCGAAGTAGTTCAGCGTACCTGCCCGGTAGGGCCAAGACGTCTAAGATCGCAAAAATACAGCGTTGGCGGTTGCGACGCTCGGTGACGCCTGAATTCTTTCGCATCTCAGGGACGCGACCCATAACTTCCTTGTAACCGCGAAGATCCCGGAGGTCAACATCCCAGCTAGGGCCGCAGAGGCGAACACCGTTGAGACCGGTGTGCTCCTGAAACTGGAGCCAACAAGCGAGGAGCTGTGGAGACGCGGATGGCGGGGGCATTTTCATGGCCAGCCATTCCGCATGCGAAAACGCAGGTATTGCGGGAGCATTTATGGGCGATGGAGGAACTGCAGACGCAGCCAACGGCGGACTAGCAGAGATTGCGAGCGTAGATGCCGAGGCAATCATGGCGATAGCAGGCGTAGCCATGGGCAGTGTGGTAGGGATCGCGGACATAGCTAAGGGCGCTCTTTCAGTTCATTCTGCACCGGAAGAGCTCAGTATACAGTATACGCACTAGAGATCTGTCGCTTAAGAACCTCAAGTTCGTCGAGAGTTGCATTATGACGCGTCTGGAGATCATCGTGCGTTTGGGTCAGAGTTCGAAGCGACTCGTGCAAGGCATCTTTCTCCTTGTCAATCAAAGACCAGTGCGAATTGGCTGCATCGCGGTCGGCTTCGGCACGGAGTTGGTCGAAAGTCAAAGCGACCATCATGCCCTGGAGAACGTCAGGCTCGTCTGACTTGTACGCTCGTTCGCGGGCACGAAGGTCCCGAAGCCGGAGCAACTTCTTCATCCACAGGCTTTTCTCCTGCACCTCGTCAGATTCCGAGTCGGAACCTGGAGAGGCAGAACGATCTTCCTCCTCTGCAGACAAACCACC
Organism: Mycena galopus ATCC 62051; assembly: GCA_014925785.1. Lineage (NCBI taxonomy): Eukaryota > Fungi > Basidiomycota > Agaricomycetes > Agaricales > Mycenaceae > Mycena > Mycena galopus. The sequence goes on from WIQG01000091.1 coordinate 27,814, forward strand.
AAAGGAATCGTTGGCACTGTCGTCGTCTGCGCGACCCAGGCGGCCAAGAAAATGACGGGTGTGGGTGTCGCAGATCGAGCATTCCGCGTCCTCGTCGCAAACCGGGACGTCCCAGTCATTGAGCGTCCAGCCGCAAGAAGACTGTTGCAGCTCTTGCTCGAGGTTATTTATCATGACGGTGTTATTGGCCCAGAGAAGTGCTCGAAGGTTCACATTGCTGGTGTAGGCAGACATGGCTGCCACCTGGCGTTCGAAAGGGTTTTTGCCTGCAATGCGTGGACGCTTCGAAGGGGGGTCTTCTGCAGAAGGGCCCGCGTCCTGTATTTTTCGGCGAAAGGCTTCTGACGTAGAGTGTTTGAGGCTCGGGACGGTAGCATGAAACAAAGACATGAGCGAAAAAGAAGCACGCCACGGGCGAGCGAGGCCAAGGAGATGGCGAGCCGGAGCGATAGAGGTAGAGTTCAAGAGCCGGAGCTATAGACGTAGAGTTGGAGTTGGATACGGAGATGGTGAGCAGAAGTAGAGTTCAAGATCCCAAGCATCAGTCTTGTGACCTTGCTGTTTGTAACGGATAGAACTCTTGCAGAACTCTTGAACTACTAGTATGTATCGCTTGCAGTTCGTTATAGCGAAAATGCACAGAACTGTCGAATAAATTCCAAATCCAGGTACTACATCTCCCTAAAGCACAGTGTAACGCAATATGAAAGAATATGTAATCTCATAAAAGACGGGAAAAAAGGAGGCGAGGTGGCGCGTATGCTACGTATAAGAAAGAGATGGCACGACATAAAAGAGGATATAAGAAAGAGATAGCAGGGCGGTAACAGCTGAACGCGAGATAGAAGTCGATCGCGGAGTCGTTGACTAGCCATTGACTAGCGGTCATCACCAACTAGTCGTTGACATCGCATTTGCGAGCAGAAGCAGCCGATCGCCGTTGCGCGGATGACAATGGGGACTGGACGATGACGATGGTTAAGTGTTTCACGTTCAGCGACCAAGGTTAAACAGCTACCACAGACAAGGTCTCAGATACAGCACCAGAGAAAAGAGCAAGGGTACTTAGCAGGTGGTAGTGCGTAGAACTCGGTAGAAGCGGACGAAAGGGGTGGGGGGGCTGGACGACAAGGGATAAGGATAAACACGATATAAACGAGGACTCAATCATACCTAGCAGGCGGTACCAGTAGTAGGATGAACGCAGAACAGATCAAATACCGCAGCAGAGCCTAGAGAAGACAAATTTAGACACAATCAACAACACGCCCAAGTCGCAGCTCACACAATCAACAAAATGCCCAAAGTCGCAGCTCGAGTCCACATAGTGTCCCATCGACGGCAAGACGCCAGTTGCAGCGGATACCCAGCTGAGCGTCGAGAAACGACTCCAAGTCCAGGGGTGTCCCACCGAGTTTCGAGAACACGAACGACTACGACGGCAGCAGCGGGAACTACGACGGCGAGAACAAGGTACTACTACTACGACGGCGGCAAGAACAAGGTAGACACGGCGAGAACGGGGAGGGGAAGAACGGGTACGACGGGCGGCGATAACGGCTACAGGCGAGAACTACAACGGCTACAGGCGAGAAATACAACGGCGGGAACAAGGTACGACCCAGCTAGAATAAGCTACGACAGCGACGGCGGGAAACGCAGCGAGAATAAGCGACGGCGGTACGACACACGGCGAGAATAAGTTAAGGCGAGAATAAGCTAAGGCGGGAATAAAATATGAGCGACACGGCGAGACACAAGAACACGCCAACTCACAAGAGAATACGGCCGAGCAGGTTGCCAAGTCCAAGTCCCGGAACGATACGGACGGCATCAAAACCCACATCAAGTCCCAGTGCCACCGATGCTCGAGAGAATATCGCGTCAGCGAGAAGACTAAAAGCACGCGTCGAATCGCGTCAACGGGTCAACCTCGACAGTAAGAACGAAAAGCGTCAAGGGACAACCTCGAGAGTAAGAACGAAAAGGATGCGTCCCAGGGGTTACGCGCCGAGGACGCAAGTCCCGGCGCGGGACGCCAGCTCCAGCTCTAGGACAGGAAAGAAAAATAAAGGAAAAAAAAAAAGTTAAAACGAACATTCAAAACCAAGTAGTAGCAGACCAATTGGGATCCGGCTGAGGTCGAGCCTCAGGAATACTACATCAAGTCCCAGCAGTCCCAGCGGATTACCGCCGAGCCTCAAGACGTCAAACAAGAAAGCCACCTCGAGAAGACGAAGGAAGACGAAGCCGAGTCCCAGTGGACTCCCACCGAGCCTCACAAACAATACGATACGACGACGACAAGTCCCAGCGGAGTACCGCTGAGCGTCTTCCTGGACGAACCAGAAAGCAGTCAAGTCCCAGTGGATTTCCCGCTGGGCCTCGAGAGAAGACGAAGCCAAGTCCCAGTGGACTGCCACTGAGCCTCGTAAAGAATACGACGAGTCCCAGTGGATTCCCGCTGGGCCTCGAGAAGACGAAGTCATGTCCCAGTGGATTCCCACTGAGCCTAGTAAACAATACACCAAGAATACGAGGAGAAGCCAAGTCCCAGGGGATTCCCTCTGAGCATCAAGTCCCAAGGGGTTACCGCCGAGCCTCGAGGAGGCCCAAGAAGACGAACAAGGAAGAGGCCGAATCCCAGCGGATCCCAACTGGGTCTCGAAAAGACGAAGTCCAGCGGATTCCCACCGAGCCTAGTAAACAATACATGCGAAGTCCCAGAGAGAAGTCGAAGCCGAGTCCCAGTGGATTCCCACTGAGCCTCGTAAACAATACAACACGACGACAAGTCCCAGCGGCCACATTCAACAGACAATTCTCACCGAAAGGTTCGGCAATCAGGTAAAATTCCAGTTTCCTTGATTCGGTCACTGACACTCTAGATCTCAGTGTCAGGTATGTTTTCAGGCCCCCAGATTCAACTTGTTTGGCGGCGTGCTTGCTTTTCAAAATTCATATTTTGTTATTTACTCACTCTCGAGACAGCTTTTCGACAATTTAGACAAAATTGAAACCTCCCGAGATCAGCTGAGACCAGTTAATACCATGTGATTTCTCCTGCGGCGCTGTTTTCACTGGGGCTTCAACAGTAAAATTCCAGTCAACGTCATTCCAAAAACGCTATTGAAATCCAGACTAAGAGAATGAACTTGCAGGTAAGCAGTGAAGTAGGCTTGGCTGCTTGTCAGCCTCACCTTCTTCATGTTTCAGCAATTCTGAAGCTTCAGGGCAGTTCTAAGGTAGAGGAGCTCATCACAGCTCTCCTTCCTACACTTGTGACCGGTGGAGGCGAGCCCAAAGTCTATGAAGCACGGAGCCCCTGCTCGACGGCGCACAACGTTGCGCTGCTCTGGGTCCCCGTGTAGAACGCCTTCGCCGTGGATTTGGACAAGGGCAAAATAAATACCGGTCCTATGAAAGGATCAGAAGGTACAGGAATTTTGAATGTTGCCCGACCTTTCAGCAGGCGTCAAAGAAATTTCGTCCCAGGCTTGTCGGCCTTGACCAAATGGCTTGCCTGCGTCCTCGATGACAATCACGACCCATCCCGATTCGTGGGCTGGTACCATCAGTGAAATCAGCCGTGGAACAATTACACAGGTGCGAGCTAGCTGATGATATGCCGTGACCTCCTGGACAGCAAGGTGGAATTGCGCCTGCTTGAGAATCTTCAGGATGACTGGGAAAGGAATGTTGTCCGCAATGGTCAGCGATGCACTAAGTACACGTGTGATGTCTCCCCAATGAACCACGCGCGAAATCTCGAGACGTGGAAGTCCCTCAAAATGTGTGTGGGCATCTGGGAGGAGACACATATCTCCGGATGGTGGAGTGGATGGTGCCGTGGATATACTGGTTCCGTCCAGTGGAAGGAGACAGCTATCTGCAGAGGTTGAAGTGGTTGCTGTTGTCGTCGATATACCACTGATGTCCGAAGCCGAGTCATCGCCGATCGATGCCTGTGATTCAGCGGGAACACTCTGTAAATCTTCTGGTGCAATTACGACCAATTTGCGGGGAGGGTTGAACACGCTTGGTACTCCAGCGTGCAACAAGGTCTGGGAAGCCGTTTAAAACAAGGTGTATGAAAAAGGGACGACGAGAGACGAACCATACTCTGGTAATTATAGCGACGATAGTTAGAGCCACCGCCTCCAGATTCGGAGTCACCGCTTTCGAAGTTGGATCCACCACGGCTTCCAAAGTTGAAGCCACTACGGCCTCCAAAGTTGGAGTGACCAGGACCGCCACCATATCCATCGGCTCCGCCGCTAGACCGTCTATGACCTGGGTCTGGGGCTTCACTGGGTTGTTCTGATCCAACCGAGCTTTGGAGCTCCTTTGCTAGTATTGACCACACCTCATGGCTACTACGAGGATCTGGCATATACGGGAATTTTGACACGTGATGCGGAAACATGACGGCAAAAAGGAGTGAGATAGCTGATGCTGATGTTGCTTGGTCGGATTCGTCGAGGCTAATGGAGGGCGATACTCTCACACCGCGAAGTACTTGGTTTTTGAAATATGTTTTTGCTGAATGTCTTTTTTAATTCCATTTTTTATGTGCCTTTCAGCGGCCCTCACCTTGAGACGTAATCACCATCGTTGTCCCAGTAAAAATAACACCATATCGGCAGAGATCCTCGGAAATTGTACATTGCTGGAGGCCGATCTTGGAGATAAACAGGTTAGTCAATCCACGGCGGAGGCAAAACCGTAATTATAAAGGGAGAGGCACCTTTTTGATGATCCCGGCTCCGTGACCCAGAGGTCCGCCTCGTAGCACGTCAGTTATGAAGTCAGATTCGTGCGCTTTCAATACAGGATCCGTCTTCCACTCGGTTCCCAAGGCCGAAATTAGCTTATCATTATAATAAAGGAGGGCTGATTTATCGCCTTGCTGGGAGAACTGTCGGGGCGGTTTGGATATGTCCATTCTACATTGATGTCGGTTCCATTTAGGCAGGGAATCCAGGGCATCAATGACCAGTTCACCCACTAGTTCCAGGAGGTGTGTTCCGATGTCAGCAACCCAGTCTTCACTGGTGTAGGATGAAGTCTGCATGGATACCCACAACCGTCCCCACATAACATGTGCATCATTGGGGCACGCTCTGTTGGCGATATCGATACTGTGGATTATCTCCTTGAACCGGTCCTGTACCTCAACCAAAAGACTGGCGTCACGATACATGAATACGGGAGGGTGCGGCGAGGACTTTAAGTCGCTATAGCTGCAAGTGCTCGTGCTGGGGTTGGAACATTTTACGGAAACCAGCCGCAGCAACGGAAGCGATGCATATGTGTCGAGTGAAGGCGGAGAGCGGGGGGGTGGGGGGGGCTGGTTTGGGGACCAGGAGGGGACACGTCACGGATGGTGGTTGTTTGGGACGTGTTCCAAGCGGAGCCAAACTGCGGGGAATGGAGTGGCGGAGCGGAAGCCAGTTGCGATGAGCCGTATAGCTGTTGGTAGTTTATCTGCTGAGATGTCGATCCAAATGCCTGTGCGGATCTGGTTGGCGTGCCATGCCAGAGATCTTGGTTCGGGATGAACCTCTGGGGCGCGTTTAAATGAGTAGGGAGTGGATAATTGTATGGCTGGTCAGAGAACGGGTAAGGATTTTCGGTGTACGGAGTTGAGCTGTGAGCCCCGTACTGAGGCGGCCCGTGTACGGAAGGCAGCCGCGGTGGAGGCGCGCTCGAATGAGTTGGGAATGGAGGATTGTATGACTGGTCAGAGAACAGGTAAGGATTTTCGGTGGACGGAGTTGAGCTGTGAGCCCCGTAGTACTGAGGCGGCCCGTGTATGGAAGGCAGCCGCGGTGGAGCGTGCCGTGGAAAGTTGTAAGTGTTGGACTGTTGCTCGTATCCGCCCCAGAATGAAAAGGAAGTTTGATCTTGTTGCCTGTAATCATAATGCGGGTCCTGCGCTTCGTCCTGCGCCCCAGGCACATTGGCATGATATTCAGACATTGGTATGATATTCGCAGTGACGTGATGTCGGACCTGCGGTCCGTATCGAGAGGCGATTTTAGGGTGCACAGCCACACCCGTACACGTCTCTCTTCCCTCCGTCCCATTTCCATCTCTTCTCAGATCTCTGTACTTACACGTCCACGTGCACGTTACATGCTGTAGTCTTTCTCTCTCGGCTCGTACCTCCCCTGGACACCACCCGTCCTGTCTGGTGGCCCTCTCTTCCGCTTACCACCATCTCCTACCGCTGGTCTCTTGTGCGACGCGCATCTGGTTCTTTCTGGTGGCAGCCGCTGGGCTGGATTCTCTCTAAGACTACTAGTAGGGCTTCCGCTAGTTCTCTCTGGGCTCTGGGTCTCTCTCTGTGGACTGGTTCTCCTGGCCGTCTGGGTTATCTTGTCGTACAAGGTCTGGCTGTTTCCGATACCAAGTGCGTGTTCTCCAATATCCCCTGACTCTGCACTGATCCATTCCCTCCAGCACGACTCCGACACGCCTACAGGCACACAGACAACACGCCGACGTCCACGGATTAGCGAAGCACGGCCACAGCTGACGCGCGATGGCCTCGGAGGATTGGCGTGCGATGCGGGCAGGGCCACGGACTGACGTGCGATGCGGGCGCGCGGGTGAGGAGAAAGCAGGCGGGCGTGCGCAGGCCCAGGGAATGGAAATACAATCATATTATCATTGCTGCTGTATTCCGTGCTATTGCAATACCACACGATACCTCCCGATCCCAAGGATAGCAAGGCTCCGGAAATAGCTGCGTGTGCCAACGGTCAAGCGAGAGCATTTCACTGCTTGATTAAATTCTTCGTTGTGCCTAGTTCATGTATAATATCGCACTTGATGTACTACTGTAAGCCATACTGTATTTGAAAGTGACTTATTTTCTGTGGATTTTCGCTGTGAATAAGTGCTCGGTTCAGTGAGTGACGGAATGAGAACTTGAACAGGCGAGATCAGTTCTCGTCTTGATCTCTGCCTCTGTCCCTCCGGCTCACCATCTCCTCAACGTCGATCGCCAGTGTCTTGCTTCTCCTTTGCTCATGGCTTTATTTCATGCTACCGTCCCGAGTCTCAAACACTCTAAATCAGAAGCTTTTCGCCGAAAAATACAGGATGCGGGCCCTTCTGCAGAAGCCCCTCCCTCGAAACGTCCGCGCGTTACGGGCAGAAACCCTTTCGAACCCCAAGTGGCAGCCATGTCTGCCTACACCAGCAATGTAAACCTTCGAGCACTTCTCTGGGCGAACAACTCCGTCACGATAAATAACCTCGAGGAGGAGCTGCGGCACCAGTCTTCTTGCGGCTGGACGCTCAATGAATGGGACATCCCGGTTTGCGACGATGACGCAGAGTGCTCAATCTGCGACGCCCACACAGACCATTTCGTTGCCCGCCTCAGTCGCGCAGACGACGACAACGTCGACGAAGCCCAAGGTGGTTCATCTGCAGAGGAGGACGAGCAAGGAAGGAACGATTCGGCCTCTCCAGGGTCCGACTCAGAATCTGAGGAGGTGCAGGAGAAAAGCGTGTCGATGAAGAAATTACTCCGGCTTCGGGACCTTCGTGCTCGCGAACGAGCGTACAAATCAGACGAACCCGACAATCTCCAGGGCATGATGGTCGCGTTGACTTTCGACAAACTCCGTGCCGAAGCTGACCGCGACGCGGCCAATTCACGCTGGTCTTTGATTGACGAGGAGAAGGATACGTTGCACAAATTGCTCCAGAGTCTGACCCAAGCGCACGATGAGCTCCAGACACGTCATAAGGCAGCTCTTGACGAGATTGAGGTTCTCAAGCAGCGGCTCTCTAGTGAGTACATCCTGAGCTTTTCCCAGTGCAGAATGAACTGAAAGTGCGCCCGTAGCTATGTCCGCAGTCCCTACCAGTCTGCCCGAAGCTGTGTCTACAATCCCTGCAAGTCCGCCCGTAGTTGTGTCTGCAATCCCTACAAGTCCGCCCGTAGCTACGCCCGAAATCCCTACATTCTCACATGCGGAATGGCTGGCAATGAAAATGCCCCCACCATCCGCGTCTCCGCAACTCCTCGCGTGTTGGCTCCAATTTCAGGAGCACACCGGTCTCAACGGTGTTCATGTCTGCGGCCCTCACTGGGACGTCGACCTCCGGGATCTTAGGGGTTACAGGGAGGTGATGAGTCGCGTCCCTGAGATGCGAAAGACCTCCGGGAGCGCCGACCGTCGCAACCGCCAGCACTGTATTTTTGCGATCTTAGACGTCTTGGCCGTACCGGGCCGGTACGCTGAACTACTCCACGCGGACAAGTGTGCAGTGGCGACCCAAGTGCAGTATTCTCCACTGTCTCTTCAGCAGGGACCAACGGATTTGGCTGTCTCGCGTCTTCTAGCGGCTCAAGGCTTGACCGTCACAGTAGCAGACGACGCCTGGCAATACGCCTATCGCTATATCAAGTCGGTTGCGGAGGACCAGAGTGTGCACAATGCAAGGACAGACGCAGCACAGAAACTTCTGGCCAATGCCGAGGCGCGGCTGCGATATAGCCCTCCGCCAGTAGGGTTAAAATCTTCGGAGGAGGATCGTTTTCAGCGCCCAAGTGATTTGCCAAATAAACGCCTGTGACGAAGTCTGCGACCTTGAGTGGAAGAACACGTAGGCATTGAAGCCCCGGATTTCGGATGCATATATTGAAGCCCAGAATTTTACGGACAAGAGCGAGTGCGAGTGCCTATCTTACACGTTTGAGACAAATTTTCATCAGCATATTTTAGCCAATACATGATGTTTCCGCCTGCAATTACATTGTATATCTGCAGCATATTAGCCTACATTTTCATGGCAGCGGACTTGGCATTTTCAGCTCGAAATATGGAGGCGACGAGTTCCGGTCACGTGGCCGCATGCGCGGCTTCTCCTTTCAGCGCCATCCAACTCTCAGGTGGTGCATTCGGTGACCGAGGGCGTCTTTTATTTCCAAGGATGGCTGGGATATGGTCACTGAGGCTCGATGGGCAACCGCCGGGACTTGGTGTAGCCATGTATTGTGGACTCGGTGGTTGCCATCGAGGCTCAATTGCGTCCTGGCGACTCTATCTGTTCTCGACAAATTGTAGCGCCTTCGGTGACCGAAGGCGTTGTATTCTCGAGGTGCTTACTGAAGCTCGATGGGCGACCACCGCGACTTGGACGTGCTCAATTGCGTCTTGGCGACTCTATCTGTTCTCGACAGATTATGGCACCTTCGGTGACCGAAGGCGTTGTATTCTCGAGATGTTCACTGAAGCTCGATGGGCAACCACCGGGACTTGGACGTGGCTATGGATTGTGGACTCGGTGGTTGTCATCGAGGCTCAATGACGTCCTGGCGAATCTATCTGCTTTCCGATGTCGAGCAACAGATCATGGTGCTTCCGGTGACCGAGGCGTCATATTCTCGAGGATATGCTCACTGAAGCTCGGACTTGAACGTGGCCGTGCATGGTGGGCTAGTCGGTTGCCATCGAGGCTCTGTGGCGTCCTGGCGACTTTATATCTGCTTTCCGACAGATTACGGTATCTTCGGTGGCCGAGGGCGTCGTGTTTTCAAGGATATGGTCACCGAGGCTCGGCGGGCAACCACCTGGACTTGAACGCGGCCGTTGATTGTGGACTCAGTGATTGCCATCGAGGCTCTGTGGCGTCCCGGCGATTCTCTGCTTCTGCTTGCGGCGCTGCTTCTACATCTTCTCTGTTACATGGACCCTTTGGTAACCGAAGGCTTCGTCTCTAGAAATGGAATGAACTTGAAACTCGAGTGTGCGCTTGACGTATTTCTTATTTTTCCATGTACTCATTCACCTCCAGCACCCCGCTACCATGCGTACGGAAACGCATTCCATCTTTGCTCTTTCAAGCCCGTTGTCGACGGATCTATTACCGCCTCAGCACCGGTGACGGAAGGGTCCTGGATGCAGACTATGGCACCCGCTGGCGCGTGTGTGTGGCTACTTACGGCGCTGAGTCTGGGTTTCCGACCCGTGCATATACCATCTCTTATTTCGCACTTGGAAGGTTTGGAATGCCCTTGTTCGGCAATCTTAGCGAACTGCAAGGTTATAACGGGGACTCACGTTCCGCGCAACCGTCCTGCACGATATTACAGACATGATCTACAAGCAACGGGAAAGCAGCGTAAGCTCCACAGTGTTGGTCATCTATTTTTCGTTGATGGAGCCCTTCAGGTACGGTGTACTTGACCTTGAACCGCATCCTGATCCCGATCGCGGTCGCGACGCTCCAATCGTGCGGCCGCCGACGTCAACGTTACACAAGTATTCCCGTCATGTATCAAATAGTTCAAATCTTTCCTTAAGCTTGCGACCGCACCTTTATCTTGCATGACCGTAGGTTCTGATTTACAAGTGGTGTCAAGGCGCCACCACCGTAGCTCACGTTCAAAACCTTGTGTAAACGAGCCCCACGGCTGGAAACCTCAACAAACCACAAATACCTTCGTTCGTGGTCTGCAATTATCTCAATTTCTCTAGAGTGCGGCTGGGTCCATCCTCGACCCATGGGTGTGGATACCGGCGAGCCTTCGGTGACCGAAGGGCTCCTAGTCTTTCCGAGACATGGCCGCTGAGGCTCGGCGGGCAACCGCTGGGGCTTAAACCTGGGACTTGATGGTGGTCATCGAAGCTTTGACGGGCCTCTGGATGAGGTAGAGCCGGTCTTATTACATTGCGCACGGTTCACAGCCACGATACAGGCGATGACTATGCTCACAATGATCTAAGGCTCCAACCATTTAGTTTCCGTTTGAAGTTCGGAGCAAATCAAATGGAAACGGTATTCAAACAGTTTTAAACTTTTTGAAAACCGTTTCAAATGGTATTTTTGGGAGACATTTTCCCCCAAACCAAGGATCTGCTGAACTCACAGAAATGGACATGCAGGGAAGCATTACTGGATTGAGAAGAACTTCATGTCATTATTGCACACCAAAATAATAAACTTGGGGGCAGAGTGTGGTGGTAATGGTCACTGGAGTTGGCTCAAATCACAGTTTATTTCTGGAGAACTGGAGCCTGAGTGTGTCTAGTCAAACTACAAGGGCACGCTGGAATTGTAACCAGTACACAGGAGGAAGAGGGGGACATAAAAGAATCTTGGAGTGTGCCGATGATGACACAGTGCATTTGAGGGGAAAACGCAGCGGATCAATTCTGACTTTGAACAATCAGTCCCATGGGACATCGCCATATCTGGAAGACAATACCTCAGTTTGAGTGCCATGGGTTAGGACTAGCATACTGGTTGATTGAGAGGACTTCCACACCCTTCAGTAAAGCCGTGAACTTCCAAAATCTGCAGTATTCTCACTGGTATGGCTCCCGGCGAGTAATCGATTTTTCCAACCATTTAAACCATTTTCAAACGGTTTGCAAACGGCTTGGGCTCCCCAGCAAACTAAACGGAAATAAAAACGGTTATAACCGTTTGAAACCGTTTTCAAACGAAAACGGTTGGAGCCTTACAATGATCCACGGGGATCTTCTGTGGCGGACGCAGCGGCAAACGCAGCGGTAGAGGCGGAGAGGCAGAGACGACATTATTGTAACTGTGTGATCGTTGTAGTCAGCGAGCGAGCCAACTTGTGGGCGAGCGAACCAAGCAAGGAAATTCGAGAAACGAGACGTTCTTCGGAGAATGCCGAAATGAATCAAAGACGATTAGCGTGACCGGGCTGGCTCGGCTGAGCTAGCCGACGTGACGCGAGCGTCTTTTTCGAATTTCGAATGCGGTACTTACATCAGTACTAGTGCGGGTCTATTCAGGTTTCCTTTTGCGGCAACGGGCTTGCACCGCCACCACCTCACCGGAGTTTGTGGCCACCCAATATGGCGTGAATACGCGGTGTTCCAGCCAAATACCCGTTGTGCGCTGGCGTAACTGCCACGGAGGCCGATAGTGGCTGCATGTCTTGCAAGTATTCCGCTGGCGAGGGCGTAGAGGGAAGTGGCGGTAGAGAACCAAAAAAAGAGGTGTGATCACTGGCAAAACCAATTCAGGTTTCCTTTTGCGGGAACGGACTTGCACCGCCACCACCTAGAAATTCCCCGACGTGGTCCGTTCTTTGACGAGGACTGATGAGCATGGCCCCAAGCTTGAGAAAATATTCAAGTCGTAGGTTGGTTGTTTTCAGGTTTGTATCGATCATTGACAAATTAATCTCAGCAGGCAGTGGTACGCAGCGGCCGAAGGTGCACAGCCAGCGCTGCCTCCGCGACCGCCCGAGCTCGGGCCAGAAGACCATTTCGAAGAGGCATGCACAATGCAGTGAAGATGATCGTATTATTAACATAAAAGAGGAGCAGGAACAACAAGACAACAGCAGCAGCGACGCAATTTCAGAGACAATTCCGACGAGGAGGGTTAGTGAACTGACTCTTCCATCTACACAACGGTCATGAGTGAGCGAACGAAGGCATAAGATGCATAAGATTAAAGCAAGAAGGAGGTAGAGCACTCACAGCCGCACCTGCCACACTAGCTCTAGATCCGTCGGGCTGTGGACGGTTTTGAGCCAGCAAGGATCAGAATCCGTACCACGGCCCTGCTGGAGTTCCACCTCCTCCGTTGGGGCATTTGTCGCCTGTCTTCCAGGCCATCTGACCGAAATTCCCACCCGGTCCGACGTTGAAAGCCCAGGACGACCGAGGATACATGAGAGTAACGTATTCGAGAGGGCGGATACTGAAAAGCATCGTTTAGACGGAGGAAGATGATCCACGCAGGCTACGACATACTCTGAAGGTTTGACCCTGTACACACGGAAGGAAAGCAAAGGGTGTAAGCAAAGGGAGGACTGACAACATAAAGGAGCGCTCACTCCACGTTAAGGCCCCAAGTCTTGTTCGAGGAAAAGGTAATGGTGGCTCTGGGCAGTATGCTTCGGAAGTGCCTAGAGTGGTGCATTCGCGGGCGAGCACCTCTATTTTTGCCGCAGACAGAGTACGCAACATAGCTGAGGCCTAGGACGGCGTCAACAAATTTTCGGTCGAAGCAGACGACGAGGCTGGCATTGGAAAGAAGAACTTTGGTTGTACGAACGGGATGAAGCGAGTCGGAAAGGCGCAGTCATTTATACCCTGTACGATCAAGTACGGGCGAAGTACAAAGCGGATGCAAACCAAGCGGGCGGTAGAGAACGTGTCAGGATGTGGCCGTAGAGTACGAGCCAGATGTAATGAAGAGCGGGCGGAAGTGAGACAAGGTGTCGAATTTTTCTGATGGAGCGGACGAAGGAGCAATTAGTTCAGATAAGGCCAATAGAAAGGATACTGGAAGTTTCAGGATCCGGGGTCCAGTGCCGCGCACCGAAAGCGATCGCGAGCGCCATTGTAGACGTATGCATCGCAAGGCCCGGGATCGAGGCGAATCGAGATCGGAGGCAACGCGTCCGGGTTGGCTCTGCAACCCTCCATAATGTCAGAATAAGAAATAGATTCGAGGACTTGGTAGGGATATGGGTAGCAGTCGAACTCGTTACACCTCGTCTATCTCCTTTTCCGTTCCTCATGCATACCCAATGCATGCACGCCACTCAGGACAACGAGGTCCTCTTCGGAAAAAGCCTTAAGGTTCCGAGTTAATTAAGCAGCACACAGCGTGTTCGAAATGGCAACCTTCGCGCCTTCAAGCTCATCGGCCAGCGATTCTATCATGGCCTGAGCCTCGGTATGTTGACGTTCGTAGGAGGCGTTTTGCAACTTCAACTTTTCGACAAGTTTTTCTTGTCTGTCAAATTTGGGTGTGGTGCAGGATCCTCAAAATTCAAAAAGACATACATCGAAACACGTTTGTGGACCTTGGTTAAGCGGCGTTTAAGTTGCTTTATTTCTGACATGACTGCAAAACAGTGAAATACATTGAAAACAAAGAGAAAATGTCTGCAGCTCACAAACAAATATAGGACGAATATAATTTTCCGGAATGGAGTTCAGCTCCAGCGTTAGGACATGGTTTTCATTGGCGAAGTCTGAAATCTGGGTCAGGAGTCGGTCTGCGATCTCACGCGACTCTGCCGTTATTTGACTGGGTTAGTTCATTTGAGTACATTTCCGAGTCGTTGCACGGAGAATGACATACGTCATCAAAGATCTTGAAGCATTACGATCCAATTGAAGTGTATGTTCTAGGCTAACAATGAATTCGTGTGTATCATGTCAGACATCGGCCAGAAACCACGATTAGCACTTCTCGCACCGCAAAATGTAGTCGAAATTCTCTTCAACGGTGCCTTCAAGCTGTTCTCGGAGATCTGCTGTACTATTGAGGTAAAACTTTGCTTGGCAGAGAGCAATTATCAAGCTCTGGATGATTTTGAAGTCCTCCTCCGACTGGAGCTCCGAATTGTCCTCTTGCTCGCTGAGGAGTGTTGGAAATGGTTCTCATCCAGTCACGACATGACATACCGTATCAGCGAAATGAGGGAAAGACGCTCCAAGTCCAGAAGATAACAAACAGCTTCCAGCCTGGGGAATTGGAGGACAGCCCCGGTTCTAAATAGATAATGGAAAGCACTAGACAAAAACGGACATACCTCGAAACTTTTGTCGTCAAGTCATGGACCAGACTCGTCTGCGACTGAAGAGAGGACGAAATACGTTTCACGGCTTTCTTGTGCTGACGATGATGGGTGCCGAATTCCCGATGCCACTCACCTCCAGTTTCAGCTGCAGGAGCGTCTTGTGTGACTCCAAGGAGGTCTGGAATTATAGTGAGTTCATCACGCACCCGTTCGCTCTCCAGATACCCGCGCTCAGTGTCCAGCTTGCACATTCGGTCCTTCAAGTCCTGAATCAGATCCGTCTTTAACGTGAGCGACTCTCGAGCTTTTTCCAGCTCTTGACCGTGAGCGACTACGTCTTCCTCTTGTTTGCGTGTAAAAACCCCAGAATCCTACCAACCATACGTTAATTCAGCGGCATTGGATGTGACCCTAATTACCTCCAGTTGTTGCTTCAAGAGAGTCTCGCTAGACGTCAGCGAGGTCTGGGGATATGTTTGTTGCGGAAAATATAACGGAGTATCATCACGCACCCTTTCGCTGTGGAGGTTGGAGATCCTCTCCTCCAAGTTTCGAATCAAATCCGTCTTCATCTCGAGCGCCTGTTGAGCCTCTGCTAGCTCACCCGCACTCGCGACTGCATCTTCCTCCTGCTTGCGAGTGAGAGCACCAGAATCCTACCAACCATACATTAATTCAGCAGCGTTGGATGTGACCCTAATTACCTCCAGTTGTTGCTTCAGGAGAGTCTCGCTGGACGTCAACGAGGTCTGGGGATATGTTTGTTGCGGCAAATGTAACGGAGTATCATCACGCACCCTTTCGCTGTGGAGGTTGGAGATCCTCTCCTCCAAGTTTCGAATCAAATCCGTCTTCATCTCGAGCGCCTGTTGAGCCTCTGCTAGCTCACCCGCACTCGCGACTGCGTCTTCCTCCTGCTTGCGAGTGAGAGTACCAGAATCCTACCAACCATACGTTAATTCAGCGGCGTTGGATGTGACCCAATTACCTCCAGTTGTTGCTTCAGGAGAGTCTCGCTGGACGTCAACGAGGTCTGGGAATATGTTTGTTGCGGCAAATATAACGGAGTATCATCACGCACCCTTTCGCTGTGGAGGTTGGAGATCCTCTCCTCCAAGTTTCGAATCAAATCCGTCTTCATCTCGAGCGCCTGTTGAGCCTCTGCTAGCTCACCTGCGCTCGCGACTGCGTCGTCCTCCTGCTTGCGAGTGAGAGCACCAGAATCCTACCAACCATACATTAATTCAGCAGCGTTGGATGTGACCCTAATTACCTCCAGTTGTTGCTTCAGGAGAGTCTCGCTGGACGTCAACGAGGTCTGGGGATATGTTTGTTGCGGCAAATGTAACGGAGTATCATCACGCACCCTTTCGCTGTGGAGGTTGGAGATCCTCTCCTCCAAGTTTCGAATCAAATCCGTCTTCATCTCGAGCGCCTGTTGAGCCTCTGCTAGCTCACCTGCGCTCGCGACTGCGTCGTCCTCCTGCTTGCGAGTGAGAGCACCAGAATCCTACCAACCATACATTAATTCAGCGGCATTGGATGTGACCCTAATTACCTCCAGTTGCTGCTTCAGGAGAGTCTCGCTGGACGTCAACGAGGTCTGGGGATATGTTTGTTGCGGCAAATGTAACGGAGTATCATCACGCACCCTTTCGCTGTGGAGGTTGGAGATCCTCTCCTCCAAGTTTCGAATCAAATCCGTCTTCATCTCGAGCGCCTGTTGAGCCTCTGCTAGCTCACCCGCGCTCGCGACTACGGCTTCCTCCTGCTTGTGAGTGAGAGCACCAGAATCCTATCAACCATACATTAATTCAGCGGCGTTGGATGTGACCCTGATTACCTCCAGTTGTTGCTTCAGGAGAGTCTCGCTCGACTTCAACGAGGTCTGGGATTATGTTTGTTGCAACGAATGTACACGACTTTCATCACGTACTCGTTCGCTCTCTAGTTGGACCTTTTCAGCTTCTAGCCTGGAGGTTTTTACACGTTCCTACAACCGCATATGTTAAGTCAACGGTGTGCGATATGATCTTATTACCTCCTCTCGCTGCTGCTGCATGAGTGTCTTGTTTGCCTCAAACTGGAAATATACTCGTTCCAATTTTCATCTGAGTCAACACCACACACCTTTTGGCTCAGCTGCGTGTTTTGCGCCTGAGCATTTGCAAGGAGCTCCCTAGTGTTTTTCAGGGAAACTTCGGTATCAATATTTTTGGCTATCCGCTGCTCTGCTCCCTACGGGTGTTCATTATGCTGGGATCCGGATGAATTTGATGCTGATTACCTGAAGTTGGTTGGCCAATGTTTTATATTGCTTGCGAAGCTCCTCAATCTTGGCTTTCCCTTCTTCCTGTTGTTGGGTCACAATTTGTAGGCCGGTCTCTCTATGATTCTGATGAGCGATAATCACCCCCAGAATTTCTCACCTTTCCAGAATGAACTCATCTTTCCTTGCGATTTCAACTTCCATCGCCCTAATTTTTTCTTCCTGATTTTTGTTCTCGGCCTGAAGGTCTTCAAACTCTTGAGTTAATTTGACGTGATCGTTTTCCAGCTGTTGCCTGCATCCGAATTAGCCATCGCAATTTCCAGCACTGAAACAGTCCCTTACAAGTGCGTTGTCAAATCGTCGATGTACGCTCGTTCTTTGTTTGCATTGAAATGCTCCTCACTAGCTTCCAATAACTTCTTGTGTTCGAGACTCATAGTTTTCAATTGCTCTTCGAAGGCGATGATCCTATATGCTTGCTCCGCCGCAAAATTGCGGAGGAAGTAGTAATGTTCTCTGAAAACTGTAGCTCGTGTGAACCCGACATCAAAACTTGGACCCACATTATGTTCACTGATATTGGTTTGTGTTGCGTCCCGTCCTCTTGATTTTCGCGATAATCGGTCTGTGTTATGTAGGAATGCTGGAAAGCCGTGACCAGTCTTGAATGCTCTGGCTCGGTATTGAAGACTTTTCTGTCTTGGTTTTGGATCAAAGTATAAGTGACCAACGAGTTCAAGTGAACGATTGCCACGTCGTTCTTGTGTCCTCCGTCCATGTCGATGAAATCTTGCAGGTTTGGCGTAGCATATCCTACGGTTCTTTTGCCTATGGATTCGAGATAATGCATGACAGTGTAGAAGACATCAAAGAACCGATTCGCTCTCGATGTGCTTCCCCCACGCGTTCTAGGTCTGGATCCGGATTGGTCCGAGGAATCCAGAGTGATAGAGAAATGGCTAAAAATCTTGTCAGTTCGGTTTGTGTACGTTGAGCTGAGCGATATACTCTGGTAATACCGATGCAAGGACTGGCTTCCAAACCTCTCCTTTGAATAACTGTTCTCTGGTGTAAGTTTTGGTTGTGAGGCGAGACACAAACACCAGGAAAGCATCGATCGCGATGGAAGAATCCGCGTCGGTGAAAAAGTCCGCATCCGGATCCATAATGTTGGAGGCACGAATTCGAACACGTAAGTACGTATATATACGTGATATATATATATCATCGATCGCGATCGAGAAGCGCAATTATAATTATGGAGATATATTTTGATCTCTGATCATGACCCGTTTAACTACAATAATTACCTCTAATCCAGGCGCGTCCTGGCCACGGTCTCAGCTCCTAGCTCCCATCCTTCTCTCACGTCGTCCGCATTGGGCTCGAGTACCGCAAGCTCGTTCTCTCCGAGATTTCATTATCCCGCCACTTTGCGCTCTGCGGTCCGTTCGCGATCCAGATGGTAAGACTGACGCTAGGGTGGACCTGCTTCCCATTGCTCACAATCTGTTTCTAGGGTGAAAAGCCGTTTGGCACGTATCGCGTGGGCAACTACGTGTACAGCACCGTCTATGGCGATCGACGTGTTGTTGGCGACACTCCTCGTCCGGAGAAAGCTCTACCCCTCGACGACACGGGCAAAGATTCGTTCCCCGACTTTACCATCCCCAGATACATTCATACACGGCACCCCTACCTAATGTTCATTCCAAAAAGTGTCCCCTGGCATGGCCCCCTACTGCGTACACTTAACTGGCAGGAAGACAAACTCCCAATTCTCTATGACAACGGAGGTTGGACCCTGCACAGGGATCTGGTTTTAAACTGGCGCAGTTTGGAGGATTGCCTGGAAGCTGCGGCCGGAGCGATGCTTTCCCTCTGCGAGCACCTGGTGGTCGGGCCGTCGACCTGCCGAGCTTGGAAGACGCCTGTGTGGTACGGGTACCGCGGATACCACTGGTCGGAGAAGGCCGCTCGACGAGCCGCTTGGGAGTTGAGAAATGCCTTTCTCCCTCTTCTGGGCCTCGTGTCGATGTGCATTTGGTGCATGCAGTTCTACAAGGTGCCCGATTCGAAAGTCGGTGAAGTCGGGACCAAGCGGAAGGCCAACAACCCGCCCAACCCTACGAGTAAGAAAATCAAGCCAAATTCACCAATGGTTCAAAGCTCCAAGCAGGGAGAGGGAAAGGAGGACGAGGACAACAGCTTTCTTCCTTGGCAGGAGCGGGTAATATGGCAAACCAAATTGGAGCGCGCGTGGCTCGATCATTTCTTGGAATCGGTGGCGGGAAACTTCATGATCGAGCGCGTCGGAGCGTTTTTCGAGATTGGTGGAGGCAAAAGAAAGCCGCATCTGGAATGGCTCCTGTGGAGCATACTGCAAGACGGTCCTCCTGTACCCCTCTACTTCTCTTGGGGACCCCTCCCCTCCCTCTCCATCGATTACGCTGTGTATCCCCAGCTGCTCCAAATTGTCCCCGGCCGCGAGGAGCTCGACTATCTCACCAAGCTTCCTGATGAGATGGCCTTTAGTCGTTGGAGCTGGAATGAATCCATCAATGTGTATACTTCTTGCCGTGACACATACCCGACCACTCTCACTCCTGATGTCCACTCCTCGGCACAAGGGGCAAAATCCCGCCCGCCTACCCCCAGACGGGACCCATCGACCTCGTGACGGCATTCCTGTCCTCGTGCTTTACCGATGTTGCTACCGATGTTCTTGATGTGAGTTTCCCAGCGGTTGAACCTTATAGTGGGCAGCGGCCAGGCGAGCGCATGGAAGCTTTCTTTGCGCGCCGAAACCAAGAAAATGAAGTCAAGCTTAAGCGGGAGACACCACCCCAGAAAGCTTCTCGCGTGCAACTTATAAACGATGCCAAGAAGGGCTGCGCACTGGGGCGCAAAGGCAGTCGCGTCTTCGTTTGGGAAAAGCGGGATTCATGCTACATACGCAGAGCTGCTGGACATGGAAACTACAAGGACTATTGGATGGAATATCGTCGGAGCATGCGTCGCTACGACTCATTCAACAACGAATGGGATCTCTGCTCGGCATTCGAGGACGATGGGACAGATACCCCTGTTTCTGTACCACCCCATTCAACTTGTAAGGGTTCCCCTCTCCATTATACCTTGTAATATAAAATTCCGAGATTCTCATTACTATTTAATCCCTAGCTACGATTTTCCTGTCTGTAGTAGATTAGTCAGCATCAGTGATGGGATAATCTAACTACACTTGTGACTTTACACCAAAATTTAAATTCCAACCTTTAGGTTTCAGGTCTCCAAGAAGTCTTTTGAAAATGCGTGTCCCGATATGGTAACGCGAACATTTCCTTATTGAGAGTGAAACCCCTTTGGGAGGATCACCACGTGCAATTCTGGGCGGCTGGCGCGGCGGCGCGGAGCACCGCCCGCTTCCCAAACCGGTACCAGGGCCTTATAAGGCTAAGAACTCCTTGGTTCCAGGTATGCCCGGAGGGCCCTTCTCTGTTTCGCCTTGGCTCGGGATCCGTGGTGATCGCAGAAGTACTGTCGCCACGGATGCTTTTCTCGTTTCCTTCTCTTCTTATCTCTTCTCGCATCTCTCTTCTCTCATTCTCACTCTCTACTCTCCTTCTCCCCAGTCGCCTTGTACGATCGTGAGGAATATCCGACGATACGGCTAGCGCGACGGAGCTCTCGAGCTGCAGGAACATCCGCTTCTCGAACTCCCACAAGGATTCTCAAAAATACAAAAATGGATTTCTTTGCTATTCATATGAATGGAGTGAGGCCCGTTCCCATCTGGTCTGTCCGCGACGAAGTCAAGTGGTGCTCAGTAGGTGGCGCCCCTTTCGATATCCCCTCCGACGCGAACGACTACGTGCTGCAA
Organism: Mycena galopus ATCC 62051; assembly: GCA_014925785.1. Taxonomy (NCBI): domain Eukaryota; kingdom Fungi; phylum Basidiomycota; class Agaricomycetes; order Agaricales; family Mycenaceae; genus Mycena; species Mycena galopus. The sequence goes on from WIQG01000091.1 coordinate 48,517, forward strand.
TCTACTCACGAGGGCTTCGAGGACGTACTTCGCACGGAGAACTCTGAGAGTTACGCGGCGTACTTTAATCCCGATCAGCACTGGCTAGGATGGTCTCCCAACCAGCCTCTAGGTCAAGCGTCCTCTGGGGACGTTGGCTCTTTTGATCCCGCCTGGGTCGCTTGCTCTCGTGATCCTGCATGGTTCGTCTTCGACCGCGCCGACGTGGATTTGGACGAGCATAGGATCGACGACCTCAACTTGGGAGGTAGCGAGCACGATCTATTCGACCCCCGGGGAACTCTGGTCGGATATTTTCTGTCACGTTCCTGGCGCAATACCGTCTCTCATTTCTCGGAGAGAATACGGAACGTGAGCGAGATCTTAGCCTCGAGCACCTCCTGGTACGGACGGAACTCTAAGCACCGCACGCTGGGGCCAATGCCAGCGAGCGTCGACAGACGAGTTCTCGAACGACTAGTGGAGACCGCCGAAGAAGCTAATAGATTAACTCGAGGCGTGCGTTCAGAGGTAGCGAGTCAGTTGGGATGGCTTTCTTGGTTCACAGCCGTCGATACGCATTGGGAATCCAGTCTAGTGACGACGGATTTGGACTTCGTGAGGAGTCTGGAGCTCGCCGGGAGGACGAAACGAGGTTTTTTGTACAATCTGTCGCGGGACTACCACGAGCTCAATTTCCGCCTACTCATGATTTTCAACGTTCCTTTCCACTTCGCGTGGACGATCGCGGAGGAATCCACGGGGAGATTCATCAGGTGTAACCCGAAATTCCTATCCGAATACGAGGACTTAGCCTCCCGGGGTGGACGAGTCGACTTGGCTGGTTTACCGTCATACGCTGGATGGAAGCTGGACCTCGAGCGTTACGACCGGTTCTTCCAGGATACGCGAGCGGGGCGAGTCGGTCACATCCTCACTAGCTTCGAGCAATACTGGGATTACCAGATTATCGACTTCAGTCATTATGGAGCTCGCCCACTGGACTCTTGTGAGGAACGGAGAGTATGCGCAGAACGCTTCAAGGGGACGGTGGTAGTTACTCGGGAACGCGATGGAACGTCGCACACGACGTGCACCTTGTTTCGTCAAAATCCTATCCACCTCGACGAACCCTCTAACCTCCGTAAGCAACCGAATCCGCACCCTTTTCCTTTGGACACTTTCGGCAGGCCGTCGGGAAATTCCGAGGTTGACGAGCACCAACTGTTCTTCCAAGAAGCTTTCGAAGTCAGGGAGTTATGGAGGACGCGCTGCGCACCAAGACCGGATCGGGCATTTAGCACGTACAACGGGTCGGTAGTGGAACAGTCGCTCGCAATCACCCCAGCTCCTTCGGGCCTGCAAGCTACAGAACTACGGGTTGGAAGGGGATCCCACCTGGAAATGGGGCGACGCGAAGAGAAGCGAAGAAAACCTGAGAATCCCATGTCCCCCACTAGGCGTTCAGAGCTGTCCTCTGACCTCGGGCTCACGAGCAAGTGGGCGAGGGATATGGCGGCCTCGGGTTCTCAAGCCCCGACTAGGAGGCGCACTTCGCGGTCTCTGAGCCCTCATGAAAACGCCGCGCGCCGCGAGCGTAGAGGGCGGTCGCGTAGCGAACGCAGTACGAAGGGGACACGGCGCACTCGCTCCCACAGCTCCTTATCCTCGCGATCGTCCGGAAGCTCGTTGACAGGGTCATTCGTAGACGAATACCACTCGGCCACAGGCCAGGCAGACGATCACATGGACGTGGGTGAATCGCCTCTCACTCGCGATGAAGCCGTCCGGCGCCTGAAGGAATGGGCACCCGCCGTTCTCGAGCTGAAGCTGCAGTTGCCCGTGAACTGCGACTGGCTTTGGAATCTAGGATGGATGCATAGTTCGATACTGGTGTGCAAGTCCTCTTGGTCTATCTTGCGGTTGAAGGCCCTGGCGACATGCCTGGATCTGCAAGACATTGTCGACGTGCTCAACGCTGCTATCCGAAGCGGCATTCCTTTCCAGGTGTGCGTTCTGCAAGCGGACGCCCGGAACGTGGGCATGAACACAGATTTGTCTGAGTCTCGTACCCGGGCCCTAAACGCCATGTACGCTCCAGGATTCAGGGAAGCTCCCTTGGACTACGGATCAGGGGGAGCCGACTTGTACGCTCGGTATCTTACTCAAGTCGAGAGCCTTCTGCTGAGGCCGCACGCACCTGGGGGGTTTATCGCGCTGGGGGGAATTCTAAGCTTCATCGCGCAGATCTTCGACGAAGAGCTAGTACATCGCTTCCGCGAAGGACCGTCGCTTCAAATTACCCGATTCGGAGGGGGGGAGGTGACCGTCGTGAATAGGGAAGGAATTGAATCCTTGTACGTCTCCGACCGGGTTTCTGACGGCGAGATTCGAGCGCTTTGCGGACACATCGCCCGCGGAAACCATCAGACTGATTCGTTCTTGTGGCCCCTGCCCGCCTGGATCGAGGAGGAGAGCTGGCATTACAGCGGGGCTTGGACGTTGGGATTCTACCGGTGGATGGAAGCATTGAAGGTGTCTATCATCGACAAAGGGCATTATCGCTGGCGCACGGAGCGGGAATGGCGACGATACATTCGCACCGGAAACCGAGGCTCGTTCAGAACGGCTCAGACCCCCTCCAGCGTCTTCGACGACGGTCAACGCCTGATGGACGACGCCTTCCCCGTGGATTGGAATTATATGGACCTCGCAAGCATCAGAGTTCCCGAAACGTTTACTCCACTCACAGCTAGAGATTAGGGGCTCTGTAAGGGTTCCCCTCTCCATTATACCCTGTAATATAAAATTCCGAGATTCTCATTACTATTTAATCCCTAGCTACGATTTTCCTGTCTGTAGTAGATTAGTCAGCATCAGTGATAGGATAATCTAACTACACTTTACTTACACCTGAGGCGCGAAGGTTCAAGGGAATTGGTCTGCCTCTGAGTCCGGGAGACTATCCAGATCATCACACATCTCAATGAGTTTGACCGCTCCCAGGATGCCCGAGTCCTCGATTGCAATTTGAATGAACGAAGGAAGTGCCAAGAGTGCAGGAAGCTCCGCCGTTTGAAGAATTCGAAGTGAATGCTCTGATTCTGAATCAGACTCTGAATGCGGTTTCCTTTTGCGGGAACGGGCTTGCACCGCCACCACCTCACTGCGTATATTATGAATAATTATAATATTATGGCCACCCAATATGGCGTGAATACGCGGTGTTCCAGCCAAATACCCGCAAAATACCTTCAGAATAGTAGTCTGCCAATATTCGGCGAATGAGGTGTATTCCCAGCATATTGGCCACATATTGGCCGCATATTGTGGCTGATGTTTCTGCGAAATGTATTCGAGTCTGATTCTACTTAAGACTAGAGTGAAAAAAAAGGGTCTCGTGACCCATGACCCAGACTCTTTGTGGTCAATTACAAGGTGCGCAACCGCCTTTTCACCGCCCACCACCGAGCTCTAACAGGCAAGCCCTGCAGAACTCGATGTGGCGTGCGCGTGTGCGCCCAGGCCTTCGCGAAAGGCTTCTGTGGCTTACAACATTTTCAATGGCACCACCACCGAGAAATCGCCCCACCACCGAGCTCTGACAAGCAAGCCCTGCGGAACTCGATTTGGCGTCCAAGCTTGCGGCCAGCACGGCATTTCGAGGGCAAGACCTTCTTGAAAGGCTTGGAGACACGGTGACCGAGGCTTGGCGGGTAGCCGCTGGGATTTGGTTGTGACCGTGGATTGTGGACTCGGCGGTCGTCGTCGAGGCTCAATGGTGTTTTGGCGGCTTGATTTCTCTCTGTCTGCTTTCCGATGTCCAACGACAGAAAAGGCTGCTGTTGCGTGCACGAACCTCAATCGCATCAATCGCACCCCCACCGAACTCTGGACTGCAGTTTGCGAGCAACAAGCCATTTTCGAGGGCAAATGCCCTTCGTGAAAGGCCATCGCAGCAATTTCGAAGTCCCCGCAGTGTTTCTGCGCTCACCTCTCTGTGTGCTTGTCGCCTCTTATCGTGTCATCAAACGTCAGTCGAATTATTTCCCTTGTTCCATTCAGTGCTAATGAACCCACAGGACCCACCGCACCATCATCGCTGAGATTTGGGCCAAAGCTCGAATTTTTCACTTTTTTTGGTTGATGAGTAAGTCCTCGATGCATTCAAGATCGACGGAGGATTTAGATTTACGAAGAATTTCAGTATATTCACCTCCTCGACAAGCATCTTGGCACATTCTGGAGTGGAGTTGCGGAACGGCTCAGCAGCATCGAATCTACTCCAAATTAATTCCCATTCAACCCGTTGTACTATCCCCCTCCCAATAATTCTGCAGGCTCCTAGTCAAATTCCCGTTCAGATCTCTACTACTCTTGCAAGAGGAGCAAGGTGGTGCACTGCGCGATTCTGGTTGCGGTGTTCAATATCGGCTTGGGTTGCGGGTCATGGGACACTCCTCAACTCTCCTCGCAACCCGCCAGAGAGAGAATTCGAGCCAGGTGCTGCCCGGCGCGTTTTTGCGGGCGTTGCGGACCGTTTTGGGTCACGGGTCACACCCTGCTACTCGGCCCGTCCCCTTCGAAAGCGCACTAGCGACGGGCTATGTGCGGGGGATGGTGCACAGCGCGCCCAATACGCCTTGTGCGTATCGGTTTGGCCACAAGAGGCGTCGCGGCGGGACAGATCACGTGATCACACGCACATTCTGCGGCGAAGTCCACGACCTACCTTTCACTATCATCGACCTTGCGTCTCATTTGCTCACTCACCATCGCACGTCTTCGAGCCTTCCTCACAACCATTTAATTCACCCCGCCTTCGATGGATTTCGACGCCATTACCGATATACTCGTCTAGATCTTTTTGGACCCTGTTCCTACCTACCCCGGCCATCTTGCGAACGCGCAGCCCCCTCCGGCCTACGAGCAACCCCCTGCCTACGAGGACGTCGTCGGCCACGTCGAGCAGCGTGGAGACCTTCTGGGGATGATCGAGTCGCCCTTGGTGCGTCTTCCTTGCTCGTCATTTTCCTCTTTTCATGTTATTCCAGGCCCAAGACAACCATATCGTGTCCGCCCAACTCGGGCAGCCAGCGGACGCTGGGGCTTTCGGACGCCTCCGCAAGGCGTACGCGCGCGTCAAGAAGTGGGTTGCCCGCGGTTTTCGCGGCTGAGATCGAGATATGTGCGTGGTAACTTTAATCTGTAGCTGACGTGTTTCGCAGAATGCCCAATTTACTTACCATTAGCCCACATCCATGTCGTTTGAGTCGATCTATGCAAATCTTTTTCGTGTACTGCTATGACTATGCATCACCTCACCGACACCCAAATTTCTGCTTCCCAGGCTGAGCTGCGTTTTGCTTGGGTATGGGTTTCGTTTCGTCAGAATACGGACGAACGAGAGCGCGTCCCTGGCGGGTAGTCGACTGAGGCAACGACACCTAACCTCGACCACGACGACGAGTGCAGCGGCCACCAAGACTCTGTCCCTCGTCTCGATCTCCAGCAGCTGGTGTTTACTGCACCCCAATTTACTGCACCCCCTCTGAATGTCACGTCTCTGGAGAACGCCACAGCATTCATCGCTGCCGCCACCCCGGGATTCACCCACCTCCACGAAGGCCCGCGGAGCTGGACGCAGACCATCCAGGTGCACGACGACAACCCGTTCAAGTCTCTCCCGCTCGACAGCCGGGGCGTTGCACACGAGCTCGATGTCCCTGCATAAGCCATCGCAGACATCGCTCCGCTCTGCACTCGCGGGTGCAAACGCCCCCGCGTCCGTCCCCGTGGGCGAAATCGTCCTCGATGCCCTCTCCGCGACCTACTACCCATCATGCGCGACTACATCCTCGAGATCGCCGTTCTCTCCCTCGGCGCGTCTTACCGCGTCGCCAGTCTTGCAGAGGTCTGTGCCCTTGCTGCCTTGATGTGCACCTTCCTCGCGGCGATTCTTACCTTTTCCGTTCCCTGCCTCCCCACCGCTTCTCTTCGTTCATCTTATATCTGGTTTGTGTTGCTGAAGCTGGTGAATCCTAAGTTGGGATTCATGGCAACACAAACCAGAGCCATGGACACAAAAGTCGTTGAACTGGATGTATCTCATCTAATTGTACAGCTTCTATCTAGTCTACAGTCTTGAGAACATTTTTGGGGTGGTCGTACAGTGACGAGGAGTCAAAATAAAGCAGCAACAGTCAAGTGGAAGAGAAACCGAAGCCGAACGAAAGCAAAAAAGAGGTCCAAATCGAAATCGTAGGTGTTTTTCGTGGTATTCATCTGCGGGATACAAATTAGCGTTGAATTCAGCGCGCAAGAAAAGGTGGAAACACACCACTCAAGCCTCAACAGTGATCTGTCTCGGATGCACACGGCCGCGGCGCATTGCGGTGGGAGTTGGCGTTGCTGCAGGAGCAGCGCGCTTGTACCCTCCCCCGCCGAATCCATTTCCGCCACCGTTCCCGTTGTTGTCGTCGTCGCACGGCGTCTCGCTAGCTCCGGCGGACGTGGTGGTGGTGTGCGTCGAGGACGTCGTGGATGTGGTTGTGTGCGTGGAGGACGTAGTTGGCGTGGCGCTGGAGGTGTGCTGAGTGGACGAGGAGGAAGACGAAGACGAGGTAGTCATGTGCGTCGACGACGTGGTGGGCGTGGCAGATGAGGTGTGTACAGTCGACGAGGACGAAGACGAGGTGGTCGTGTGCGTCGAGGAAGTTGTGGGAGGGAAGCTGGAGTGTTCGCTCGAGGACGAGGGAACGGCGCTACTCGAGTGCACAGTCGAGGAGCTACTCGACGAGGATGGAGCCGCGCTGCTGGAGTGCGCGCTGGACCAGGAACTCAAATCGCTGGCGCTCGAGAGCAACCCTGATAACACATCGTAAATAACTTTCGTGTAACAACAATGAAATCGACATACCATTGGAGCAATCAATCCCAACAGTGTCAAAGAGCGTCTTGCAGCAGGTCAGCGGTTGCTTGAATCCAGAGCTGCAAGAAATAAAGTCAGGAATAAGTACGTCAAATGATGAGTGGCTTACCAAGACTGAGATCCGTCGCTGGCGGTGGTAAGGGGAACACACAGGATACCAATGTAGTCCCCAACGACGAGTGAGGACGAAACACCAGCATCACTCAGGCAGCTGCCGCCGTACGAACTGGTGGAGGACTCCAGACTGTCACAGCAGAATGTGGTCTGCCCTGTGCAAGATACAGAACCGGACGCTGAGTCGACCGAGGCCACGCTTGAGCTGGCAGTACGCGAGACCGAACTCTAAGGGACCATAGAGCCAGTGCTGTGCGACGCCGAAGAAGAGCCACTTGGGGAAGAGTGCGAGGCCGAGGCAGACGCAGAGCCGCTTGAATGGGCGGCAGACGAAGAGCCGGCGCGCGAAGCAGATGCCGACGCAGAGCTACTCGCATGCGAAGCTGACGCGGAGCTGCTGGCATGCGAGGAGGAAGGAGCGGAGCCGCTTGAATGCGAAGATGACGCAGAGCTACTCGCGCGCGACGCAGATGCCGACGATGAACTGCTAATATGCGAGGCAGAAGATGCTGAGTTGTGCGATGCAGACGAAGATCCTAAAGCAAGAACGTCAGAAATATAAATTCGAACGAATTTCTCGTCACCCACCTTCGGTAATGCTAGCGTGAGACGCTGAGTAGCTGGCTTGTGAAGAAGACGCAGAGCTCCCGGAGTGGGAAGCAGACGCTGAGGCGGAGCCGCTAGCACGGGACGCGGAGCCGCTAGAGGCATGTGAAGTCGAGGCCGAGCTGCTGGGGTGTGAAGCAGAGCTACTCAATTGCGAGGCTGACGAAGAGCTGCTTGTATGCGAAGCAGATGCCGATACCAGCAAAGAGCTGCGTGAGACCGAGCTGGCGTGAGAGGCCGACGCCGACGACGACGACGACGAGCGGAAAACGGAAGAGGATGCAAAACTACTGGCATGCACGGAACTAGGCCGAAGAGGGAGAGCTGGGAGCGGAGGCCGACGATGTTGACGACGCATGGACCGAACTGCTCGCGCTGGTAATGTACGACGACGAGGACGAATGAACCGAGGATGAAGAGGTCGGAACCGTAGACGAAGAGGACTGTGACTGCAAAAAGGCTCAAGTAAACTAGTATTTTATAACCGGAAAACCAGTAATTCACCTGGCGTGCAGTCTATACCAACGAGATCAGATCCAACAATATTCCCACAACATTCGGTCAATGAGCCAGTGGAACTACAGTGCGAGAATCAGCGAGGATGAAGTACCGACGGAAAAAAGGAACGCACCATGAGTCGCCAGATGCGGCAACACAATTTGTGGCGATCTTCTCCCCACAACTGGTTTTGGAGATACCAAGACCTGAGAGGATCGTCTCCCCGGCCGAGCTATCGGCGGACTCCAAGTTGGAGCAGCAGAAATTTGTCTTGGTCGCACACTGTGTCAAAGCCTTGAACTCGGAATATTTTGATAGGTACTCACCTGCCTTCGCTACTGTGCGACACCGAGGACGAGCTGTCATACGACGCAGAAGCCGACGACGAAAAGCGCGCCAAGGAAGCAGAGTTGCTGGAGTGTACCGCCGATGTTGTGCGGCCGACGAGGATGCTGAAGATGAACGGGCCGCAGAAGACGACACCGAGCTACTCGAGCGTGAAGCTGACGCTGACGCGGAACTGCTTGCATGCGAAGCAAACGCTGATGCGGAGCTGCTCGCATGTGAGGCGGAGGATGTCGAGTTATGCGACGCAGACGATGACACTGGAACAAGTGGTCAAGTCAACAGCTGAATCAAAACAATTTGATGCACTCACCTGCGGCGCTGCTCTGCGACGCAGAGGCACGAGCGCTAGACGCAGAAGCCGACGAAGCAGTGCTAGGGTGTGTAGCAGATCTAGACGAAGCCGATGCCGAAGACGAGCGAGCCGTGGAAGATGCAGAGCTGTTCGAGTGCGAAGTAGACGCCGACGCGGAACTGTTCGAGTGGAGCACAGAGGCAGACGACGCCGAACTACTTACACGCGAAGCAGAGGACGCGGAGCTGTGCGACGCAGATGATGATGCTAGAGGGGTACACATTATTAGAGGTATACACTCGAAATAATTTATTGACACTAACCTGCGGAGCTGCTCATATGCAATGCGGAGGAGGATCCATGGCCGCTGCTAGACGCTGAAGATTGAGGTGCAGAACTCGAGCGTGCGGACGAAGAGCTCGCCATGATGTGGATCTGCTCGCAGGTGCTGACACAGAACTGCTGACATGCGAGCTGCTGGACTGCGCCGCCGACGAAGAGCTAGCCCGCGCAGACAATGCAGAGCTGCTCGAATGCGACGCAGACGCAGAATCAGAGCTGCTTGCGTGCGAGGCGGATGATCATGAAGCAGAACTGTGCGACGCAGATGAAGATACTGAAAGAGATAATTAAACACATGAAACCAGAACAATTATTTTGATCACTGACCCGCCGAACTGATAACGTGCGACACTGAGGAAGACGCCCGGGTGTCTATTATTCCATGTTGCTCCGAGAGCTGCAGATCCGTTCGGAAAAACAAATCAGGGCGGGAAATGCAAAGAGAATCGGCTTACGGAGCGTGTTTCGCGATTTGGTTTCTCTCAGGGAACGGCGACGTTGACCGCCAGGTCGACGAGGAAACCAGATGCTTATGGGTGTGGAAAGCGCGCGGGTGAATGAAAGGCAGTGGCGGTGCAAGTCCATTCCCACAAAAGGAAACCTCATTTCAGCAGGCGGCTCGAAGATCTTGGACTAAACCTGCAAAAGCGTGCTATCAAGAATACCTGTAGATGATACTGATTGAGGTGGGACAGCGTACGACGGCGAGCGTGGTGGAGATGAAGGATTACAGCGGATCCCCAGCGCACGCTCGCCCCTCCTCGCGCAGAAGCAGTGCTCGACGCGCTGCATTAGCGTCAAGGAAGCCTCCGACGCGTGGCCGACACGCGCCGTGTCGAACGAGCCGCGTTGCCCGAGGCAGGAAGTCACTCGACGGCGACGAGCTCGCCGCGGCGTCGCGGTAGGGCGACGCCGAGCGCACATGTCTCTTCCTTCCCTCCACCACGTCTAAATTACCGCAACGCAGTAGTTTGGACGCCTCTTCACTCTTCTTCCTTCCTCTTCTCCCCTCACACCTCTCTTAGCTGGATTCTGGAACCTCGGCAACTGGAGGCAGCAAGGACTTCGAAGTACGGCACCAGATAGGAACTGGCGATCTTTCGGACGCGCTGCCTTCGGCGCGCTTACTTCTCGCGAGCAACGAGCAGGAATCGGAGAGGGTTGGGTGGAGGAGCTGGTAATAGGACGGCTTGCTGGCGGGTCTTCAGGTGTAGTCCCTTCTAATCTCGACGCAGAACGTCTCGCTCCAACGCATTGCACGGGAGTACTTCGCGCTGCCGGTGTGCGCGCGGAGTTGGCTCGTCCGCGTCAGCGACACGTCGCGCCAGCGACAACGTAGCTCGCCTCTCGCGGGCTTCACCTCGCTCACCGCCAGCCTCGCGTCAAGGCGCTGCCGATCCGTCTCGTAACAACGCACTGGGGGCTTTGTGCCCTGTCAACTGCCGTGCGACTTGCGAGCGCGCAGGTGAGCGGGCCTAGTCCCTCCTCTTTCGGACCGCCGCGCGCGCAAGTACCGTACGCGCTCGCACACCACGCCACAACCACCATGTCCAAACTACGGTGATCTCCGCCGTGGTTTGGACGTTCTCCCTTCTCATCTCTCCTCTTTACTCTGCCACGACCTTGTTCCCTCCAGCTGGACGGAGGCCTCAAGTGCGATGCCTATGGGAATCAAGAAGTGGGGACACGGAGAACGGGAAAACCTGCGCCCTAGTGGCTGCGGTTTTCGTGGCGACTTCGGAACGAGACACTGGGGGCAGAGCGCAGTTGGTGCCGCATCATGTACGGTCGCCGCGCTCCTGCACAATTCGAGCGCGACGGGTCGAGCTACTCAAGACATCGGCTCCCTGCGCGTGCCGTTGCCCGGTAATTCGCCGTACGCACTCTCGGAGGACGCTGGGGGGCAGAATGCCCGGGACGACTACAACCAATGCACGGGGATGCTCCGCGCTGCCGGTGTGCGCGCGGAGCTGGTCCGTCTTAGCCGTACCCCTCCCCCGGACCGCCGTGCGCGACACGCGTGTTTTCTCGTTCGCTTCGCGGCCCTCTACCCTTCTCCTCCGTCGTCGCGCCACTCACGCGACTCTGATTCCGACTCCCTACGCGCCCCTTGAGCAACCCGCGTCCAGATTTGGTCGGTGCGTCAGAGCCATTTCAAGCACGCGGGCTGCTTGAACACATTTATGTGCATCCAGTGGTCGCTCCTACTCCATATCTGGCTTCGAATTTAACTTCTTGCCATTGAGTGCCAACGTGGCCGATCCTGAATTGGTTCAAGGCGAAAATGCGACGGCACACCCAACACGCCCAACGCGCGAGAGAGCAAGGCGCGCGGGAAGCAGATACGCAGGCTGCTGTCGGACGTGGTGCTCGCGACGGATATGCGCGTGCATGCAGCGTTTATGACACGATTTGAGGAGTTGGTTGTGAGTAGGGAGGGACAAGGGGCAGAAGGAGAAGGAGTGGAAGGAGAAGGAGAGCCTGGCGTATCGTCGGACGACGCTGTGCCACCGGACGTTTGTAAATGGCTGATCCGCCGCTGCCGCCGACGGTGTCGAGTCCGCATGACGAGGAGACGCAACTCGAGGCGCTGCGGAAGCATGTAGTGTCGACGAAGCGGGACCTCAAGCAGCATAACGAGTATCGCGAGGCGATGGCTGCGCTGGTGCGTGCCTGTTTCTTTTTTTATTTCTCGTGCGGTCCGAATTGACGCGTTTCTGCAGTACCAGCCCCGGAGTGCGAACGCCATCAAGGCGCAGAGCAACTGGGAAAAGAAGTTGCAGTATCTTTTGACGGAGATTGTAAAGCACGATTCGTACATCGACTCGCTTCAGGCGGCCATGTCCTTGCGACTGAAAAAGCGCGGAGAGAAAGGTACGGGTGCTTTACCTCGCGGGTTCAGAGGGATGCTGACGCTGCATTTAGCGCAGGAACGGGCGCTGAACGGTAACGCCGCCGATGACCTGAGCGCAAAAGCCAAGTGGAAAGGCCCCGAAGAGGAGATGATACACGAGGACGACGAGCCACTTACACCGGCCAATCCGAATAAAGGGTTCCCGTCGTCGCAGCTCCACCGGCGAGAGGTGGCCGAGGTCGGCGAGGCCGACGAAGACTGATGGATCCATGGCTGCGCCCACCTACTGTTATTTACAGGACCCACTTACTTACGCTTTGCTACATTTTTATTTCCCTGCCGATTTGGGAGTTGTATGGATCGTTCGAATTCGTTTGTTCGTTGATTGTGCACAATAAATATTACAGAATACATGCAATGTAGAGATTAGCACGGTCCGTATCTGGCGGCTGCGATTTGCGCTTCGAGGCCCGAGGCGGACGTCTTGGGCGTGAAGATGGAGCCGCCTGTGTTGGGGGCGTACCAGACCGAGCCAGCCGCGTCGGTGCCATAGTGGAACACGGCGGAGGATTGCGAGCCAAGGAAGGGGCTGTACTTGGCAGTTCGCGCCGAGGAAATATTAGTATATATCACTTGCACGAAAAAGAAGAGCCAGGGTAAAGATACCAAGGACCTTGAAGATCTGTTGGTCTGCGTCGCATACAGTTCCTCCTGCAGCCGCATTGTCACAGGACTCCTTGAGGATGTCGTCCTCTGTCAGCAGGGCAATGGTGGCATCGAGCGTGATCTCTGCTTGGGTGAGGTAGGTCTTGCTCTCTTCGTTCATCTTATCTCATATCTGGTGAATCTTAAGTTGGGATTCCATGAATCCCAAAGGTCAGCTGAACAGATTTATTTCCTTTTCCGAGTTGTTTGGCTAATCTATTTGCGCACCTGCGCAAATATTGAATTTGCGTAGGTGCGCAAATGGTGTGCAAATAAGGTATTTGCGTGCCACGCAGATGTTGCGCAAATGATACATTTGCGCGGCGCGCAAATGTTGCGCACATATTGCGCAAATATTGCGCAAATATCAAATTTGCGCAGGATTTGCGCGGCGCGCAAAGAGGGCCTTGCACCCAGTGTATATACGATTTTCTTATTTTTATTAGACTCGGAAAATATTTGAGGGTGATCGGGATTATTCGGAGGTTCGGACGTGGGACTTTCTGCTTATTTCTTTTAACAAGTTGTATTCATAAGGCCTTCCGGCATCCCTGGGACTGGTAAGTCTTGCACCTCCCTCAATGCGCCGCTCCCTCCTGACACGTAAAGTTGTATTCATAGGGCCTCCGTATCCCGGGGACTATGTAGTATGGTAAGTCCTGCACCTCCCTCAATGTGCCGTTTCCTGACAAGCAAAATTTACTCACAGGGCCCTCCGACACCCTGGGACCGTATTATGTCTTACATTTCCCTCGATGTGCTGTTCGCTAACAACAAGCAGCTGGCAGGACAGGGCCGGCATTTTGATCGGCCATCAACACCTTGATCGCTCATCAAATTCCCTAATAAGTAGCACTGGACGAGCGGCCGGAAAAGGATAACACAAGCAACTCAACCTCCACTGTCGAGAACCTCGATAATCCCGACCTGTACCTCCCGGACCGGCATCCCGACTTTTTGGACTATAAAAGCCGGAATTTTGGGCGCTTAACGCCTTTCGCATCTCTTCCGCTCACCACCACCATCAACTGAATTCCGCCAACTTAACCCGCAAAACTATCGAGAACCCCGACCTTGTACCTCCCGGACCGGCGTCCCGGATTTTTGGACTATAAAAGCCGGAATTTTGGGCGCTTAACGCCTTTCGCATCTCTTCCGCTCACCACCACCATCGACTGAATTCCGCCAACTTAACCCGCAAAACTATCGAGAACCCCGACCTTGTACCTCCCGGACCGGCGTCCCGGATTTTTGGACTATAAAAGCCGGAATTTTGGGCGCTTAACGCCTTTCGCATCTCTTCCGCTCACCACCACCATCGACCTATGGCGTGTACCCACAGTCGCAACCGGTAGGTACGGGTGGGCGTTTCAGTTCTCACTAACCCGGCGGAAGTATCCCGTCCCGTCGCGCCTTCACTAACGCGCTCAATGCTCCGCCGTCCCCGAGCGACGGCGTCGGTGGGGTGTACGCTTACTCCATCAACAATGTCGTCAAAGTCGGCTATTCGAAGCAGCCCCGGGTTCGGAAGGTCCAGTGGATGAGGCAGTGCCGCGGAGAGCAGCAGGATTGGTTGGATTTCTACTGGGAGGTCCCCTACACGAAGAAGTTCGGTGAGTTGTCTTCGGATACGTCTGCTGCGGCCGGACTCAGCTGCACAGAGCGGATCGTCCACATCGAGTTGAAGCGCTTGGGCGCCTGGCCCGGCCTCGTTCCCTGCAGATTCTGCCACCGTAATCACAGAGAGAAATTCGACTTATGGAAATGCGGTGGGATTGCGGGGTTGATCGGGATTGTGGAGGCGCGGCTGAATGCCTTGGGATGGAGCTGGAGGCGGTAAGTCCGAATACATGTGCCGCAACCCGATACTGATTAATTTGCAGGGTTTATTTTCTAGTCTAAAATTGTAACCTTGTAACAGTGTACGGGCAGGCTACCACCGATCGACTTCGATCGACTTCAAATATCGCATATCGCGTGAATGTAAGCTTGAGGTTCTCGTCACAAGAAAGCAATGTTAATGGCGCGGCAGTTCGGGCTTTGTCCACGGTCAGACATACGAGTCGTACATCATCCCCAAAAGCTAAGTGCCCTAAACGTTGTGGTGCTTTTCGGTAACTAATGATTGTTCCTCCAGCGACACACCAGGTAGATCTAGGGCCCTCGCGGGCCACCTAGCTACGCATGTATACGCTCAGTACGCTAGTTCTTGTACTTGTCGATTTCACCGAATGGATATTATTTATGAAAAAATGATAGCGTGGGCTTGGAAATATTTAACGGTGTACTTATATTATTAAGGGGTCATGGACTAAAATTCAGTGTGTAAAGAAAAAAAAAAAGGAACCTGGACTGGGTCAAAAAACAAGTGAGGCGGCATCTCAACCGCCGCACCCAACAGAGCACAACAGCCCATCGCGTCCGAAAAAGGAAGTTCAGAGTGGATGCACCCACTTCAATAATATAAGGCGGTGGATACATCCACGATTTGTTTGGCTCAACTGTGGATGCATCCAAAGTCTTAAATGAAAGCCATGGATGCATCCACGGCCTTAGAATATTAAAGTGGATGCATCCACACCATAAATAAAAGGCATGGATGCAACCACAGTAGAAATTAAAAACCGTGGATGCAACCACACCATAAAATAAAGGCCATGGATGCAACCACAGTATAAAATAAATATTGTGGATGCAACCACAGTAAGGGTGGTTGTATCCATGGTTGAAAATGAGACTGATGGATGCAACCATGGGATATTAGTGGATACATCCATGAGGAATATATGGATGCATCCATGGAGCTATTGTGGATGTACCCAAGGCAAATCATGGATGCATCCAAAACACAGATGGATGCAACCAAGTGTGACTGAGATTTGTTATGGTTGCAACCATGTTAGCAGATTCCAGCAATAATATGAAGTCCCAAGAGGCTTTATGGTCTGATTCGATGTGGTGCAGGTGCAATGCGGGTGCATGCATATTTGAGGAAGGGGTACAATGCGAGCGCGGGCATATTCGAGGAAGGGGTACAGTGTGAGTGCGGGCATACACATTAGAGGAGGGGGTACCGTGCAGGTGCAGGCATATTCGAGGAAGGGGTGCAATGCGGGTGCAGGCGTATTCAAGGAAGGGGTGCAATGCAGGTGTGGGCGTACACATTTGAGGAAGGGTACGGTGCGGGTGCAGGCATATTTGAGGAAGGGGTACGCTGTGGGTGCGGGTATACACATTAGAGGAGGGGTACCATGCAGGTGCAGGCGTATTTGAGGAAGGGGTGCAATGCGAGTGCGGGCGTACACATTCGAGGAAGGGGTACAGTGCGAGCGCAGGCATACACATTCGAGGAAGGGTACGGTGCGGGTGCAGGCGTATTCAAGGAAGGGGTGCAATGCGGGTATGGGCGTACACATTTGAGGAAGGGGGGTATGGTGTGGGTGCGGGTGCAAGCATATTTGAGGAAGGGGTATGCTGTGGGTGCGGGCATACACATTTGAGGAAGGGGTACGGTGCAGGCGCGGGCATATTTGAGGAAGGGGTACGGTGCAGGTGCGGGTGCGAGCATATTTGAGGAAGGGGTATGCTGTGGGTGCAGGCGCGGGCATATTTGAGGAAGGGGTACGCTGTGGGTGTGGGTATACACATTAGAGGAGGGGGTACCATGCAGATTTTGAGGAAGGGGTGTAATGTGAGTGCGGGTACACATTCGAGGAAGGGGTATGGTGTGGGCGTGGGCATATTCGAGGAAGGGGTATGGTGTGGGTGCGGGCGTACACATTAGAGGAGGGGGTACGGCCTAGCCCAAAACAGCCCCTGCAGGACCCTAAAATCCCCAAAACGAGCTGCACAAGTGCAGGTTGTAATACTCCAATAAGCCAATGGCAATGCCTCTACAGCATGCCCTGAGGTGGAGGGCTGGTTCCTGGTCCCAAAACAGCCCCTGCAGGGCCCCAAAATCCCCAAAACGAGCTGCGCAAGCGCAGGTGGTAATATAGTGTGGATGCATCCACACAACCAAGGATGTGGATGCACCCACACTGCCATGGATGCACCCAAGGCCTTGGATGCAACCATGAAAACTGGCACCTCTAGGCTTAACCCCGTACACTTCACATTGATGCTAAGGAGGCCTGGTTCGGGGTAGCCTGAAGTGGCTGAAGCGGTAAAGAGAAAGGTTGCGAGCGTCAGACAAGACAGGGACGGCTGGACTCCTTTGAAGACCAAGAACAGAGCCTGAGGTAGAGCGCAGGTCGGATTTATTGCGCAGTCAAATCTTGAATACTCGTCCAGGAAAACGAGCTGAGCCCGAGCAAGTGATAAAACCTAGAATTTTGACATGGATGTTTGAGAGAAGCCGCAACGATGTCGTCATAATGCTTCTTTGTTCCCTTGGGCCATCATGATCGGCATTTTGCTCTTCTCTTCCGCCAGCTCACAAATACAACCCGACGACAACTGGATAAATCCAAGTCAGAGCTGCGAGGACGATCTTTCTTTGACTTTTCTGACGTAGAATGCCAGACGAGTGCACCATCGCAGATCTTCCTCGTAGCACTGCTGCACTGGCATAGAACAATCTTCCACCCCATCCTGCCCTCAAATGGTCGACACCACATGGTCGCGCACGCCGGCACCGTCCGCACCGTTATTTCACTTCGCTCTATGCGCTCTGCCCCTCCTTAATCCACTACTCTCCCCGCGCACCCGAGGAGGCTAACCCCGCGAGGACATCGAGCGCATGCAGCACCGTTCGCACCTGCGCCTGCCGATCGCTTGTAGGTGCGCCCGCTTTCAGATCGCTCTACACTAGCGCGGGTCGTCCCGCGCCTGCGCAGCGTCACGCATACCTCTGGACTCCGTGAGCCCCACGACGCTGCCCCCTCTCGACACACTCGCGCCGTCATTCGCTGCGTTCGGCTCCTCGCCTTCTCCCCCGCCCCTTTCAGTCATTTTTCTTCCCTCACCGTCCTCGACCGGCACACAGATGGCAGAGAGAGGAGGCACGACGCCGTACCACACCCAAAGAAGAAAGGACCTTGTCGTGGACGGAGCACAGCGACAAGGACAACTTATTCGGCCATATGGTTGGCAAGACAAGGTGGGTCCTCCTCGTCTGCAGCGTGTCGCGTTTCTAATCTTTTGCAGGTGCTGCCAGGTCTCGGATGTCGAGGAAGAGTTTTTGACAAAGAACTGGACCCCCGATACGATCGAACATGATGTCGTTCAGATAAGTCTCCTTTCGCTTTCGTCTATCTGGCGCTTACATTGTATCAAGAGTGACACACCCAAAACAGGGACGTCGTGGATTGCAAACCAGGTTAGCCGCCTTCTTTTTGATCCTCTACTCTATTGATTCGCCCTTCAGGCCTGGGGTATTCAAGAAATCAATGGCGAACAACGATACGCCAGCAACATGAAGTACACCGGTCCCAAAGGAGAAGGTATCGAAGCTCTCCTCGTTTATGATTACTGTAGGTTTTTAGCTTTCAAATGGTACTTCGGTGCTCTCATTATTCGGTGCTCTCAGAACCCGTGTAATATTCGTGTAATGGCAATGCAGTCGTTTGTAAGTATTGGATCTGTATCCAGTGATGAGCACGATCAATCCGATAATTCAATGACCTCGTTATCTATTGTTGTTGGCTTACTACCAGTCCGTCGTTTCTTGGGTGGAGGGTCTTGCATTGAGTGGGTCCAGTCAGGCAATTTCAACTCCTCATCAGAGTCGTCTATGGATTCGAAGAGAGTCACGGCGGGTAGTGTGTTGCGGAGTTGAGGCATCCTCATCGTCCTCAATGATGAAAGTGTCCATCTCACCATCCTCTTACTCTTCTTCCTCCCTTCAGAACTCTTGGGCGGTCGTTTTCGCTTCCCCGCCTTTTTATTCCCCTTGCTCAACCTCGCCTTCGGTGCCTCGCCTTTGGTTTTCCAGGTGACGGTTCGGAAAGAACACTCGATCCTTGGGTAGATCCAAAGAAACATGAAAGCCGAAGAAAAAAAGAAATCAAAGCGTACAGTCTGCGATTACTTAAAAAGGGACACCGTCAGTGTGGGATTGCACTCTTCAGCCCGGTGACCTTCTTACACAGGTCCGAGTCGCCTGACGCCATCCTGAGGACCTGGAACGAGCTTTGAATAAAAGGAAATGAACATGAAAAGGTAAAAGAAGGAGGAAGACGAAAGAGCGCACCGGAGATGAGTGCGAAGGCGAATTGACGGTCTCTGCAGAGATTGTCTCGACGTCGAATGCGAGACAAGACCTGTACAGTTTGTCATCTGCGATGAGTATTGAACTTCACAGAGAGAAGTCGAGGAAAAGAGAAGCACTGGTGGTAACTCCAGTCTTCGTAATACCCAATTCGCCGGGTGATTGCCATTTCCTGGTTTGTTCCTGGATTTTTATTGGTTCATACAAGGCTATAAGGATCGCGCAGGACGAACCTCTGGATGCGATGGGCGGGTCACCGCAGTTCGACTGGCAGCCGTCGCTGCAAAAGTCCGCTTGAGTTGTAATTGGCGAAGTCAGAAAGGTCCAGGAAAATATGACTGACATGTAGTTTCGCAGAATCCAAACTTTCAAGAAACAGTGAGGTAGATATTGCACGTCCATAGAGAGTAGAGGTCTGGATTATTCCAACAAACGTTCTGGCAGCGGTGTTAATGGATAGGGGGCGGCATGTCAAATCGACTGACCAAGGTACAGGTGGTATTTTCACTGCCAGGCGGCGCATCTTTCCCACACCGAGTCTGCCTTTGCATTACAGTTGCTCGTACAGACCCCGGCGCCGCAAAGTCGTCCCCAAAGCCTTAGAAGCCGGATTGACCGTTACAGGACGCACCCTATTAGAGTATGTACTATCAGCGAGGGCTCGTGAAACCCAAAAGGATTCAGGAACCTAGGCGCAAATTGGGGCAAGGGATATCTGGAGCACAGGACCCAGATGACAGGCTGGACGCTCGTCAGCGTGTTTTGGGAATAAACAGGTGTAACAACGATGAGCAATGAAACCGAATAGACGGAGTTAACACTGAAGGCTCAATGAGCTTTGGATGTATTCGCGACGCACAGATTGGAGAGATGAGGATCAGTTGATGCGCCTTCATTCTGAACTACAGGGCTGGCTCGAAGGCAGACCTCGAGCAAAATGAAGAGAGCGGCAGACTATGAGAAATCGTTGCATCAGCCCCAGGTGGGAAGGCATCACGAAGGGGACAAGAAGCGTGATCAAAAAGCAGTAATTAGTATCGCTAACCTTTAAGTCGATGCGAAGATCCTGAACGGGTGCCCCAGGAGACCATAGCACGCGGTCGAATCAGTCCAGCGACGGGAGAATTATGAGAGCGGCCATTCAGTCGAACGATGGTTGGGGGAAACAAATCAGCGCAGTATTCGAGAGCCTCATAGAAACCAAGGTGGGCGTGAATCACGAACAAAATGATAGATACCGAGTTGCGGAACGGGAGACGCCGAAAGAGTCGATAGTTGGTCCAAACACAGAGGGAGGACAGAAATGCGCGCGCCTACTCCGATCACTTGCGAAGCTTGGCAAACGTGCGGACAGAGCGACGAGGAACGTTGATAGATTGAGACTTGAATAATATAAGATGCACGATAAACCGGCCCTGCAGAGCGAGAAGTATGGATGGGCCACGTACGATGTCGCCGCAGAATTGGGGGATAGAAGAAACAGAGGAATTCCGAAACGCACGCAGCATGTAGAGTGAGGAGCGTACTAGTAAGAACAGGCGAATCTGTGCCGGGACGAAGGCTCCAGGCGAACACGAGTGAGGATTCCAGAAATCAAGACCAACGTACGCCCCGCGTGCTCCAGGGAAATCTGCCATGGTGGAGCGGAGGCGATAAAGTTCGACGCGTAGTTGTAGCCGATTCTCACCTATCCTTAGACACGGTGGACCTCGACGCCGACGGTGTCCAAGAGTGGCCCAATTTTGAAAGCAGATCGGAATTTATTGAGAAACAATTGGCAGTTGGCGCGAAGACAAAGAGAGGAACGAATGTAGTTGGGGGCGCAGCGGCGAGATGGCGTAGGTGAAGAGAGGAAGAGTCGCAGGCATAGACAGCTGGATGTCCTACTCGAGGTCCTGTTCGGGATCGCACGAGCCACTACGGAGGAACCAAGGGATGCATTCAGTCAAAACCGTACATACGATCACCAGAAGAAGAAACAAGTAGGAACGCACCGGCAAGTTTATCGACGGTTCTGTAACTGAATATATATCTATAATGAGACGGGAGGAGAGTCACTGCGCGAGCGAGACCGAACGGAGAATTCTGGGCCGAAAGCACAAATGTGTATGTGGCCTTGCCCAAGTGCGCCGAAAAGCTTAGAGGCAGAACGATGTTCTTGAAGGAAAGAAAAGAATCAATCAAGCTATCCGAGTAAAGCACGGAACGCGGAAGGAACGCAGCACATGGAGTAAGAAGCACACGAGTGAGAATCAGCGCAAGTGTGCCGGGACGGATGCTCCATGCCACGACGAGTAAGGATTCCAGAAATGATGGCTCGCGCACCCCCCCCGCACTCTTCGGAAATCTGCCACCGTTCCAGCGGCCCGAGAATCACGTACCGAAAGCATGGGCGCGTTGTATTTCACTGTCCACGTCCTGAGAGTGCGTGAATGAGGGGATATATCCCCGGGAGAGAGAAAGAATAAAAAGGGGTACGCACAGAATTCCGCCCCAGTCATGCCACAGAGAGGCTTCACGCAGGAGGGCTTCCTTGGAGAAATGAACTCGCGGTCAGGAACTTACATTATGAGGAGGATACACAATGAATTAAGCATTGGAAGTAAAGAGGAATCGACCGGTACGCACCAGTAGTCAGGAAAGCTTTCCGCATCTCACACCCCAAGCCAGCCTGTAGAAATATGACTGATGGCCTGCATCCGATAACAAAGTGGTTCAGTAAGCCACAGTCGAGATTTGAGACGCGTCCACACATTATTTTAGCATCACGACGCGTCAAGCGCGAGTGCAGATTTGGCAATGCTTGACGTGTCTGCAGCGTGTGGAATTTACCGATTTATGGTTAGATAGGGATGCTGCAAATGTGGACAGGCAGGTTTACAGAACGCCCACGAAGTGGTGAGGGAGGAAAGGAAGAGAGATCGGATCAAATGATCGCAACACAGCCACGCCGCTCTTCTTTTCGCGCCACGACAACGCGCAATTCTCTTGAACTAACTCTATGCTTTTCTTACGGTAATGCAAATGACATCAATTATTCCTGCTAATCCCGCTCCTGAGGACTAAGCATTCCCGGTACTGCAAATCCCTCGCCCAGCGATGTGGGAAGTGAAGGCACGGTAGAGGGTCATATTTTTGCGTGCGTCCCATTGCTTTTCTTCCTTTTTATCTTGTCTTTTCGGTTCTTACACTTCGATTTTTCCATAGCGCTTCGCATTGGCAGCCCGGTGGAGAAATTCCTTCAGTGTCGCTTGTGCCAGTGCAGCTGCAGAGAGTTCGAGTAAGAGATGAAGTCGGTGAGTTGGTGCCTCAACGGTCTTTGTTGAGTACAATTTTTCCTTGGGTTTCTTGGCGTCCGGAGCCTTCGCGACTCTCTGTGCCCCCAGCTGCGTTTTGCTGCACGCATGGCTCGACTTTTCCGGACACCATGCCATGAATATTCCAACCAGTGGCCGTGTATTTCTCCACAGCGCTTTCAGCCTGTGGAATCACTATGCATTTTTGCGTGATCCCTGCCTTTTGCCCGCCGCCTCTCCTTTTCGTTTACTCCTCTGCCTTCCGTCTCATGAATGCGGGTAAAATCGACATACTCACGAAAACTTTCAATGTCTTTATAACTCGTCCTTCTGGACTCCTTCCCCTTCGCTCTGTTCGGTCCTAATCCCTTCGGGCGGCCAAGTGCCTCAACTGCATCTCTGCGGCCCGCATTGATTCTTCTTTCTTGGCTGTTGCCCGCGAACGTGATTCCGGCGCCGTCGCGTTCTGGTGTCACAGTTCCGGCTCTCGTAGTAATAAAGCCCCAGGAGTTTCGCTTAATCAATCCCGGTTGAGACACTAATCCTGGATTAAATCAGTGATGAATTAATCCGCTGGAGGGATTAAACAGAGATTAATCGTGGTTCACCCAACAAAAAGGACGGGACTTGCAAGGATCGAACACAGAGCCTCGGGAAAATGGGACATGAACGCGGGCCGTGTTACCAACTGCCCCAAGGAGACCATAACTTGAGGATTAAATTGTGGTATGACATGTGTACACCTGCGTCTCTATCTTCTGCCTGTTGGAGTTTGTTATTATTCACCACCCCATCAATTTCATCTTAGTTCTACCTTTTATTATTAATGTTGGGCCGATTAAACATTAATCTTTTCATCCGTGATTCATCATTGTTGTGTAGTCAATGACTTTATTGATCTCCTATCCTAGTCTGTTAATCTTTCTCCAAGTTCAGGTAGACCTTTAATCTGAGGTGTTATTAATCTTCTAGGATTCATCTGACCATTAATCCAACTTTATTGGTTCAGGTTATTCAACTGGTTTAAAGCAGTTTAAACACTTCATATCTTTGTGAATTCAACTGATCTGAATTTACAAGAGGAAGATTGCAATAGAATTCCTGAAATCTAGCATGCCCTCCTACCACTATGATTATGATATCTAGTTATGGCTTGGATGGCAGAGTGGTAGTCATGGCTAGATATTCCCTGCCTGACGTGAGTTCGATTCCCAGCAGTGTAGTTCTTTTTTCTATCCACTTGCACTGGGGTTCAGATCACTGATTAATTAATCTCTGATTAAATCCGTGATTAGTGTCTCAACAGGGATTGATTAAGCGAAACTCCTAGGGTTACTGCGTAGTACCAGAACGCTGCTCGGCAAGAAGGGCGCACGTCGAGTAAGTTGGGTGTCCGGCATTGAGACTGCGCCAGGACCGTGCTTATCCAAACCCCTACCTCGTACTGTGCGGCTTGTTTGAGATGTGTTGATGGGTTCAATTACACGTGGCGTCCCTGTTCTCGGGCGTGCCTCTCTTGGATTGGTGTCCTTCTTGCCATCGCGTCGATGAATATATCCTTTCTTCCGCCTGACCTGACTTGCCTTTTTTCATTGTGACACTGTGCGATCCGTACCCTTAATCCTGTGCAGTCAATTTAATCACCCACTCTCCATATGCCTCAAGCTTCCATGACTGCCCACCCTTTTCAGTCGAACGAAATTTCCGGCCCTCCATTCGTGTTCCGCGACGCTTTTCAATGCAACTCGCATACTTGAAATCCCCCGCGGCCTCCACAGTCAGTTATAATATCTACTCGATCATCTGGACTGACCGCCAAGTTGCCAACCTGTACAACACTGCGGACGTTCTTGCTTCGGTTTTGGCGACAGAAAAATACTTTCCCGCTGTCATTCGAGTTCAATTGCATAATTGTTCATCCACATCTAGATTTCATCCACTGTTCCAAGTGGACGGCAGATTCTACAAGTGGTATTGATCTCCCGACTCTCGGAATTACTCATCTTCTCTACGGAAATTCGCGCATTTTGAACGAATGTATGAACAAAGACATTAGGAAATCGAAACTTGAGGGGGGAGCGTGGAAAAAATGGATTCGCAATGCTACAAGATACTACAAGATAGCGCCGATCGGAGGTAACGAACGACGCGGGAATGCGGCGACCAGAAAGTAAACCTCTCGAACAAGCATCGCGAAGTAGGTTGAACGGAAAACGGGAATCACTTGGATCAGATGAGGTGAGAATGATAAAACAGCGTCAGCAGTTCGCCACACCAGAGTAATAACACGAATGAGAGTGCGAGGTCAGTTATGTCTTGGCGATTGGAGAATAAATAATCAGACTGGTGCAAAACGACCACCAGATAAACCTATCCACGGGAAGAAAGTCTGAGGTAATTACGCGAGTGAACCAACAGCACACCGCGGCGAAGGTGCTCAGCGTTGACCCACAGGAGAAGAAACCAAGACTCCAAAAGTCCAAGGTCAGCACTTCTTAGATGGCTGGGACACAGTTCGCAGCAAGCAACTACGCAGGAGGGGAATGCACCTAGTTGCAGAGCAAGGGCGTTCGTCGAAACAATCGGGCATAGACACCTCTGATACGCGATGCAGGACACTGGCTGGGACAGTTGATCAGAAACACGATGCAATGGGAGTCGCAAGAATGGATAACCAATGTTCAGGCAGAGCCGAATACGAAAGAAGCAGGCTGGAATTTCGTATCACAATTGTTGTGCTAAATTGCGGGAGTCGTAGTCTCCCATTTCCATGCTTTCGTCTAGATTCGCTGAGGTAACGTTATGATTTAAGCTCGGTTCACACGACACCCTCATATTTTCCATACGCACATCCACCTGGTGGGTGGTACCCTCAACAATGTTTCCTGGGGCCGTATCTACTTTAAAATGTATCCTAGCATCGCCAGATAAAAGCTGAGTTAAAACAGCAACATTGGGGGAGGTACCCACCCATCGCTCTTTGCTTTGCTCTGTAACAGCCAGAACAACAGATCCATTACAGAAGCGGCCTAGCGGTTGGTAGCCAGGGATAGGCCCCTGGGTACCCTGACCCTGCTGATTTCGCGTTCTGAACCCGCAGCTGGCAGGCACATATGAGATGGTGGTACCACTGCACGAAAACCCTCCATGATCCAGAAGGGCCCAAGGTACTAATAAGTATCAGTTTTGTTCGGTTGTGTAGGATTGGGTGTGTTCACGGACCGCCATCACGGAAATGTTTATTTTGCGGCTTATTAAGCGTGAACAAGCTGGCAAGGCTTCTTGTTACACGCGACGACGAAGCCGTGTATCAAATGTCAGAATTGTTACATATAAACAAGGGTCGCTAGAGTATTAAAAGAGGTACAAGACAGTTGTACAACGGATGAGGAAGCACACAGGGTGGTGGTACAAGATAGAGGAAGGAGAGCATAGGGTAGTAGTACAAAGAGGACAACGGTCGTATGAATAATGTACAAGATCAAGTCAAAGTGTTCGAGACAATACCGGATTTACTGACCATGAGGCTTATACCCGCCTCCGAAGCCACGACCAGCACCGCGGAAGGGGGCGATCATTATTTCCGGTAGATTTGCGACTACAGGCCGTAATGGACGAACGGCACCCAGCGCTTGAAAGTTATCCCCGGTTCCTTTCTGAGCTTTAAAACAGCGAAATGCAGTGCCTCAGCGGCGTTTGTGAGGTCCGGAAGGGCTGGATGATTAGATTTAAGATCACAAGCTTTGAAAAGATGTCCGTAGAATGCATCTGTGACTCTGGGACCATCCTCATCAGCGATGCCCCTGCGAAGAAGATTACATATGCTCTCGAATGAGGAAGAGTTTACCCAGACTCACCACATCGTTGCGACCACGCCCCGGAACCCAGCAAACAGCAGAGTTGCTGCAAGATGCAGTGCTTCATCTGGTGTGCTGCCATCCCCCTTGGCTGTCTCACAGGCGCTGAGGAAGGCCAGTGACATGGCGTTAGTGTTCCCCGTCGTGTTTACATTGTCAGGTTTGCGCATGATCTGGGATATCTTTAGGCGGCCATCGGAGAGCATAAGACCACTATCAAGAGGATTTTTCGAGTCTTGAATGCCATGGCAGGCAAAATGAATGATTGATGAGCCGTGGAGATTTTCAATAACCTCAGAGCCTGTAGGACTCAGAAGAGCTTTAAGCCACTCCGTGGGGACTCTGTCCATTACTGTGGATATTTCCTCTTCTGTGCCCGGCAAAGGTGTACAATTTGGTGCACTTGGTTCTACCACTGCCGTGATTTTGAACGCCTCAGCGGTTTGTGTTGGAGGGTCAAGCAATGCAGCCAAAGTAGGTGTGTACGATGAAACAACATAGTCTGCTGTGCAGTCAGCAGCATCTTCCGTATATATACCAACTGCATGAATGGGAAGAAAGGCAAACTGCCCAGTGGGACACCACCATATGCGAGGAGGATTTTTTGACTTCTGCAGAAATATCAGGTTATATCACACGTATTTAAGCTACAGATAGCTGGAAACTTGCCTTTAAATTCAGGTATTCAAGCACTGGTTTCACAATTTTTTCCCAGATTTCTGCCAAATGTTTACGGAAGATGTCATCAAAGCTCATGTTCAGATAGCCCTCTGGGGCTCCACAGAGCCGATATTCCAACTCAAACTGATCTGGACAGCTTTTATGTCCACGAGCTTTCAAAAAACTGGTAATGTCGAAATTCTGGTCCGACATTGCACGAGGGAGGTCAGTATAAAGTTCCAGTGTTTCAAGATTTATCTCAGGCAGTTGCACTTCCTGAACATCTTGGGAAGATGTGACAATCAGCGCTGAGGATGACAATTTACCAGCAAGCAAAATGATAACTGGGCCTGATATTGCTGCTCGACGCAGTGATGCTATACTTTTCGGGTGCATGAAATCCTCAAATCGTGGTATTGTCCGAACCGATTTGATGGTTTCCTCCCACTCCTCGTTGAGTTGGCGACACCGAGTTCCTACAGCCTCTATTGACCTGATATTTGCCTGGGTGTCAGCTAACAAGTTTTCAGAGGTGTCTCGGAACGATGCCCGCTCCAATTGTATGGACAATTCCTTCAGTCTGAATGCAAGATCAGGCCGGATATCTGCTAACTGGTCAAGTGGGGGTCGAAGATTAAGAGCTTGAGCCCAAAATATTGATCGGCTGGCTTCCAAAAATTCCACAGCAACATTACTTTCATTCAGACTGATAGCGCAGGTTGAAGAAGCAGATGCAAGAGAAGTAATCTCTGCTCTGGTCAATATCTGTTGGCGAGATTTCAGATCCAAGTGGAATGCTATCAACCGTGGGAGGAGATTGATACATGTACGATAGGCAAGCAGAGAGGTGCTATGACTATGCATAGTAGCGATTTTTGCCCAACGATCCGCAGCGCTGAATTGAAGGAAAGGGGGGCAATACATGTAATTTGATCCTTCTTGAAAAGCTGAGACCGCGGAAGCCAGAGTCTTCTCATTTGACTGATACAAATAGGCACTGTGGAGTATTTCGCCATACATGCTCAAATACACTCCTCGGTGAGAGTAAGGAGGAGGGCAAAGAACCAGCGCTTCTTGCTGGAGTTCAACAGCCTCATCAATATCTTTGGGATCTTGTTTCCACCTAAATCGAGAATGGAGTGTAAAGGCAAGGTGGCTAAGTGAGTTACTGCGGGCAAGATTTGGGGCAGCACGAATTGATAGTGCCTTTCTATGGAGATCAATAGCCTCATCATTGTCTTTTTCATCCCGCTTCGTCATGCCCCGTGAGTAGAATGCAATTGCGAGATTGCAAAGTGAGCTGCTGCTACGTTCCGAATAAGAGGCATCAGAAATCTGCAGTGTGTCCAGTGCTAGTGCTTTTTTGTGGAGCGTTATAGCTTCCTCGATGTCTTTCATATCTCCGCGCTCAAAGCGAATTTGAAGTGCAACAGCTAGGTTGTGGATGAAGGGCCAACGGTCCAGATAAGAGGAAACACCAATTTCCAATGCTTTTCTATGGAGCTCAATTGCTTCATCAATGTCCCTTGAATCCTCCCATTGCATATACCGCATGCCGATTGCAGTGGCCAGATTGGAAAGGGCCCGGTTACTGTGCGAATAAGTATCAGAACACATTTCAACAACTTCTCTGAGAAGTTCAACAGCCTCATCAATGTCCTTTCGGTTTCCTCGGTCCTGAAACCGGCCTTGGAGTGCAAGAGCTAGATTGTGGCGTGCTCCTATGTGGATAAGATTCGACGCAGTACCAACTTCCAGTACTTCTCTGTTGAGTGCAATAACCTCATCGAGACCCTTTGAATCGCCTAACTGCTTACAACAATCACTCATTGCGCCTGCTAAATTGTAGAGGGTGTCGCTATGCTGTTGAGGGTCGAAGCAAGTCTCCCGTGCTTTCCTGTAAAGTTCAATAGCCTCTTTGATGTCCCTCGAATCTCCCAGTCGCTTATAACGCGAGCAGATTGCATTGGCCAGACTATTGAGGAGGATGCAGTTGTCTGAAGAAAGCGATGGACCAATGACCAGAGCTTCTCTGTGTAATATAATTGCCTCTTCTACATCATTCAAATCCCCTTGCTGCTGGAACCGGGCGCTGAGTGCAATCCCAAGATTGGTGAGGGTGCCACTGCGTCCTGAATTAGATCCCCTTTCGACCTCCAGCACTTGCCTATTGAGTTTGATAGCCTCATCAATATCCTTCGGGTCTCCTTGCTGTCTGAATCGGGCTTTGATTGCAGCAGCTAGACTGGTGAGTGCAACAGTGTGCCCTGGATGAGTTGCAGCACAAACTCTGAGTGCCTCTCTAGAGAGCTCAACGGCCTCGTTTATATGCTCCAAATTCCGCTTGTATTCAAATTGGTGAAGGAGTGCGTAAGTTAAATTCATGAGGGCCGGTCCATGGCCAGGTTCAGAAGGTTCATGGAGAGTTACACACTCTCTAAGCATTTCTGTATAATTATCAAGATCTGTTGTGTTGCTCTTGTATTCAATGAGTGAAGGAAGGATGCTTCCTAAACTGAGCTGCACATTTGCCCGTACTTTATGCCCCCATGACAGTAATGATTCCGCTTCTTCTAATTTCTTCACAAACCTCTCCAGGTCCTGAATATTCTGAGCTATCTTGAACTGTTCCCTAAATTCCCCAATGCACTGAATCAATGCCAAAGCTTTCATGTCATTCTGAGAAATTTGTGGCATTAAACACAATGCTGTTGAGACATGACGATACCCCTTTGGTGTCTCATATGCAGCAGTAAGGGCAGCGCAGAGACAAATCAACCGACTGGGCCTGTTTTTTTGAACTTGATTAAGACAAGAGATAGCTTCGTCCACTTGAGCCACAATGCCAGTGCGCCAGAAATCAATGAGAAACCCTTCGGAAAGCTCCCAAAGTATCCTCCACTGCAGGGGATGTGACTTGGGGAACACTGATAGTGCTTCTTGATAAAGCAGGATTGCATCCTCTAATTTTGATTTATCATGAGCTTGATGAAAGTCTGCAAGCATTGTGAGAGCACTCTGGATCATGTCTTCAGGCTTTGTGATTTCAAAACTAGAATGTTCCTGCAGCTCAGGGTTAAATAGATTGGTAAACAATTGAGGATTGTGCCTTCTTACCACGGATGGCTGGACCTTTTTCATGGAATGTCTCCTAATAACAGAGACAGCACGCAATTTCATCGCCCTTGAACAATCTAAGATGTTGGCACTGTATATGAACCTAGTCAACAAGGCCGTTGCAAGGTGGTTGAGGCACTGTAGGTAAAGTGGACCTGCAGGCAACAAGTTGGAAGCACATTCGAGCAGATTGATGGCTGTATTAAGGCTTTGAATGTTGCCAGCTGCTTTGTATTCCATTAAACAGCTATGAGCCGCCCTGTAACAACTAGTGGCAGGATCCTATTTGAGACTTCAGCTGCTGTGATAGGTCGTTGAAAGTAGCAAGAACCCACAGATTGGATACCGAGGGATCTCAAAGGAACATTGTCCTGTACTTCGGAGGCGGTGCCGCTCTGCAACTGTCTCATCACCTTGCTCATCACATCAATAATCTAAAGAAATTTATTGGAAGCACGATTTTAACTCACGGGGTCATAGTCGAGAACTTTATGGGCAAGGAAGCTAGTAATAGAGGCAAAGATTTTTTGTTTTAGATTTCGAAATCTGGGAAGAATCATGGTCTCTGTGTCCGGAGGCCTGTCTTCATGGTTCTATCCACGACGTCAGCGTTTTCGAAAATGGTTGAGAATGGGCGATTACAGATGGGATGTGAGCAGAGTCTGAAGCCGT
Source organism: Mycena galopus ATCC 62051 (assembly GCA_014925785.1). Lineage (NCBI taxonomy): Eukaryota > Fungi > Basidiomycota > Agaricomycetes > Agaricales > Mycenaceae > Mycena > Mycena galopus. The sequence goes on from WIQG01000091.1 coordinate 78,999, forward strand.
GTGGCTCCTCATGAGCCTTGCGATCAGTGAAGTGGAAAGAAAGGGCGGAAAGTATGACAGTTACTAGATGGCAGTAGATGGGAAGGAGCAGATGCGTGACAAGGAACACTCTTTATAAGCACTTGGACACGCATCGCCAAGCGAAAAGTGGCGTTGGACAGATAGCCGCCAAGAACCTGGGCGCTGAGCGATCTGTGAGAGTCGTGCATAGATGCAAAGGCCATCTAATGATCCAAAACTAATCCCCTTTAGCAGTATACCAAACATTCTGCGCAGAAATTGACGGTTACAATCATGTGCAAGCAGGATAAAGGAAAGTGCAAATGCTTCCGTCATAACGACCTTATGCACGCGGGTAGTATTTCCTCGATATCAGATGCACCCATCAAGCCGAGTTTGAATTCAACAGCACAACCAAATTCCACTGTTAGGGTTATAACTATCCCGGAAGTCAACGCGCGCAAGGAAGATTGCGCGGTGTAAGTCTACCACCTGCGTTATGATTCGCGCTACGCCATCCTCTGATAAATAACAATCAATGTCTTGATTGATATCATCATACCAAGCCTTGCCAATGGAACGAAGATCAAGCTCTAGTCTGATATTTACCAGTTGGTTACCAGAAGCTGCGGAGTGATGAGCCGCATACAGCGGCGATATCTGGAAATGAATCCGACACCAAGACATCACGAGAACAACAAGGACATTCCTATGGAAGTGCAGAAATCAGGCCTTCAAAACCGGGGGTCGATGGAGAAGCATCCCGACCTTTGAACACTGGGCTACATGCCAGCACTGCCAAGTCGATGAAACTATGGAACACATCTTAGTAGATTGCAAGGCACCGGGCCGAGAGAAACTGTGGAGCCCAGCCCAGGAGCTCTGGGAAAAGAAGGGCTATGCCTGGCCCGAAATAAGTAAGTATTGGCCGAATACTGGCGTGTGGGCTTGTAGACGTCGAGGACGCGTCGGGCAAGAGGGACGTAGGAGCCAACTGGCTAAACCAGATTCTGGTCTCTGAGACAGCACACCTGATATGGAAACTCCACTGCACACGCGTCATCGAGCGGGGTAGCGATCCGGACAGGTGCATTTCGGAACAGGAGATCCACAATAAGTGGCTGGTATGCATCAACTCTCGAGAGAGGTCCGATTTCCTATTGACGGATATAAAGAAATTTGGGAATAGAGCCCTCAATATCAAGAAAGTCAGAAACACATGGAAAGGTGTCCTAAAAGACGCCGAAAACCTGACGGACACACAGATCCGCCAGTCTAGAGTTTTAGTGAGGTGCGTCCTACACTGCCGTACACCGGCGTACGTCAATGTATCACTCTAGTGGACTCTTAATTTTCTTATCGACAGCAGGCGCTGCAAAGAAAAGCGTACGGAAAGGGTTGATTTTATCAGTTGCTTACCCGTTCATTGTTCCTCGAAAAAAAAAAAGAGCCACATATACTCCGTGGATCACCAAATTTCGGCCAGGCATAAATTAGTTTCGAGATGTGAAGGATCCGGTTAAGTTTCAGATCCGGCGATATTTTGGGTTTCTTAGGGGTTATAGAAGAAATTACACCAAGGCCAAGCATATGGCCACATGTCTGGACCAATTTCGATGGGGAATTGGATGACATAAAGCAACTGGAGCGACAACCAAGCTCTGCGAATGGAGCGTTCGACATCGGGTCCAGGTGGGGATTCTTGGTTGAAATGAGTTAAACCAGGGATCTCTGCGGGATCTAGATTGGTGTAGAACACTGTTAGCAGCATTAAGCTTTGCTCCTGTGTTGCGCTCGCGAGATATGTCTGCACATGTCGATATCTTTTATTTGTACGGCCCGCTGTCGGGAGACGTGAGCAGTGCATAGAGAAAGTGATCTGGAAGAGTTATACCCACTAGCGCAGGTGGCTGAAATAGAGGGCGAGGAGGCGGATCATGATGAAGTCTCTTGAGGCTGAGTGCTCTCTCATTATTTTGTGTTCACTGCAGTACAATAAGTATCCTCTTCCATTGTGTTGTCTAAGGTCTTACTGAAAGTTGGGCCATCGCGGCCTGAGATGAGACGCTTTTAGCATTATGCGAAATATACCAGTACACAGAGCATCAGAAACAAAGCATAGTACATGCAGTCCGTGGAACTACAGAGACCCCAAAAGCGAGAGAAATAGTGTGCCTGGATAAATATACAAAGTGCGTGCGTGGTGGATCCGAATGAATATGACGGGAATAAGTAAGTCCAGGGAGAACGGAAGTGATTTTACGGCGTTAGGCATAACGTGTACTGAAACCCAATGGGCTCTGGTCAAGGTCGGCCGTGATGGTGGGTGGCAGTCCTCCCCTGCGTTCTCGCTGTCATCCTCGGCGACATCTTCGAGGTGAGTCGGCGAATCAGACCGGAGAATTTCGTCCTCCTCCTGTTCGAGTTCCTGCTCCTCTCCTTCATCCAGTTCCTCGTTCTCTCCGCCCTCACCCTCGGCCTCGACATCGCTCTCGTCGAAAACAACATGGAACTACACTTCATCAACGACAAGCTCCAAGAAACGTTTGAACAATATTCACATGAGTGATCAGCATTTTAACCAGCTTGTGAGTGTGCACCATGTTGGCCAGGATCACGGTGAAGTTATCCTGCGGCGCCCGTAATAGATTAGGACCAAAGACAATTGCCAGACTTTCATTTGTCATCTGATTTTGGTCCTCGAAGTCGGCGACTCTGAGTGTTCGTCAGATGAAGATATTATCGGCAGAGAACGTGCAGCACCTGTCAAAATGTTCGGAGACGCGCTTCAAGAGATCAAATTTTGGTCGTGGTAGACCCTGTACGACATGACGGGTAGAGCATAGCCGGTCGTCGAGATTCTCGAGTTCTACCAAGGGTCAGAAACATCGAGGAATAACACGGGCCGATATTGACGCATAGTGTCTATCGCTAGTTGGTAGGAGTTGGAAGGGAATACCGGCTCGGGAAGCATGCGGAACCACGACTCGACCAAGTCACAGACAGCGTGAATGTCTGTCGAAGAGTCAATCGGATCCTCGCCTATAGAACGAATCAGGTATTCGCTTGAGACAGGAAGGAGAGTGGATAGTTACCTCGATTGAAAGCTTCCTTCGGAGCTGCAATTGTGGACGCTGCTCCGGCGAGGCGGTCTGCGTATAAGGATGAGCAACTGATCCAAGAACGATTGAGCTATCACGTAATATCCCCACCTTCGTGTCTCGATCTCCATGAGGGAGGGGGTGGTTCCTGGAGGGACATCGTCGGTGCCTGATTCCCGGCATGGCAGGTAATTGAGGTCGACGCCGAATACTACAAGAAAAGATTAGAGCAGGAAAGGGTCGTGGCAGAAGACTTACCAGTGAGAGGATTGCGGGGTGCAGCAACAGGATCGTGGAGATGATCGGCGAGCTGGGGCTTGGGGTTGCCGAGGCAAGTCAATCGCCGTTTGGCGTCGGTCTGCGTGACACGATTGGTGGTGTCTAGCCACTTGCGCATCTCTTGCTTGTTTAGTGCCTGGAGGAGGTAGTGCCCGCACTCCGGGCGCTCCTTGCGCTTCTTTCTGAATCCGTGCGCTTCCGCTGGGAGTAGAACGGCGGCGTTGGCGCGTCGGGGATGTCGACCGGGTGCGAGTTGGCGTGCGGGTGCGGGTAGGACGTCGTCGTGCTGGCCATCTGCATCTGCAGAGGCGCCGTGGTGAGCGCCGCGCCCGTGAAGCTCCCCACCCCGCTCCCCACACCGGCATTATTGGGTGGTGCTCGGCGTCCCCATCTGCGTCCCCGCCATACTGGGCATCGCCGTACAGACGCTGATGGGCATCAGCATCGGCGTGTGCCCGTGGGGCGTCCCACTGTGCCCCGTGACCGGCGTCAACTGAGAGCGGCCACCCTTTTCGACGAAGCTGATGCTCGTGTTGACGCGCAGCACGGATGCGGCGGAGGCGGATTGCTGGCGGGCGTGGGCTTGGCCTTGCCCCGCATTTTAGGGAGGAGAAGCGTGGTGAGAAGGATGTGCATCAGTCGCGCTCGGCGGGCTTGCGGACGTCGAGCTCGCAGGGGACGGGACGGGATTCTTATGGCTCTGGTTATGGAGCGGCGACGGAATGAGCACCGGTGGCGGTAGCGCGCGCAGGTCATCGGCGGAATGCGCCCACGCCCTTCTTGACATCGTACGGAGGTCTCCGTTCCCACCACCGCCGCCTCCGTAGATCCCGCCGCCGCCGCCGTTGCCGTAGATTTGATTATTGCCACGAGGGTGGGTCGACATTTTGTGTGCCGAGCGGGCGGGAGAGGGAGGCGGCGCGTAGCGGAGGTCGATACAAGATTTAGCGTGTGCCGTGCCGGCCATGGGAGAACGGGGGCGGAGAGGTTGAGGGAGGGGCGGGTTAGCTCGAGGACGGAACTTGGGAAAGGCAGAGTTAGTAAAGGAAGGAGGGGTAGAGAAGGGAGCGGGAGAGGAATAAAGGACGAAGGATTGAGCAAAGAACGAAATACTGAAAGAGGAATCTGAGGAAAGAACGCAGAGAGACGCGTAGCGGCTGAGACAGCCAAGAAGACCAGGAAAAATGATAATGAATACCATGCTTTCACGCGAGCCGCTACCGACATGAGAATTGGGATGGCCGTTCGACGTGCGAGAGCCGCCATTTCGAAGATTGCGCGCTCGAACTCGAGGGAGATACGGAGCGGAATCTGACACGGGAGATTGAGTCCTGTCCATTGTGAGGGACAGGATATGTGAAGGGAAGTGATCGCTGTTCGTGGAATGCGTGTAGAGTGTATTTTGGCGTGAAGGCGCCTTTGTGTGGATGTGGCAGGAGGCAAGCCGCTTGTGACGACCGGAGATCCGGGCCGCCTGATGCGTTGATGGCGCGTGCTTTCTCTTTCTCCCTTGACCACCATCTCGGGCCCGCCGTTTTTCGCTTTGCTCTGCTAGATACCTTGTCCGACCATATTCTCTAATCGGCGTACACACCTTGCTTTGAATCTGCCGCGGTTGTGTCGTGCTCTCTTGTTACGTCGCGTCGGGCGCGTTTCTTCCATGGACACTCTCGTCATTTGGTCCTTCCTTTTCTCACTAGGGCTTCCACAGTGCACAGAACAGGATTTCTGTCCCTTCTTGCTGCATCGGTGTTCATGCTTGCTTCGCCTTTAGATTTGGTTCCGTATGGGGGCCGGGTATATCTGCGCTATTTTTGCGCTGCAGCCTGGGCACCACTTAGTATTTGGCGTATCTCTCTCGGTTGTCTGGGTGCCTGCGAGGCCCACGCGGGTCTCTTACCTTCTGCTTCTGCTCCCCCCTTTGGATAAAGTAGTCCGACAACAGATATTGGATTTTGGGCTTGGCGGTGCGAGCATTTTTGGCTCTTTTCCGGTGGATGGTTCTCTGAGTCGCATTGTAGTACTTTCCTCATTATTGTGCTCCGATCCATCTTCCGTCACGCTGGATGAGGACAAGATAGATCCTGTGGCAATTATCTGGGCTGGGCTGCGTATGCTCGATGATCCTGTATTCCCTTTCCACCTCCTTCGTCTCATCGCCCATGACATCCTGGTTTCAGTTTCGCACTGGGGCGAGGCCGCACCCACGCATGGACCCATTGGGTGGAGGTGCTTGAACCCATTTCAAATTTTCGTTTCTTCTGTTTTCGCTGCGTTGCTCTGTGGATTCTCGGAAGGAGAGCGAATTCCTACATCGAGCCGTCATGAGTTGGGTGGAGAGATACACGAGACGTCGTGGATTGGGGTGGGGGGGTATGAATCACACATGCACTCGCCCTCGCACTCGTAATTTTTCTTTTTGCGGTGCTCCTCTACCAACTTGTGCTCCGAGTCCCCGAGTCTACGAGCAGGTGCGTGGCGCATCCCTTCATTATCCCGATCCTCCCTTGCTTTCCCGTGCTGAATTGCGCATTTCATTGGGCAACAACGAATGTTTGTGAATCGTCAGATGCTGATGTTTTTCCTTTTCTTTTTCTTGTCTTGGCCCTCACGCCGTCATTCATTCGCTCTTTCCTCGGCCTTCCTTCTTCTCTTTCTTCACGCCCTCCTTTCCTCGATTCCCTGCCTCCCTGGTCCGTCCTTCAAGCTATCTCTACTAACTTAGACTTTCCGCATGGGCGCCATATGAGCGGGCAACTCCCGACCTCATCCAGGACAGTAATTGGCTCCAACGGCATGAGACCATTCTACGTTTTATGCGCGTGCAGCTCGTGAGACCCCGCATTTTGCTCCTTACCCACCGTCTGCAGCTCAGCGCGTGCTCGAGCGAGTCAGGGAGTCTCACATTCTTACAAACATTGCTTCCACTGCCTGGTTCAAATTCTAGGTCGGCTATGCGGGAAGCTATGGTAACAAATGCGCAATGGATTTGGTCACTGGCTACAAAATGCCGTGGAGTACAAGGCGTTCTCGCTGCCAAACCAAGACTTCACGTTCAGTGGACATGTCGCATCGTATATGGGGTGCAGCGTCAACGGCGCGCTCCACCTGTTGGAGATAGATATGGAATCCGATCTCCAGTAGCTTATTACTCTTTGTGCAGCGCCGCGTAGTATGGCACAAAAAACCGTTTACAATTTTGGTCGGCATATCTGTGATGGCAAAATAGGCTATCGTATGTGGATACAGCCGAAGTATACTGTAGGCCCGTGGGGCAGGGGGAGCGTTCCGGCTATTTCATGTGCTGTAAACATCTCTTTAATGCTCGATCCCTCATTTATGATGGCCATGATGTCGATCTCCCAATCGTCATCCTCACCTTTGAGAGCAGACGGTCTCAGGGCCACCGGCGTTCCGCACAGTATGCCCCTGGTCCCGTCGGATGTTATCATATCAATGATTACGAGCGCCGCCCCCAGCATTCTCTGCCTCTTCGCAAGGTCATCGGCGTCTTTGGTCACTTCGAGCATGGTTTGAAATCCCGCCTCGCATGGCTTCCCTGGATTTCAGATTGAGTCTTCGGCGCGATCGAATACGAAAATGTCAATGTATGGACAACGGGGCGTCCGTGTACGCAGTATGAGGACGATAAATTTGGTGCCGATGTTCTCGGGATCCTTGGAAAGCTCGACAGCTCGAGGGGCAATCGTGAGTGGGAGAACGGCTGCAAAGAGCGAAGTCTATACCACCAATGCAAACCCAGCTGCAAAGCATCACAACCATTGCACTCTGCCATGCATAGAAATCTGTTGCTAATTTCTGTTCTGCTTCCGATGTGTTCGGGCGCTGTCGCATCACGGTCTGCTTTTTGCACAAATCCTTGTGACGCGGCCAGTCCGCCCGTTGGCAGGTTGAGCTCTAGTGATTCGATCCTTAAAACGCAATTCCAGGTCCGCCATTGTCAAATTTCAATTGATATCGACTTACGCAGTACACCGCCATGCAAGACGAGCACCGAGAAAAGGATGCTCCTCTGAGTTTTGATGCGCTACAAGCTTTCTTTGAGCACCAGCGCTCATTCAACTTGCGAATGATACTATCGGCTGGAGACGGTGCCATCTTGGGGCGAAGCTCGGTTGATGCGCTGCAGGTTTCGTTTGAGCACCAGCGCTCATTCAATTTGCGAACGATACTATCGGCTGGAGACGGCGCCATCTTGGGGCGAAGGTCGGTAGTATACGGCAGTCACGAGCCTTTTGTCTTTTGTGGAAAGTATAGTGTCGCTGAGACCCAAATGACAGGGCGGAAACAAAGTCTGGCGCATTGGTCAGACAGACGACTTCAGAATCCACGGGTTCATCCCGCAACCCTTGGGCACCGGCCCGCTCTACAAGCGTGCGGAGGGAGGAAAGGATGTGGTGTGCCGAGGACGTTGGCAGTTATGCGGGTTGCACTTTGTAAGGCACTTGGTTTCGGATACCCGACGTTAGCCCAAAAATTCCATCGTCTATTGCAAAGAAAAACAAGCTTATAATTGATAGAGCCAACTCGAATTGTGATACTAAACTGCTTCGACACACCTCAGCAGAATATTCCTCCTATTCTCTCATTGAATACGGATCCCACACCAACATAACTCAAAACGAAACACAGATACGCCAGGGCCAAAGTCAAAGAGGGTTTGCGCTTTCCTTTTGGGCCTTCCTCTCTTCATGGAACCCTGAAACTTTTGTGAGCGATGGACGAGATCAAACTTGAGAAAACATACGAAGACGATGCGTTTTGATGATCTCAACCAGAGCCTCTCTCTCCTCCCGCTCCTCCCGCTCCTCCTCCTTCTGCTTCTTCTCCTTCCGCTCCTGTCTCTTCTTGTCTTTCCGTTTCTTCAACCACGCCAGCTGTGGAAACCAGGTTGACGTATTCGTGTGCTCTGGCGACGCCGGGGGGGGAGGGTAAGCTGAATCCGGAATTTTGCGAATTTCAGCGGCAACGGCGGCCTCGGTACTGGAGCCAACATAGGCATCTAGGGCAACCGCGAACGCGGGAAGAAACCGCATTGCTTGCGCAGAGCCGTCGATAAATGTCTGGGCGCAACAGATACATAGTGCTGAAAAGATTGTTCAAGGGGGCCAGGTGGTGCGAATAGGGTACATACCAGCGGACAACAGTGAGCGTCCAGAGGGTGTGTGAATCATTTCGACCTAAGCTTGAATAAACAAGAGGGAAATAACTGCCCTTCAATGATTTGGGGTACCAGTGAAGAAAACTTCTCAGTAAGAGCAGCAGCGCAGTCTTTGGCGAGGCGAAACTGCATATGGGGAGTTCAGCGATTGAGAGTGGGGGAAGGCAGAAAACACGTACGCTGCAGCGCAGGGAGATGGAATGAATGAGCCAGTGATTGGAAGTGGACCAAACTCACAACTGATAGGAGTCGCGGGACCGTTAGCAAGCCAGAGAGTCATCATCGTAGAGCGGTATCAAATAGAGGGACTGGTGAATAAAACAATGTCGCATCCGGTTGTGATCGCATGGTGAGCTGGATCGATCGGAGTGAACAGCAAACACAGCAGACTCACACCCTGTGGGGTTTCGCAGCATGGTGAGCGTGATCAAAAGAGGGGAATAGCGAACCAAACAGACTCACAATCCGTAGGTTTTCGCAGCGTGGTGAGCGGGATCGCGGGATCGAACGGAGGGAACGGCGAACAAAACAGACTCACCAACTGTGGGTTTCGCAGCGTGGTGAGCGGGATCGAACGGAGGGAACGGCGAACAAACAGACTCACATCCTGTGGGTTTCGCAGCGTGGTGAGCGGGATCGAACGGAGGGAACGGCGAACAAAACAGACTCACAGGCTGTGGGTTTCGCAGAGTGGTGAGCGGGATCGAACGGAGGGAACGGCGAACAAAACAGACTCACCAACTGTGGGTTTCGCAGCGTGGTGAGCGGGATCGAATAGAGGGAACGGCAAACAGACTGACATCCTGTGGCTTTCGCAGCGTGGTGAGCGGGATCGAACAGAGGGAACAGCGAACAAAACAGACTCACAAGCTGTGGGTTTCGCAGCGTGGTGAGCGGGATCGAACAGAGGGAACGGCAAACAAAACAGACTCACCAACTGTTCGCAGCGTGGTGAGCGGGATCGAACAGAGGGAACGGTGAACAAAACAGACTCACCACCTGTGGGTTTCGCAGTGTGGTGAGGGGGATCGAACAGAGGGAATGGCGAACAAAACAGACTCACAAGCTGTGGGTTTCGCAGCGTGGTGAGCGGGATCGAACAGAGGGAACGGCGAACAAAAACAGACTCACACCCTGGAGGGTTTCGCAGCGTGGTGAGCGGGATCGAACAGAGGGAACGGCGAACAAAAACAGATTCACACCCCGTAGGATTTCGCAGCGTGGTGAGCGGGATCGAACAGAGGGAACGGCGAACAAAAACAGACTCACACCCCCTAGGATTTCGCAGCGTGGTGAGCGGGATCGAACAGAGGGAACGGCGAACAAAACAGACTCACACCCTGTGGGTTTCGCAGCGTGGTAAGCGGGATCGAACAGAGGGAACGGCGAACAAAAACAGACTCACACCCTGTAGGGTTTCACAGCGTGGTGAGCAGGATTGAACAGAGGGAACAGCAATCAAAACAGACTCACGTCCTGTATGGTTTCACAGCGTGGTGAGCGGGATCGAACGGAGGGAACAGCGAAAAAAACAGACTCACTTTCTGCAGCAAATTCAATCAATACATCTGGTATGTTACACACGAACTCTACGCACATCCTGTATTGGCGGCACATTCGTCCGTATGTACAGCCTTCAACCGGATGAACGATTGTGACGTACGTACTGTGAAGAGTAGGAGGATCAAACGGAAGACTGCCACAGTCACAAACAGGCGCTCACGATCTGTGCTCATTGAACTGGATAGCTGCTCAACTGTTACCACATCCTTACTTACAGTCTATGAATTGTTTCAGTGAAACACGTGTTCGCGCGATTAAAAATCGCCCCTCACTTGACTCTGTTGCCAGTCAGCGCCGTCAGGAACATCAAGCCCGATATTCAACGCTTACATCCTGGAGGGAATCCGTTTGAGGAGTCTTATTTCAACACGGCAAATCTCACGCACCCAGGTATGTGGAAACCAGCTGATCACACTTAATGTAAATGTTATGGCTGCAACTTCGAATCAGATTCAGCATGTGCGGAGAATGTCCTCTTGGGGTACCGTTGTCGTAGGCGGTGCGTCGCATGTTATGGAATTTAAGGCATAAGATGCAGATTTCAACCAAGACCTACCTGGGCACAGCATAGCGAATAGAAAGGTCGAGGTTGTTTTGTTGAACGGAAACAAATAACAGCTTCAGCGTATCATCGCTCAAGGCATGAGCCGTCTTGTTGATGAGATCGATACAGTCACTTTGCTCCATTCGCATATCTAGCCCCCGGAAAGTATCAGTCCCCTCTTGCTCATACAATAGTTTCTTACCGTCCAGGCGTACGAAGTCGGACGGACGGAATTTCGTCGTGTTAAGAGGGCCTATGAAATTTGAGGTCAGTATTGCTTGGGCTTGTCCAAGAGCTTCATTCTTGGCGTCCGGGATGCTCTTTCCTCGTCCTCCGAGTCTGAGCTCGTTGAATGCCTCCCTGATCAATCCATCAAATTTGGTGAAGATGGCAATCACAGGCACTGGGAAAAGAACGATTAGAATAGTTCCTAGTCCTTGAAAAAGCGATTTGACGTGCCTTTGCCAGTACCAGATACGTTGAAGAACTGCTCGTCGGCTGCCAACAGCGGCCGGGCGGTGTCCGTAGGCATACAGTACCTGCAATACAACTATTCAGTATTTCACCCAGGCGCATCAGGACACACCAGATCGCATGCAATTGGTCGGATAGCTGGCCGCTGGAGGCGCGTGCAGCGATGAAATCCTTGACTGTCTGAATTTCATTGGCGGAACCGCTTTCAAATCCGCGAGAGTCTTGGAAAATGAATTGGCGATTGCTTTTGAAGATAAATTGGTTTTCGATATCATGCTCGCCGCGCTGCGCTGCAGTCAGAGAGAATAACTCAAAGATGGATTCGACGCCAAACCTGTGCTGATCCTTCAACAACGGCGGGATCAAGCTGGAGATTGGTCAATACTTTCACTGAGCGCCAGGACTAAAGGAGGAGTACCCTATCGCCGTCGGGAGTAAAGATATCAGGATCCTCGACGGAATTGCACACTTTCTTGAGGAGAGTTGTCTTTCCAGCGTTCGCCCTGCCGACCACGAGGATCCGAAAGTGAGGGCATTTACTTCGGAGATCTATGGCCTGGTCCATTCGTAACCCGGGAATGCAATCGTTTGCAGAGACGAGGTGGAAAGGGCGAGGAGGGGCCAAGGTAGATGGTGAGTAACGGAGAAAGTGGAGAAACTCGGACAAGTCATGGCCCGATTCGCCCAAGGCAAGTGGAATGAACGAGGCAGACAGGCGTTTCACAGGCGTTTCACAGGCGTAATGAACGAGGCAGTAACAGGGTTCTTTGGCTGAATCGTGGCCACATGGCAGGAGTCTTGGCACTCAAATTCGAGGAGATGCGCTGCTACAATCGCCACTGATTGATTCAGCGCAGGAAACACTGAGTGGTAGCGAGGTCGCTAAGAGCAGGACAAAAGAAGTCAGAGAAATACGGATCACTCATCGATTAAGTACCCGCATCGCCACGTGGCTCTTCGGTAGTCCTTGAAGCAACCTCGAGGACATCCCACAATCCCCGCGACGAGAGGCCACGAGAACCTAGCACATGTAGCCCACAACACGGTCCCAGCAGCCGGAGTCCACACGACTACAGCATTCCCGACAACGGGCCTGACCATAAAGCCTTTCCAGCAAGGCAGGTTTTCCAGGTGCCTTCCATGCTAGAGACATCGTAAATAGTTTTCATGTGTCAAAGAAGTTACAAAAGGCGCCGGCCGGACCCTCATTTACCACAGAATTCGCACGTCACAATCCTTGCGACAGCGTTCTCACTTTCACTTCTGTCCCCACTGAGTCTGCAACTCGCACCCAGTCCTAGACTTGGACTTAATTGTTCGCATACTTGCGATGACTGAAGCTCACAGTCCGCGCCCAACGACGGACGACGTCCTGGCAGAGTGTCCCCGGTGAGATCACTCGGATCGTTCTCGCGTCGGGTTTTAATTTGCTTCCCATGGATTCAGAGTATTGGTCGTCAGAAGGGTTGGAGCTTTCCTTTTCCCTCAATTACCCATCTTTGAGCCAATTCGCAGTCGGGGGTAGGAAAGTCATCACTCATCAACCATGCGTTCGGTATCGATCTGGGGGTGTGTATTTCTTGGCTGAATAAAATTTATCCAATAAGCTGTAATTCAATCCAGACTGTGGCCCACGGAAAACGCGGGCAATGCAACATTCAAGATGAAATCATTTCCGAGCGTAATGCGCACTTTGTCCTTCACGATTCCATGGGTTTCGAGCCGGGAAATACGAAAGAATTCGAGACAGCCAAGGAGTTCTTCAAGTCGCGGGGCAAAAAGGTGCCTCTCAAGGAGCGCGTTCATGCTATTTGGTGCGCTACCTAGTTTGCTGTGGGTAGACACTTATGACAAATCTCACAACGAAACAGGCTATGCGTCAAAGTCCCGCACGCCGGCGCCCGGGTCTTCGAGACAGGAGACGAAGAATTTCTCAAGCTCGCCGCTGCAGCCAAGGGTAATAACCCTTCTGTAATAATCGTGCTGAATCTAACGCTTTGAACACCGCAGTACCGGTCGTTGTAGTATTCACACAGTTCGGCGTTCTGTACAGCGGCATGGAGATGGAGTTGACAGAGGAAGAAATGAAGCTAACGGAGAAACAACTCCGACAGCGTTGCTCTCAAAGAGCTGACACCAAGTTCAACGAAATATGTCTGCCTCCACTCCAAAATATGGACCCTACGCCACCACACGCGCGAACTTCCGGTGCGGAAGTATTTTCTTTTGGCGTACGCCCACTGACATTAATTGTTTGCGCATTTACACAGGACTCGGAGCGAACAACACCCCAGACCGCCGCGCTTTAGCGGACCTTATCAAAACTACTCTACATCTCCTGGGAGAGACGGGTGGTTTCGTTGGTAAGATCCTGATGAATGCCTAGAATCGAGAAACTGTATGGATCACGTCTGCAATCGCTCAGCGTGGAAGTGCTCAGGCGAATATTGAAGGTTCGATCAAGTAGGTTCAATATCTCATGACATATTTTCGTGCTCATCTGTGATTGAAGGATCGGGATGAAAAGTAATTCTGTGGCTTAAATGCCAGCCTACTTATTTCTGATATATGGTTCCAGAATACTGGCGGGGCATCGCATCGAGCACCAGGTTTCCCGGCTTTAAGCTCGAAAAATGTCTCAACACCCTTCACGTTGATATTGTCACCTCCTGGAACTTCAGCGATCCGAACAAAGTGCGCCTTCGTTAATCACTTATCCGATAAATCTCGCCCTGATGCCTCGCGTAAGCTCTTGCGTAGCACTGCATTCGTCGAGAAGATGCGAACCGTCACGCAGGTAGTTGTTCCCAGAGAAGAGGAAGTTACGGACTGGTTGTGTGTTACGCTGGTCGAAGTTGTTCTGCCGCTCATCCTCAGCTAGTGGAACCGTCAAGAACATTGTCGGCACAGCGGGTGCTGTTTCTGCCGCGACCCATCCAATCGTGTTCCCGATTGTTGCAGGTATCGGGCTTTCAGGCGTTTTCATCGACTGGCTTGCCACCGTTTACAAGAGAACGTAAGTCCCTGTCACTACGGGATGGCTCACATTTATATCTGTGAGTAGCCCTGAAGCTCTGCGTCTGTTCATGGGCTACGTAATCGACTTGACGCTCGTGCTGGACCAACTCTTTGTGATTGTTCTTACCCTCGATCCACCCAATCTTTTAGCACAGACGGACCTTGACGCGGCACTGGATAAATACACTTCCAGCGCGGTCAATACCGTTCATGACGAGATTCGGGAGTATTGCAACGAGGTCACTTTCGGGAAATTTTGTCGCTCAAACAGAGCGGAGGAGAAGATCACAGAACTCATTGGGAAACACCGTGTTAACTGGGAGGGAACCGAAGCATAGTATGCCGTTGTATTTTCGAAATTGATATCATCTTTGTGCCTCGAATAAATTGCGTCCAAACCAAAAGTACGGCGGCCCAAGCCGATATCGTATCGCGCCTGTCCTATTTCTCCTGCATGTCGCATTTACGGTTCACCCACACATTTCCAAACCAAAAATTAAAAGAATTCCCAATTCGAGTTTCGGAACATCTGGAACGTCATACTGGGCATCTTCTTACGCGGAAGAGCCACCAGCCTCCAGACGTGGGATAAGTAATTATAAAAAGGAAAGTAAAACGTTCGAAGTCGTTTACATTATATTGAACCCAGGTGTCTACGCCCAGGGCCACTGAAGTGCGTGCAGTCGTGCGAACCCTTGAACAAAAACTACCTTCAGCTAAAATTCAAGTTGCCCGCACCAGACGGATTCGCCAAGCATGTCGGGATGAAGCTACTTACCACCATGTGAATGATTTTCGGATGATCTTCACAACTCCAACCGTTTCTGTCGATCGGAAGGGCGATGTATGATGTATTATGGGCGCAGAGGTGGATTTCCTAGCAGCCCAGAACGTTTCATACTAATATTGGGAAGTCGATGAACGGCAAGAAACTAGTGTTGCTGGTATTCGGTTCCGAACCGATTCCGAACCAGGAACGTAAACACGAACGGAACCTTGATAATAAATCAAGTTCGGAGGCAATAGAAAGACGGCGGGTCGGGGTTCAAGATTCAAGGATTTTTGGAGGAATCTGCTGAACCTGTGCGAGCTTGTTCGAACCCGTAATAGTACGTATGCAAGCGTGCTGACCATCCCAACCCTTCGTTCTGACCCTCGCCGCATATCCTGCGGCCATGCAGAAGCCCCTTCCGCTATCAAAGCGCGCGCGCGAATTCAAGGTGCAGGTGGTGCGATCTCCCACCCCGAGTTCGCAGTCCTCGCCGGGAGGTCGAGGTTTCAAGCGGAGGGAACTATGAAGGCCGCGTGGGGGACGGGCAACGCCAGCACACTCGTTGCATATTCCCGCAGTGCTCTGCGTAGAACTAGCGGTAATTGGCTTCGAGCGGAGGGTGGTGAGGTGCTGGAAATTGTGCCGGTGCGTGGGGAGATGATCAACGCGGCGCGGGCGATGAGGAGCGGCTGCTTATGTGCTAAGGGCGTCGGTGGGGTTGATGTCGTGTTGGAAATGCACGGAAGCGCGTGGGGGGAGAGCCACGCTTGCTCGCTTAGCGCGCGAAGGCAAAGGCAAAGCGGCGCCAGCGATGGGGAACAGCCATGACGCGCTGCAGACGGAGGAGGTCGTGGCGGGGGTGCCATGGAGCACGGGAGGTGCGTGCTTCAAGCGTAAACTCAGAACTGCTGAAGGAGTCGCGGTGCGCGTGAAGGCGATGGAGGCGGCATGGGCGGCCAGGAGCGCCAGCGTCGCGTGCTGCGCGTATGGCGGGGAGTTCAGAGAAGAGCTAGGGTGCGCGCCGGGACGGTGTGGAGCGTGTGGACGTGGTACAGCGTCGCGTACGCTATAGCGCACGTGTAGCGGCTTCCAAGTCATGACGCGCGTTGCCGTCATGCTGAAGGTCTTGCCCAGGGACGACAAGCGGGGCGGCTAGCCTGAGGGCATGTCGGTTACTATGCTCCAGCGCGGTCGGCGTCAACGGCGAGGACGAGGGGGCAAGAAGCGACAAAAGAGGTACGCGGGGGGGGGAAAGGTCGGCGGTGCTGCGGAAGATCGTCGAGTTGCGTACTGGGGCCTTCTTGCTGGTTACCATAGAGATGGGTGTCCGTGCGCACGATGGCTGATAAGAGGGTAGAAAGAGGAGTGCGAGTTGGACAGGTCAACGAATGAAGGTGAGATAAAAGAAAGAGAAGTAACTGCATACCGATTGAGCAAGCGTGTGCCTAGGCTGAGACGTGTCGTGGGTACGGCACCATGAATTGAGGATGCACCGGTATGAGAGAACGCGGCATGGATGGCAATAGGTACGCTCTCGGAGAAGATGTCAAATAAGAGGATGAGATACCTGCAAGGTCATCAGCAAACATCGAAGGGCACGTACGCGACGTACGCGACTCGAAATGTGGGTTCGCAGCCAGAGGGGGCGATCCGCGCAGTGGGACGAAGGCTCATCTACGCAGAACAGGTGCGGAACAAATATGGAAACGCAGTAATCCGCGGGGAAAGAGAAGAGGCGCTGCGGCACCTTGAAGTGATGCGGTGGAAGAGACGTGCATGGCGAGCGTGAATTGGGGACCAGAATCAAGGGAAGTACGCAAGAAGATTACCTGCGCTGACGCACGACGCACCTCAAATATGCCCACTTGGCAGTGGAGGACCGTCCGAACATAGGAAGGAGAAGTACATGCACCTCGAATCATGAAGCCCTTGCAACGCAGCTGTTCGACCGAGGTCGTGGTCAAGACTTCCTCGCGGCGTCGCGCAATGGAGTAAGAACGAGGCTAATACTTAAGCGCAGCCCGGGATGGTTTGGGCGAGATCGTGGGACAGGCAACGGCGACGTCGTGAGTCATGAGTGGCGGCATTGAGGTGAATGGCAGCGGAAGGCAGGCTCGGCGTGGGCGTCGGGAAGGAACACAGCCACGTGTTAGCGAGCCGCTGATTGCCTGTCCGGGTGCTGGCAGGCGGGTGGCGTATGAATTCACATCGCAATAAGCAAAGTTCGGGCCGCTTGCCGCCGCTACTACAAGCAGCAATGTGAGCTCCATTTTTTGTCCTCATCTCCTCTGAAATGAGACGGATGCGGTCGGCCCGAACTTTTGCTCGCGAGTGGAAAACGTCTATCGTTTCGGATTTAGCTGTAAGAATGGGTAGGCCCAAGTTCAGTTCTTGATTTGCCCTGTATTTATCCCGCGAATGAAGGATGTCGTGTTGGAGTTCACGACAAGTTCATCTCACATGATCGCGTCTGAATTGCGTCTGAGTCGCATCACAGTCAATAGAGACACGCGGGGTACACTTTCAACAAATGAGGTACGAGATCATATGTTGAAGTGTCTGTCTTCGAGAGACTAGCGTACACTTGATCCTCAGTCTTTGCTTACAGTCGAGTGAGGTAAAAGTTTGCCGCCGCTATTCATCGGCAACATACTCATATTCCCTAGATACATCGTGTCCAGGTGTATTTAATCGAGCCTTTACATCGCACATTGACGGAGATAGTATACATCGTGTCGAGTTTCGACATGTCGGAGTTCGGTGCTGCCCAGTACGTGATGACCACCTTCCTTGGGCACCTAGATCTATAAGTAATCAAATTTAAATTCCTCTGCATTCCAACCGCTGACGGGCTTTCTGATAATTGGTCACAGATGATGCCCCTGGCTTCCGCGGGAGCTCAAGAAGTTCATGCGGGATCTGGTAGCCGCCGGGTATTCGCTCTACCCGAATCAAGGGGAAATCGGGATTAAAAAATCGGATATAGGGAGGGAGGGGGGGGGGGTCCAAGTTGGGCTGAAAAAAACTTTTTAGTATATAAAGTTTAGAGCTTCCAAATGGCTAATAGGCCATGAGGGAGCTGTTTTTTGGTTGTAAGAAACACATATAACTGCCCAGGGAGTGTATAGAATAAGTTGGATCAGTCTGAACCCATGTTTTCCGTGATTGAAATCAAATTGAAGCCAGCTGTAGTCAGTTCTTGGGTCAGAAATTATCAAGCTGTTGGAATACAGAGTGTTCAGTTCATCACTGACACTCATTAGATGGTACAAACAGCAGGAATCAGTTCAAGGAGGTGGTGGAAAGTAAGTTGAAGAGCAACGGCTGGACACGGAGAGACCGGCCCGGTCCTAGGGGTGGGAAACTCCTTCCCTATAAGGCAGGAGGGGGGGGAGGGGGGGTCAGCTTAGGGTTGAAAAAAACTTTTCGACCCTATATCCGAAATTCGAATCCCGATTTCCCCTTGACCCGAATTCACGCGGAGCCCTCGACGAAGGACCCAGAACCGGAAGGATCCATACAGCAAGACACACCCGCTGCGTGCTGGCAACAAAAGACAAATGGACGGTTTTGAGAAACACTATACTGCATCGTGATTTGCTGTCATTTCGTACGCGCCACCCTTGCCAGAAGCCTGTTCAATTTCAGGATCATGAAGTGCAACACAGAACGTACTTCTGAATGACCTTCATTTCCGCAGGAGCATGCACCGACAGATCTCGGCCTAAGACCTCCCTATCAATTCAAACTACTGGCCCCCGGTGGGCGGTGGCGCCAGACATGCTCTGCAGACGAGTAGGAATGGATATGAGATCGATTGAAGATGTCTCGGTCGACCGGCCGCGCTCGATGGTGAAACGCCAATTGAGGACCGAAAACATGGCGTTGGCGTATATCATTGGCATGCTATTGTCTGAGGTCCGTGTAAAGTTTATTGGGAAAGAAAGATAGGAATGAGTCTGGCCAGGGATGTCAAAGCTACGGATGATTCAGTCCAACCCCTAACCCTCGGTTACGGCCAGGAACTCTGGTTTTTATATAAATTTCTGTGTGCTCTGAATCGTCAGGAACTAGTGTGTTCTTCTTGACCGCATTTCATCCGGAACTCGCAAACTGAATCCATTTCTCTTTACTACTCAGGATTGCGATGCGGTTTTATTGGTTCGGAATGGGTATGCCTCGAGCTGCGCGCGTCGCGGCGTTAAATTCATCCCGTCCGACTGACCGGCGTGTGACTGAATCTCACAGATGCCACGAATTTTCCGGGCAGTTCAATCAACTCTTGCCTTTGCAACTGAAGTAGGTGGGCCAAATCTATTTATTCCTTCATTACGCTCATGCGAGTCTAGGCTGTGTGGCAGATGTATGTGGGGAGTGGCGTTATTTCGCCCAAAAATTGATCCCTCATTGCTACCCGCGCTACATTGCCATTACCTTATTATCAGCGACTGCCTAGTGGGCCGAACTAGGTAGTGGGCCACTTGCATAATAGAAGGTGCTGTGATGTAAAATCACAGGATTTGGTGCTCATAGGATGGAATATGATTTATCGCGACACTGTATGTCAAATTTGGAGGCGGAGTGATGCGGCGATCAAAAGTTACGACAGGTTCTCGAGCGAGATGCCGGCGTGTGAACATCATTTCTTATCTCCGAACAGCCTTCGCGCTTGTCTTTGGCTGATTTCTCCACCAATTCTTCGCCAATTCACAAGTTTTGGGGTTCGTTAGCATCCCTTGATTCGAGTTAATCCCCTCGTTTCATATTATACGTGAAAACGATTCTTCTTCGCCTCTTGGACCATTCAAGATCATCTCGACCTGATCCCGAGTAACACGATCTGGCCACCTCTATAGCGATCGACCGGTCTTGGCTGTGGACTTGGAACTCGGTTGTTGCATTCAATATCTCTAATACAGTATTCTCCTAAATCGTTTTGACTTTTAACTTCCCGTTCACGCTGGGCTACTACCCTAACCCACTGAATTTCAGTTGCACAAAAAGATCGATTTTGTTGGATGGGTTATGGGTATGTGGTGGTCATTCATTGCATTCAGATATGTCCTAATACTTCCCCTGGAGCCATCTGTGTCTTAATTTGGGGCTTCCTTATGCTCTGTGCTTTAGACGGGAACCCATTCTGTCCAGAGCGCAATTTCACCCATCCCTGATGGCTGGAAAGGCAAATAGTTACGGCCCCATACATCTCAGATTCCAAGTTTAAGCGCATAGAATGATGTATCTGTATCCATTGAACGATTTTGTCTACGCCGGGGTGAAGATTATGGGCGTGAACAAACGATTTGGCTCGGTGGCCCACTACCCCGTTTTTGCCATTTTGGGGTGCCCCCCCAAAGAAAAATTCGGTAGGCCGGTAAAGCTTCGCCTTAATTCGCGGAAAATATCTCGTTTCACCCACAGGATGTATACCTTGGTTCCAAAGCCCATGTACCTGTATCCACGCGACTTCATGCGTGGGCTTGTGGCCAAAATTGCTAAGGTGGCCCAGTACCCAGTCACAGATAATAGTGACAACGGGAACATAGTTGTTCGTCGAGGTGGCGACGTAACTAACACATCTGCCTTGGAAATCCTGGATTTGGTAGTGCCCTGTGGTCAAAGTGGCACTGACAACTGCAGCTGTAGCGAGAGAAGCGAGTAGAGACCCAAAGAACTTGGCCATGATGTGCTGTGACCATTCTAGCCCAGCATGGTGACCGTATTTAAAGCGTTCAGGGGCCGTTGGTTGCGGTGTGTGACTAAGCAGGGGGACATCGCTTCTGAAGACAAGATGGCTTACATTGTCAGACACGAATCAGAACTATGTACGATGTTCTGCAGTTTAATCGGAGTTATAATCGGTGACACACCGTCCCCGATCTTGTGGACAATATACCTGTCGGACTTCAAGCTGCTCTCTGATGCGACCACAGATATTCTTCTCGCTGGTGCATTCATCACAAATGGGGAGCAAGCGGACGACGTAATCCTGATTTCCATGAATGCCTATGAGGCGCAACGGAAGATGAACGTGCTATGGAAATGGTGCAGTGAGCTTCATGGTCATCAATCCTGTTAAATCCCGGCTGATAATTTACAGTTTGATTCCAAAACTCCTGCCCATTTTTCGCTTCGGAGCTGAGGCCGTGACCATTGTCAAAGTCAACCAAATACATTTTGAATTCCATAACAAGGAATATCCATTAAGACCAAGCGATTATTAATTGCACTTTTATTCGCAGAAACTGCCCTAGTACCGCTGCGTTTCAGGGATCTTGCTGGCACTGACACACTTGAAGTACTTCCTGGCCATGAACGATGACAAATATGTCAAAGCGGCTGCCTGCGACTCAGTGTTACTCTTGGACTCCGGCAAGGCATCCTTGGCCATGGATCTCCGTGTGTGGTTGACAAGCTGCCATAATCAAGTCCGTACGGTCTTCGAGCGTAAAATTGTATCTCCAGCGAGGAAGACTAGAAACGAAGAACAATCGTGCGCCAGTCCACAAGACGTTGTAATTTCGATACTGTAGTAAACCCAAAGCGCCAGAAAGCATTTACACAACTATTCCTATGATGATCAAGCCACCGTTGAGCCCTAGAAAGAATGCGTTGGGTTGGATTTCGTCGCCCGCGGAACGACCACAATAGGGCGCTGTTTATAATTCCGCCGCCCATTATAAACGGTTTATAATTTTATGTTTATAAACAGGGTGTTTATAAACATGTTTATAAACATCTGGCGCAAAAACCGTTACAAAACGAGTGTATCTACTTCCCCCTCCCACATCGTCGCCCCCGCTACCTTTGTTTTGCTATTGGAGCCCCCTGCTGCCTGCTTTGACCGATTAACAAGACTTCCAATCTCATCCGCACTGGAGATCGGCACATCTGAGAGTATATCACGGAAAAATGGGAATGTGCTATCAACACCATTGCGTCGTGAGCTAATTGTACTCTCATGATCAGTTTACTCAGAAGGTGGTGTTGTGTTGTTGTTGTCCTCTCACACGCAGCCGTTCAACTTGTGGCCGTTGAGATGGCCTCCAAGTTTATGGTGGTATCGGTTTAGGTCGTATCTGGCAGGTGCTGGAGCAGACGTAGGAGGTCCTTGATTTCTTCGTGATAGTGAGTGACTCCTCCCAGAGCAGACATAGTGGAGAGCTGTGTATGTCGCCAGAGAAAATTTTGTGGCTCGGCAATTCTCCGGGCCGGGGGCCGGTTATAATTAAAAACCGGTACTTTCGGCCGATCCATTTAAAAACCGGTTTATAAACCGGTGTTTATAAACATGTTTACAAACATCAATAAAAAACAGCGCCCTAGACCACAAAGGGCCTGCAGATTCCGTAAAGCCGAGATCGAATCACCGGAGCAGCGCACGGCAGAGTCGGAACTCGTTCAGCTCCGCCAGGACTTCCTTACGCAACCATTACTATCATGATCATGCTACTGTTTAGCCTGGAAAGAATGCGTTGGGTTAAATTTCGTCGCCCGCGGAACGACCACAAAGGGCCTGCAGATTCCGTAAAGCTGAGATCGAATCACTGGAGCAGCGCACGGCAGAGTCGGAACTAGTTCAACTCCGCCAGGACTTCTTCATTCGAATGAGCGGCTTACCTGGTTTGTCGCCACTGAACTCGATGCCGACTGCCCGATTCTTTACTCACATGATAGCAATAGGAAAGCCTACAGAGAGACTATTGCATTGGTCGCAAAATTCGCATACGAAGTCACTCAAATGAAACAATACGAGCCGTCAGGAACAATGAACTGTCGGACAGTATGAATGGAGAAGCCAGCGCCGTCACACAACGGACGGGGCTCCTTTTCCGTCAAGGATTCGATTGGGAGCACCCAACTGACGGGCAAATTTTGATGCTCAGATATTACGTCCAGTAAGCCCGGTAATGATACTTCATACCAGGTTATATTTGCATTTCGACCTTTCTGTCGAGTTGAATGCGCCGCAGAGCTTTTAGAGTCAAGTGCGAGAGTTGGGCTGAGGATTGGCGGCCCGAGATCACCGAGGTTCAAACTCGGCTGTTGTCATTCCGGTATCCCGCCCAAATCCCGCCATTAGTTGAGGTAACAGGTAACAGGTACCGTGCCTTGCGCTATCCATCCTGTTCTGTGTCATTTTGTCCCCGTCACCGACGGGGACGAGTCGAAGCCTTGTTGAGCGGGCGCCGCCGGGGGAATAGCGATAGCCAAGAAAGAAAATGGAAGAGAAGTACTGTACCTGAGACGGCGGAGATAGTAATCATTCGAAGAACTGTCAAAAATTATGAGATGGTCTGAGAAGCACTGTGGCAACATAAGTGGTTTCCGATTGGTGCGATTCTACAGATGAGGTGCTTTCAGGCCATTTACAAAAGTGGTCACAATTCAGGAGGAAGAGGAATTTAGAACCTCATCGAAGTCGGGAATTATGACCGTAGTACTGAGAACTTGAAAATAATAGCAATGGTCCGGTCCCTGTTTCGGTGGTGTGTATGATGCATCAATGGGAACAAAAGTAGCATTGCGCGGGTAAAGCGCACACGAATGAGTTTGAGTTCCTTCGGAATCTGAAGAGATAATTAAACGACTACGGTGCAAGGAAGGAAGGGTAAGTCAAGTTGCTTACTTACATTAGCTGGTATTATAAAAAACGAAAACATGATGACAAGGGTAACAGGAAAACGAGTTCAAAAAAGCGAGACCTGCACGGTGCAGTTGTATAACAGAGTTCGGCAACTTGGACGGCGGACGGGACAATCACCGGCCGCGGAGATACAGAGATTATTTGACGCAGATTTATGCAGATTCGCTCAAACCAGGAATGATATTCAGAGAACGTTGATCGCAGGAGCTTTTAGCGGACCACCAAAAGTGTAGGATTCGCTCACAAAGCATCCCGTGCGCGCGCCACATGCATCCACGGTCCGCCCGCCGTCCCTGTGCCCGTGCCCGTTCCAGGGCGGACGAAGAGACGGGGATGGGAGGATAGTGCAGACTATGCACGCGCACAGGTACCGGCTTCTGGCTTTTGCCCTTCCCCTTTTTCTTTGAAATTTCCCTTGACCGGTGCTGGTAGTGGGTGCTCGACGGGATCCCCCCAGTCATTTCGGTGTATTCGGCCTCGAATTCTGTTCTCATTTACTACCCATTAGAAGCCTCCTACCTTGTGCTATGCCTTTGAGTATATCCTTATCTGAATGGGGAGTTGATTCTCTACCTGAATTCGGTTATGTCTTCTTCCCACCGTCAGTTTCTATGACGCTAGCGAAGAGTAGGTTTTTTTGGAGGTAGCAAACACACAATTTTGATAACCATTAGAAGTTGCGTCTAATTTGGAAATTACAGCAAACTCGACCCAGGCCCGTTCTATCATCTTGCACATTATCCAGGTCAAATCATCCAAGTAGGTTCAAGAATTAAAACTTATCTCCTTTTTTGGTCCGGTGGCGTTCTGGTCACGGTGTCTGGCGGAGCATTGACCCGATCAAAAGCGGTGCTCATCCCATCTTTTCCTTCGACCACTCCATGTCTACTTCTAACACACACCTCCCACCTCTCCTACCCTTCTCCACAACTTCGAACGGACTTATAACGAACTTCTAACCGACTTCCAACGGACTTCGAACGCCTTCCACCCCGGCCGGACCACGACACGTCTGGCGACACCAAAGCAGTCTCACCCAACTTCGAATAACCCAAGGGGCCTTAACCTATCCCGCCTCGAACTTCGAACGTTATCCGCATCCGGCTTCGAGCGCGCCACGCTCACCTCCCTAAGCCCTTGACGGTACGTCGCTTACACCTGGCCAAGGCGCTTGTAACACTTCGAACGCCTACATACTATGACACCCTAACTCGCGCCGCGCCTAAGCTACTCCCCCACTTCAAACGCCCGCCTAACCCACTGCAAATGTGGCCCGCCCACTTCGAGCCCGCGCACGCCTGCCCCGCCACTTCGCACGCCTCTTCTAGCGCCCGCCCACCCGCCTCTAACGCACGAATGCTCTCTTCCAACACCCGCCCGTCACTTCGCACGCTCGCACGCCCATCTCGCACGCCCGCCCGCTCAAACCTAACGCCTGCCTCCACTTCGAACGCGCGGCTGCCTGGCACGCATGTCAACCTGCTCACCGCGCGCGCGCCCGCCGCACGTTGAGTGCCGCCACGCTTTAACTGCTTCGCGCAGGTACGCCCCTTCTCGCCTATAGAATCCTGATGTACGAAGCCGGCTTTACTCCGTGCATCCGTAGCGCTGCCCTGTCCGCCACATGCCGCAACGAGCTTTGAATCCCGCCTCTGCCTGCGACTTCCAACTTCTGCCGACTCTGCTGCCCGCCCGCGACGCCCTCGACCTTACCGTCACACGCACGCTCGTCGCGCACGCACACCTGTCACTACACACTCGCGATCTTGACGCCCTGCTCGCCAGGGTTTGGCCGCGCTCCACCGCACAGCGCATGCATTTGCGTCCCCGCTTGCCATCTCCAAAACCCGCCCAATGACATCGCCAGGCCTCTACCTCCCCGGCACCCGCAGGCTTTGCCAACTGTCCACACCTCCGCTGCAAGCTCAACGCCGCGCTTGCCAACCTGCGCGCGCGTACACGGCCCGCCACCTCAGCGCTGCCCCCACGTGCACGTCCGGTGCAACATACTGCAGTGGGTCCAGGCCAAGTCGAGCCGTGGAGAGCGGTGCCGGAGGTAAGTCGACGTCGAGCGCTAGGTTAGATTCTTTGCACTTTCTGTGTGGCTTCTTCGTCCCTGCACTTACGCTGTCCTTCGTTATTAACATTTATAGACTCCTCTTCTACTTTACTTATCACCTCCTGCACCATCCTCCTGTCTTTCCTCTTTTTATCTCCTTACTTCTTTTGCTCTTTGACATGCGGTCTTCGTCTCCTCTCTCAAAACAGCTATGTTTTCGTACTCGGCAGCAATGGCAACAAATCAACGAGCTTGCCTACCCTACAATTATGTCGGTTTCATCGCCGGCGACGCAGCAGAAAGAGCTTGAATGGGTCCGAACGCCAAAGAGAGGGTGAGTCCAAATCAGGGCATCGAATTTCCTCATTCGGATGAAGCCAGCCTCAATGTCACCTTTCTTGCAGCGTCAGAATCCGCAGGGTATGACCTTTCAAAACTCTCACCATGTATTCGTTCCCACCCAGTTTTTTCTATACATCCAATACATTTCGGATCTATCCTTGATATCGTGGACTTGGTCCACCCACCCTCAAGTCTTGCCGTGTTCTTTTGCGATACTTGCCACCTTTGTGGCTTCGGAGCATTACAAAAGCTGTAAGCTTGCTTTGATGACTGAAACGCAGTGTTGGAAGTTGCGGGGGGTGACGCGGGAGGGCTCGCGAATGTCGGTGAGGTGGAGCGAACTTACGAAGAGCTGATCGGCCCATCTTTCCTTCTTCCTTCTCGCCACTATCTGACGACGGCGTCCCTTCCAAGTATTAGCACTACCCATTGCTTTCATAGCAACCCAACCCCTACAGCCATGGCCCTGTCCTCGCCCGAAACGAAGTACTGCCAGTGCGCTCGATCATGCAACACCTCCAAACGTGGTTTTCATTCTAGCTTTACCTCTGACGCTTCTTAACACAGGGACTCCGTGTGCTTCCTCCTTCCTTCCGTCTCCGACACGGCGTTCACGCACGCCATCCCAGGATCCTGGCAGCTCCAGGTATCAAATGCAGTATCGACGTCACGGTGTGCGGTCGGTCACCTACCTACCCTTTTGCCTCATTATCCGATCCCCGGTTGATATGTCCTCTCTGTGTCCTTTAATATACCTCCCGTAGTCTTGGGAACAGATCTCAAATGCTACCTCGTTCCGACATCTGTGAAATCTCTTGCCTCAAGCTGGCTCGCTCTTCTTGCTATTTCAATTCCTATTTCGATCCGACATCCGCGTTCTGTGAAATGGCCTGCTTCCCGCTGTCTTTAACTCTCTTCTTGCTATTTCAAATCCCACTGCGTTCCGACATCCATTAAATACCCAGCTGCTTTCCGCTTTTTCTTTCTCAGATTTTATTCCAACTCACACTTCGTTCCGATATCTGCATTCCGTGCAATCCCTGGCTTCCTGCTGTCTGAATCTCTTATTTCATTAGATTCCATTCCAGGATCCCGGCCGTTGTCTCGGGCGTTTTTCATCTCGGCATTCCGAACCCATGTTAAGGCAAAGGCCATGCATCCGAGCGACTAACTGCCCTAGCAGCTCTATCATTCTGATCTGTGGATGAGGTTCCTCTGTCCATCAGATATCCCGGGTCCAGCCTTCGACCAGAGGAAAAGGCATGGTCCACGTTGCGTTCCAGCACACTGCGTGTTTAACGGGCATGCGACCTTAAACATGGGACCGACTTCAACAGCACCTGATTGAGGCATCCTACAACAACTACACTATGTCTGCACCCCAGAAGAAGTGCTTCAAAACGTGAATATTCACACAGAGCGCGACTGAGTGCTCTCTATTTCAAAGTCACCTCTGCAATAAATCAGAGGGAAGCCTATAGCATGAGACCGACTCGAACAACAGGTGATTGATTCGTCTGGCTTGCAACCTTCAACGATATTGACCGACTCGAACAGCAAGTAATTACTGTGAACAGTGTCCCTATGAACAAAATAGCGCGACACCCCGGTGTGAGCGTAGCGCCTTATCTCCCCTATCCCAGACTGTGGCACCACATTCTGGGATTAGAGAGCTAGGCCATTACTATGCTTGTATAATTCGAGCTACGTTCTTGTTCAATTTCAATGACTTTTGGTTTACCATCTTAATTCGTTCACTTACCATCAAGCATCTTGAACAAACGGCAAGACTACTCCCGAAGGCCGAAACTATGCTAGTACGATTCGAGGTACGTTCGGCTTATCGGCTGGAATGAATGTCACTTGTATTAGATCTACATGTTCTCAATTTGAGTCGGCCCGCAAAAGGTTCGTTTCGGCTAACTTACTGGCTTTCTTGCCATACTGACTCAGATATTGGGTCGACGCCTTCAGACCTCAAGTTATGATAGACAATGGTGCGTTCCTTATTATTCCCATCCATTCATCTTTACCGACTTGAATCTCAGAGCTCGTTACTATCCTCGATGATCCATGCGCTGAGAACTTCGTTAGTAGAACTCAAATCAAGTCTTTGAATTCTTTTCACACAAAGTTTGTCCGGACTGGCCTTTGACCTTCTAGATCCGTTATAATTCCTTGTTTCAGCCCGGATTCGGATGCCTACGAAGGCCGTTACTATGAGTTACATTTCGAGGTACGTCTCTGCCGATTTCATTCAACATTTAATTGACTGATTTTACTTACTTAGATGCTGGCCTTGAAACCC
The DNA here is from genome assembly GCA_014925785.1 of Mycena galopus ATCC 62051. NCBI lineage: Eukaryota > Fungi > Basidiomycota > Agaricomycetes > Agaricales > Mycenaceae > Mycena > Mycena galopus. The sequence goes on from WIQG01000091.1 coordinate 107,288, forward strand.
GAATGCTACGACGCCGTTACCATGCGAGTAGACCCACAGGTACGTCATTTTTCAACCTCGATCATATCCACCTTGGCCAGCTCAATCCGTTGCTTTAGAAGGCCGAAACCACGCCCGTTCGGTTTGAATCAGCTGACTTATATCAGATTCTACCGGGTTGAGGTCAAGTCTTGAGTTGTCCTCAAAGCATAGGTGTGTTAGCTTACCTTTCATCTCTTGTCATCCTTTCATTTACCAAATTCACTTGCACTTGCAATGAAATACCATGCTTTCAGGCCTCCCTGGATCAACACCGGAGTTTGGCCCAAATAAATCACGACCGCTATTTGGCCAATACAAGTATTGGCCAAATATTGGTCGAATATTGGGCCCTAGTATTGTTCCACCAATATTTGGCCAGTACATCCAGTATTGGCCAAAGATTGGATAGCTTTTACTCCGTCATGGACTTGTACATTATAATCAATATTGCCGCCAACATCAACGCGCATGCATATATATGTAAGCTTGTTTAAACTTACCTCTTCAGCGCTCTTCATCACAAAATTGCAACTCTCTAGTAACTAAATACAGCTTTAACTTCCGCAACTCGGTCTCAATGCACGCCGGCTGTCACCTTGCCAATGCTCTCTGCTTCTCCTGGTTTCAAAATTTGCTCACTGATGCCTGCCGAGTCTTGACTGCATGTATCGATGGCGCAAGCATTCTACGAATAAATATCAGATTGTTAAAACTCGGAAAATCCTCTTCATGACCTATCGCAATCGTGAATTATACGCAGCTTCGTGTACTCTACGTAACACTATCAATCCGAAGCAGCATCGCCCGTCACCGACTCGCACGTTCCTGCCTACAGTCCCCCGACTATGAGCCGTTCTGACGCTCAGTATGAGCGGTGTCTATGCTCACAATATCGGCTTAAAGGAGAACATGGAGCTTTACAAATGAAGCAGACAATCAAACAACATATAGCTGCAGACCGCCGTCTTTCCCTAAACCCCGCAGCAGCTACTCCGAATAAAATTCGGGTCCCCTCCCCTCCCCTGCCAACTATAGACTCGAGTTCTCCCTCTCATCCCGAGCCTTTAGCATTCCCAGATGACTATTCGGACGACGCACCTCATGGGTTGTCACCTGCTTTCTCCGATGCCGACTTTCAATGGCCTGCAACAGACTGCTATGCACCCAGTTCCCCGAGATTTGTGACTTTGTCTTCTCCTCAGACGAGAAAGACGAAAGCTCATTACAGGATGATAACTGTGACACCTCTGAGGATGAACCCGACTCTCCAGAGCTGCAAGACGATGACCAGGCAGATAAGATCGATGTAGATCCACTTTCCCGCTCTCGGGCCTCCATTTTTGCGGCATCCGAGTCCACGAAGATAACATACCTTCAGCATTTGACGACCACCCCGCGATCCGGAACGCCTATATTCGAGTCTTCGTTGGCGCAGCCTTTGACGGAATGGCTCGAGAAGCTTGTAAGCTTATGCTCGCTGGCTACGAGATCGCATTCAAGGCTTCTTCTTCCGATCTCAACGGTCTCTCCGACTTTACTCATAGATTGCCAACCGTCGAGAAGCGTCTTGGAGTCTGCACAGACAGCTTCATCACGTATTATTTCCTCTGCACTGGCTGCTGGAAGCCACACACACGGTGAGAGCTTGCGCAGCTCGAATCCCCGACCTGTATTGAGCCAGACTGCTCGGGAATCTTATACACCCTCAAGAGGCTTTCTGAAGAAGAAAAGAGAACTCCTGCATTGACACTTCCTTTTGTCCCTCCTGAAAAAGCTCTGCAACGAATGGCCCTTCACGCTCAGTGGCAGAAGTGGCGCGGGAGGATATTCCCGGAGTATGTGAACCAGTTACCTTGAAAGGGTATGTCGCGTTCTCGGATCTCGACAAGCCAATGACAGACATCACGGATGGCTGAGGCTGGAGGGCAGTCCAGGCTGGCTTGGAACGTCGCCGGAATGGGAAGTGGGAGATTAAGGATGTCGATGTTCATGAACTAAAGCAGCAGTGCGTTGCTCTACCCAATGGACTGATTCTTCAAATCAATCTTGATTGGTACATCTTTATGAATATACTTCCTGCATTATCACCCTGCTCTTCACGTTCCAAGCAGTCAAAGCGGGCTGTCACTCAACGGGTGCCATGTACGGAACCATCTGCAATAACCCACGTGGCATACGACATCTTCGTGAAGAGACTATTCTGATTACAATGTTCCCCGGTCCCCATGAGCCAATGCAGGAACAGTTCAATAATGTCATGAATATTTGTGTGAAGCATTTCCAGAAATTGTATGATGGTATTTGCTTCTATTTTATCACCTATTCTCTACTCATGTCGTTCAGGAATTTACCTTAAGGTCTCGGGCGAGCCAGAGCCAGACCTATTTTATGTTCAAATTGGAACCAACGTCTCAGATCTCCCCGCGAGTCGAAAAACACGTGGGCTGCTTCCGGTGACTTCCAAATGGTTCATGTGCGACCATTGAAATACTCCCTATTATGCGCTCGTCGACCGCGATGCTTTCGATTCAACAAGTTCGTCATTCTTGCCTTCACTTTGGCCATCTACTTAATGAAGATCAGAGACCAATGAGCGCGATCCGTGGTAATACATCAAGTACGCTTTTCGAGCACGCGATGCGTCACCGGAGATTGCCGAAGAAATCAGTCGTCGGAGAGGAGTACGATGGTCAGCCATGGACAATTTGGTCAACTGGCTTCCCGGAGTGACGAACCTGTTTAATTTGATGCACGCAATCTTCCTTGGTATGCTCGTTTATTCCTGTGGCTTGGTATCACTGACAGCTCCTATACGTATCATCAAGCATCTCTTCTGCGAGATTCTTCAAAAGAACAGGATGATAGACAACGAAGCTACCAAAAAGCTAGGAGATTTTTTGGATAAACTTATCTGGCCGGTTCGGTCAGTCGAATGCCCCCTTCCGTAAGTGTTAGATCTGCCGAGAACAATTCCTCTCACAGCACTTCCAGATTGCTCATGGCAGCGGCTCTATCAAAGCAGATCAGTGCTCTTTGATCACCATCTTATTTTTCGGGGTATTTGCTGCATGGCAGGTTGACGGGGAAATCCCCGATGTCGATGCCCCCCCTTCTACTGAGAACACCAAGAACGCTGCTGCTCAACGGACACAAGAGAAACTGGTTCGCTCTCGCATGAAGGAAAATTACCTGGCTAAAAATCCGAATCCCAGCGAGGCTGAGCTTGAGCGCATCAAGACAGTACAAATGAATAGGTCACTGCGGCTGCACTACGAAAACTTGGTTCAGTTCACGGCTGGGATACGCATCATCACGTCGGACACAATCATTCCGAACGAGGTGAATCATGGTGCTGTACAACGCTCCATTCAATCCTGGGCAAACATGAACTGTCACCTCGTTCTCTACTTCCACTACGCCAGAGTTCATCTTGAGCCCCAATTTTTGAACCATGGACCAGCGCCTGGTTGGTGGACCTTCCCATACGAATGAAACAATGGTTTTCTAGGGCATTTCAACACCAAAGGTCACTCCGGCGGGGAGTTAGAGGGTACAATGATGCGTGGCCGGTGGAACACCACTCTCATCTGGAACCTTGTGAGTACAACCTTCTCTTGCTGTCTCACAACACCAAGAATTCCTGCACACAGATTGCACGTCTTGAGCAGATTCCAAATCTGGCACCCAAAGACATTGATTCATTGAATGTCCACAAATCTCATCTGAAAGCGGACAAAGGTGAACTGCATGGAACCTTACAGAATTACATCGCTCGCGCCCAAGCCAACAGGAATCCCGGCATAGTTTCTTCAATATTTTCAGCAACTTGTACTCATCAGTCATGCTCAGATGAAATTTGGTATCAAGCCCTCTGGGCATCCGACATTTTACTTATTGCAGATGTTGAGATGTCTCGCAACAAAACTGCGATCATAATTGTGGGCGATGTTGAATCCTTCTCACACATCTGGATCCACCGCCGTCGCTATGGTGCTGCATCCCAGCAGCAAGGCATCAAAGCTGAATATGCCTACATCGATTCCCGTGTTCCGGTCCGTATTCATCTGTATTTCGCATCCAACAAAACCTGCCGGACAAGAGCAAACTGACCCGGGCGCTGTTGAATGACGCGCTCACTGCGATTCCGGGAGCCACTGAGGCTTCGCCCTTTTTGATGGTTGGCCATCGACATAAAGTCGGCGAAGAGTAATTCCCCCAAATCTCCTGTTAACGCGTGAATCTCTCCAGTTGGCTGCAGCTTTCTCAAATGCTTTAAACTCACAATCTTGTACTTATTTCCGTGCGCCAGAGTTGAAACCGCGAATTTCATCGTGCGGAAAAAGCACATGTTTTACAATCGAATCCCACGTTCCCGGCAATTGCGTTTCAAATAAAATTTATTGAACTCGCGACCCGTTTGTTTGGTGCAGAGTCTTGATCGCCGGCGAACGCGCTTGCCTCGTGACCTCTCTTGTTTCTTTTCCACCATCACCGAATCCCGGGCCATGGCCAATTAAATCTTCAAACCTTTTGTGGCGTTTCCTCCTCGTCAGTCCGGAATTGGCTCTAACCCAAGCTCGTTGTCCGTGGTCCCGCTAGTCTTGCTGGGTTTCTGGGCGTTCTGAAGAGACAAGCGATTTTGCCATGGCCTGCTACCAGCGGCCTAGCGCTGAGATCTGGTCCTTGATCTGGTTTCAAGTCTCTAGGCAACGCAACGTCGACGTATCCATGGATCTAGATATTTAAAGACTGCTGCTCGACCTGCAATGCTTCATGTGCTCATCCCGCGCCGATGATCAATCAAGAGCCTCTTCTTGGTCCGAACGACTAGTTCGGATCGACAACCTGCCTGCGGCTCGCTCGGGGTTTTTTCGTTTCCGTTTATTGACTCAGTCTTGCTCCACGAAACAATTACGCCAGGATCCCACAATGAACACCGCGGCGGAGCCATCGAAGCAACTTTCACAGCACTAGTGGCGATCTATTTATTTCGAAGCATCACGATTCTTCCCGTCTATCATGAATTGCCTCGCACACTGCTTCTTTGCAAACGACCCTTGAACGACCCCGACCTCTACTGACGATTAGTGTAGAGGCATGAATCACCCATACACCGGCGCCGCGAGCTACATCTACGCGAATGAGGTTCGTCTTGGCATCCGAAATGTAGTCTGACTCAGCGCTGAATACGCACCAGCGCCAGTACACGCCCATAGACCCCCGCACCAAAGGTCCGTACGGAAAGCGGCAGAGTTTCGTGCCCGTGAGTCGCCCATACGCATTCTGTGCCTGCGAGCACTCAGAATTCCGCGTTCATAGAGCTCCTCGATCAGGACATCCACCTCGACTTCTCGCAGGTCGCACGACTCCGGTTATTCGACAGACCGCACCTACACGCCCGCCCGTCGCTCCCATCACGACAATAATAGCGCCGGCCCACCTCCACGCCGCGCGCTCACCCAATCCGCGCCCCGCATCCCGCCCCGCGCCCCGATCTCAAACCCATTACAACAAAACCCCGCCGCCGCTGCCTCCTTCTTGTGGGTCGAGACTCCCGAGGAACCGCTCCCGCTTCCGCTTCCCAACCTCCACCCCCGCCGCCGCTCGACGCTCCGCTCAACCTCGCTACCGGTACACAGCCGCGTCGCGTCCCTGCCCCCGCCCCCGTCCCTCAGAACAAGTATGGCGACGCGCTATCCCTCGCTGATGAGGGACATCCACCCGCAAGTCCACTCGACGTCCCTGCCGGGGCATACCCGGCCGACACCGCCGATGAAGATGACGCCGTCCGAGCGCGACGGCAACCCGCTTAGCCAGCGCCGATCCGCGTTCGTCCGCTACGATCATGGGCCCCCGAGCGTAAGCCGCGGGATTCCTCAGGCTCGGTAGTGCGTTGTGGGGTGTGTTGTGGCTCTCGATTTCTGTAATCGTTTCTGATTGCCTTTGGTTGGTGCGCGCAGAGACGCATTCGCCGGGCGTTAAAGCAGCTGAAACGGCTTATGTGCGTCGCCATTCATTTCATTGTCAGATTCGAGTCTAATTTCAATTTATTTCTAGGAGCTTCAAGTCGTAACAGGACGATCGAGAACATCCTTTCTACAATTGTTACGCAATAGTGTATTTTGTTCGAAATAATGCTGTACGTGGAAGTTTAGCTGCACGTCGCTTTATGTGGGTTCTTTGAATGGCACAAACCTATTCTTGCAACTCGTCAAGCCACTTGGAGACCGGAAATTCGACATCTTTCCCTGCTGTGCAAGCGCTGACAGTCTCCGTTTGGTCTTCGTCTCCGCAACTATCCCCATCCTCAATACTTTACTGCCCCTTTTATTCTACCTTCTACTCATGATCAACCCGCTTCAATAGTTGAATCTTACCACTTGACTCGAACCAGTGGCGCGATTTTTGTCCAAACAAATGCTGTACGTGCAGGTTCACCTAGCACTGATTTTATCCTGGATAGTTTCTGGCAGAAAGCTCGCAAGAAAGCTGGCGGCCCTTCAATCCTCGCGGCGATCGAGCGTGGACTTAGTCCTACACCACTTTGTGCTTGGACCTTGCTTGCCATGCTTGGACTTGACTGGACCTACGGAACTTTTTGCATTGGGCGTTGATCCAACAATGGCGCCTTCGGTTTCTTGGTCCAAGCGTGATCTCGGTGGCCCCAACACAACGACCTATTTATACACCGCTGCCAAAAGCCGCTCGAGCCCTTTCCCAACCGTCATATGCATCCTGAATTCCACCTCTCAAAACTTTCCGGACTTCCCTTCTCTTCGCGTACGTTCATTGCATCTGCAATCGTGCCACCTTTGCTGTACCCCATCTTGCGAGTTGTGTCGGTTCAAGTTCTCCGAGGGTGTCCATTTGGGCCCGCAGATAGAGTGATTATCATAAGGCTCTTGCTAGCGCTGTATGGTTGTTTAGTACAATATTTGGATTTATATGAGTTCGGAGACAGTGTCGCAGAGGGGAGGGATAACTCGAAGTAGCACTTGTCTGGCAGTACATTTGAACGCTAACGACGAGCAAGGAAAGGAACTGAACTTGATTGGATACAACATGGGAGGTTCAGTGACACCAGTGCCAGTGTGGCAGCGAGTCACGATTCGGTGGAGTGCCGCGGCGGCGCAGATGCGTGCGTCAATACTGTGGAGGAATTTAGCCGAGCTCGTGCCGTAACATTCATACTGTATAAAGCACTGTACGCGCGTCCTCGCCTCTATCCGTTTGCCTACCTACTGTTCCGTAGATCTTAGGACAAACGACCTCTCTTGCTGCTTACCGGGTCCTCTCGCGTGCACCAGATTCTCTACAAATACGTAGTTGAGACAGCGCCAGACTGTCATGCGCCGGTGCGACGTACCATGCGGCAATTAAACGTCAGTCTGCGTCAGTTGAAACAGGTTGCAACGTCGATCTGCGTCAGTCACAACGTCAATGCAATGTCACAACGTCACTCAACGTCACTTTGCTGGGGTTTTGACAGTCACGTGTCACGGCCCCCTCTGTTAATGTCGAAATTTAGTCGGGTCACGGGTCACGAAGGCCCTTGTCGAACCTGCCGTCTGTTGTGGCGCACGCAAAATCGCCGGAAAGACGCAAAAAAGTGAAAATTTAGATGGGAAATGTCGAAATTTCGGGGGGTGTCCAAGGGGTGTCACGCAAAATTTCCGCCCGTGTCGAAATGTCGAATTGGTAAAAGCCTCCAAAGGGATAATCAGAGGTCTTGCCTGGCTGACGCTCCAGGGTCGATCAGTCAAATTTTACACATCAATCCGGCGTTAGTCTGCAATCTCACCGTCAGAATGTCACTTTTCCCGTCCACCCGCAGCGTTTTCATGGGCGAAAATCAATATAAAACCCGCATATTCGCCACCCCTTACTAAGTTCTCCCTATGCACTTTAGCAGCCTCATCTCCTTCACTGCCCTCATCTTCTCCGCCCTGGTGGCGTCGACTCCGGCCGAAACGAACACCGTAGCTCGGACCCTTAGCGCCGCGCTCACCACCACAACTAAGGTTCGTCTGTCCATTGATTTCCTCCTTCCCTTTGATGAGAATGGCAGAAGTCTTCGTGCTCCGGCGTTTGTGAAAGTTCATCCTGCGGTGACGGATGCGCATGCTATTGGAGTAATTCAGTACGTAATCCATCTCCTTCGGTCCTATCGACTAAGTCCAGCGCAGGCGAATCCGGTGCTTTTATGCACCTCGCTTTGAGGTGCACTGAGCATGCAATGCAATGCCATGCATACATGTGAATATTCTGCGTCTCATGCCTTCGCGGCTTCGACAAGTTTCAAGTGCTCTTTGCGTTAGGCGCCGTAACGGAAACCGTCCGAAAAAAACACCTTTGAAGAATAAGAATGTGCAGCTTAGATCATCCAGCTGAACGAAGGGGCTAAACATCATCTACCATACTTTTTGTCTGGGACTTGATGCCCGGGGTTTTCCTCAATCTTGTACTTCGTTTGGTTGGCGAGATCTGCAGCTTTGCACGCTGACCCACAGAAAGTCAGTACGGATGTCGCTCTCAGCTGATAGAGTCTGTGGAGCCGCGAGCTCTTTAGCGAATGAGATGTATAAATTAAACGCTGGGTAGCCGACCTCCACCGCAGCAACACTAATCCGCGGTTTCGGCATGCACAAATGCTACCGATTCAGGACAATTCATCAGCCATCACGCTACACGGGTACTAGAACAAAGCACTCACGTTCTTTAAGGCATAAACTTCTGCGTCCTTTAGTCGTAGCCGTCCCTATGGCTGTAATAGCGCAACATTATTATTCTTTACGCTGCTTTAGTATGGCTGTAATAGCATTGCAATATTATTTGGTACCCAACTTGGGGTATTTTTATCCAAATCCACACCACTTCAGCTGAATTACTGGAAAAGGGCACAGGTCCAAGGTAACTGCTCATGAATTCACAACCTGAATTCACAACCTGTACACATGACATGACAAAAAACACAGGTCTGTCACCTACAGGATATGCACATGTTGAACACTTGTAAGAAAGACTTCTCAACACGGTGCGAGTATATACGAGAAGAGTGGGAATGGGACTTGCCTATTTACGCGAGTCCCATTTTCGATGGTCTTTGCATCAATGCACATCAAAAAATCATTTCTCGGCAATGGGGAGCCGATTCGAGATATACGATCTTAGAGGGAGTCGGACTCGCCCAGTCCCACTTGTGATGCGCGAGTCCCACTTCTACCCATTGACAAAGTGGGACTGACCATGGCAAGTGAAATCCGGGTCCATATTTATTTATCACTGGAATCTGAATCATTGTTGGGAGGTTACCAGCCAGTTCGTTAAGCTCATCAGGAACACTAAAGAATTTATCTATCGTTGCTCACTGGAACATTGTTGGGTTAGATATATTTGTTCCTGACACATTTGTACAAGGACGTACTAATGTTGAATGAATCCCCTGCGCGTTTGCGAGGGTCTTCTGCTAATCCCAAGTCAAGGCGGTGGCCATCTTTATTTCAACACACTCCTCGTCCTGTCTGCACAACCAGCCCATCTCCACGAATGTTTCCGCTCCTTGGCGAAATATGGGGGCCCTTCCATCGTAGCGACTGCCCCGATGGCTCACACCATCGCGCGACTCACTGGCGGTGCATCGACACATTCCGACCTGCAAATACTCCAATTAACATTGAAGTCGCGGGAAACTTGTCGCTGATGAAAAACGAAGCAGGATTTGCGAAAGGTACGTGCTGGCTGTCCCGCGATGTTCACGGAATCATAGAACTGGGCGTGGCCTTGCCGGATGCAATTGATGCTAACCGATCCTGCAACGGCGAAAAGAGTGCAATGGCAGGTCACTTGCGTAAATGTCCCCACGCCACGAAGACTCGGGCCGATTCTTCGTGCCTTCCGCAAAACTTCCATATTCGACGACGGACATCAGTGAGAGGAGGACTGCAGTCGACGCAAAAAACACGGTGATCCAAAGAGCGTTGAGGCGGGCCATTTCGGTTTCGGTTTCAGTTTCAAAACTCGCCGACTCAAAGGACCGCCAATCAACGGGGCCTTACTTACCGGCCACTCTATATGGTGTGTCTGCTGATCGATGCTCCCTTGATAGTTGATGGGCTCCATTGGATTCGTGTCCTTCCTTGCGATGGTCGTTGCTGTGCGAAACAAGAAGAAGGAGAAGAATTTGGCGATACGGAATGAGAACGAGAACGAGAAAGCTCAGGCAGATGAGCAGGCGTAGCAGGGGCGTGGTTAAAGATATGAATATAAATGTGGAATGCCTTAATATTCAAAAGACACTGTATGTCAATCCTGGAGCAGTGCCGAGGATGCTGAAGGCCATTACCATCGGGAGTCATGGGACTGTCTGTCAATCAGAATGCAATCGCACTCTGGGTCTTCAGACAGTGTGAATAGAACCAATGAAAAAATATGTATTTGCGACATTGAACACAAATCAGAGCCCAGCGTAGAAATTGAACGTCCCAAACCAAGAGATAGAATCGCAACAAGAAAACCTAAACAGTAACTACTCCGGCAAGCTTAGAGTGTGACTGGAAGACAGTTGATAGCGAAGAGGCCACCTAATAAATTGTGTTAGTGCCCGCACTGAAAGATACCAAAAGGAAATGTTTACGCACCCCACTCCGCCTCGGGGGCATCGCAGATGACGGTAGTACTGCCACTGAGCGCCAAGTTAAGATTCAACTGATTATGCCGATTCATTGGAGAGTTCCTTACCAGTTGTTGCCGATGACGGTGATGGGCGAGCAGCTCAATCCGATGGGCACACCGAGGTCAGTGACGTCGATGCCGAAGACGATTTCAATAACAGACGCGGCGGGGCTGGTGGAGGTGACAACACTGTCGCAGCACATAAGACTGTCGGGGGGAGTCACAGGGGGAGGGGGAGTGCCATTCGGGATGGCGGCAGCAAGGGTCTGGATTGAAAAGAAACAGTCAGTGAAGACAAATGTGGAAGGCTCTGAGGTCCTACAATGAGCATAGAGGCAACCATGACGGAGAGCTTGGAAAACATGTTTGCTTCAGAGAGCTTGAGCTACAGTGGAATTTGTTCAAGCGAGGAATGGGTGAGGACACCGCGGTCTTTTATAGTTTTGGCATCCAGTCATTCCCGCGATGAGCAGCATGCTCTCCTCGCATCATCCAGGAACAAGGATATGAAAGGTCGAGATGTGGAGCGCTTTGACAGCCGTTTGACAAGATGGACAATCAAACCTCCACGGAAGATCAAGTAGAAACTGAATTGAACACCCGGAGAATCGTATACGCCGCTGATGATTCCCTGCACTCTGTCAATGCTGGGTCATAACAGGTCAATCTCGTCTGTAAAAATCGACGTCATTGGCGAATCACCGTAGCTCTGAAATGTCAGAATTTAGTTTTCTGGAAGATGAATATCATGAGCGTGGCCCGCGGTTTGGGTCGCTGAAATACCGCATCGCCAGGTTGAACCCGTAATTTGGCAAAAGATTTGGAGGATTACCATAGGACACGCCATACAGGCTTCCGTTGGATAAGCCCAGATCAGTTGTGTACGATCCAGTTTCGGATTATGCAGTCAGCACGGTAACTTTGTGGCTGCTCGGATTTGATCATTGAACGATGTCATTAACGTCGAAGGCATGATGACCATATCCCGGGGGCATGGCTGGAAGGAGTGGAAATTCGGTATCGCCCAGCCGACCTGGGATGGAATCAGTACAGTTAGACAGAAAGTAGCCTGCGCTGCGGGATAACCTATCCAGGCTTCGGCCAATATCGCGGATGCAGAAGAGTGCCTCTCGTCCTTCTTGTCGACGGTCCTCCACCCCCCGTCCGCCTCGAGTAGGACGTCATCGATGCTGTCCGGTGTCGTTTTCAGAATCTCGGCCAAGAAGCTGTGTGTGCGAGACAAGATGGTTGGTTAATCAGGCCCCCCGACAGATGAGGAGGACGAGAGCCGTAACCCTAAACATTAGACTGTTGGCACACGGATGTAGCCAGGTAAATTGCACCGTAAATCCACGACTCCAGCCGTCTGCCGGCTAGGACAACTCCGCGGGGCCTGGCATTTTGATGTTGATGGTAGCAAATAGGTGGATTTCTTTATTGATGCGACCCGTCGATTATTTCAATATTTAGCGAATAACCGAGCCACAGCGGGATGCCCGCCATCGCCGGTCCGTTCTGCGCGCTTGCCCGTTTGCCGGTTCCCGCGCTGTTATTTGCACATGTTATCTTCCCATCATTGCCGATCCGTGTCCCGCCCCGCTTGTCGTCCAGCTACCTGCCCCGTCCCCCGTTTACACGCCCTGCCCCCCTGCCCCTGCTTCTGCGGTACCAACATAACGGTACACGCCGCTTCCCGGCCCGCCCACACCGTGCTACCCGCCTTTCCCCTGCTCCCCGCACGTCACCGCGCGCATTTTGCATACACCGTGCCGCCCAACCCGCTCCCGTTGCCCTCGCACAGTCCCTGAACCTTCACATATATTACTGCCGCTCTGCTTTTCTGTTGTACACGCATACTTTGCCCCCTTTACCTTTGTGCACCCCAAAATTCAAATGTATTGTATTTTTTGAAATCAATTCCTTTTGATTCGTATTTCGGTCTACGGATGAAATAAGGAGCCAATATATTGTAGAAGAAGGTCAATACTGTACCATGTGGTCGGTTATCATTTGTTAGGAGTTCGTGTATTGCGAATTCTGGTCGCGAACTGACGAGCGGGTAGCGGGCCGGTCAGCGCTTTACGGGCGCTTAAAAGGTTCTCAAAACACATAGCGCAAGGACAGGGCTAGGAAAAGTCCAGAAATATTCCAGAAAACTTCCATAGGATGTACCTTCATGAATTAAAAACAGTTACACCCAAAACTCAGGTCATCAAGAATATATGGATATTGGTCAAACTTGTGTGACATGTTCATTACAGTTTACAACGTTCAACTACCCCACCATTCGAGTGTATTCGGTCAACGATCATTCCAGAAGGTTAAATACCCCAGATCTTTCGATAATATCGGGTTCATATTACCTTATTACTCACTCCAGGCACTACTAGTATGATATCTGAGCCTTCCATGCTCCGAAAATCATCAAAAGAGGTGTTTTTGAGTGAAAAATAAACCTTTTCTAATCTTCCCAAAATTTGGATGGGTGTGTAGGCATTGTTATATTGTCTGTTAATCTGAAGTTCCAGGCCATAAATGCATCCCATTGCACCGAAATAAGCCTGATCATCAGACCCCAGAAAGGCCTGAATCATCGTACAGGACTTTGATCCACCCCTGATTATTTTTTTTAGGGTTCCTCTGGATAGGATACACTCTTATTCAAAGAAGATTGAATAAAATATGGCTACGATGAAAAGCAAATCATTATTTCTGCTGGAGGTATCAATTGAGTGAAATCTCGACTAGAAAAAATGATTACGTTTTAATTTCTCTTCCTAAAAATACTTGTGCACATAGGGAATGCTATCCGAAAGATCAATGCAGAGCTAGCCCACCTACGCATCCGCAATTCGCAAAATCATCGAATTTTCAGGGGGATCATTCCAAATTGGGTATGTCGATCACCTCAATCAGTGGCTGTACCAATCATACCGATCATTCCCACCATCTGAAACGCAGGAGGCTCTTTAAGCCTAGTAGTCTAGCACGCAGCTCACCCGGTGATATTCAAGCTAGACCCTTGGCTGCCCCATTCCTACTGCATACCGCAGAGATCGTGGGCTTGAGCTGCAACCGGGACCGAAATAGATGCAGCACAAAATTGAATGAAAAGGTGTGTTATGTCTTTGTTTGACTGTATTTCGCTTCATTACCCTGTGAAATGTATCGTACATATGCACTGCATAGCCTACAATATTTTTTCGATTTTCGAACCAAATTTCGGCATCGTGGTTGGCATCGTCGCCGACGACGTCGAGGACATCTGATGGTCTTTGATCGCGGCGTCAAGATGCTTGGATCGCTAACCGTCGCATCCATCAAATGGACTCACGACAGCACCCAGCCGACCCATTCAGAGAGAGGCGAGGACATGCGCCGCCTGCTCCCCAAAAGGGGAAGAGGAGAAGGCTATTGGCAACGGTGCTAACCGTGGATGGCTGGAGTCGTGGAGTTACGGTGCAATTTTCCTTGCTAGTGCCGTGACATGAGACAAATGGTTAGTGACACGGGTGAGGACGAATACAAATACCCAAATTCACCCGTCGACGATAAGCTCCCCCAATGCGCCATCGAGGACGTTTTCGCATACAGGACATAGCCTACCTGCATAATACCGGAATGGAGCGCCACATTCCGGCATTATACAGATAGGATCAGTGGCGAGGGCATATAGTAGTGCAAGCTTCTCGTTTCAACTTGACGTGATTATTACTGGATATTATTACTAGGATCAGAACGAAGTTTAAAAAGAAATCAAAAGAAATAAGAGTCGACAGGACCGACGCAAGAGTGGCAATGTATCGAGGAGTTTCGACGCTGCAAGACCAGCTCGTCAAGGTAGCACTTATGAAAGGGGGCGAATAAAATAAAAACGTAACTAACCGAGCGCCCGTGGATGTGGAAGAACAAGACAGTAGCTAAAGAGTCGCCTGCCTACCCCATACCTCTTAGACAGACAGGAAACGCACTTCGAGATCATACAGCGCTGTGAGTATCTTTTTCTTGCCCTTCTCGGTGGAATGATCGAGTGACCGCAAACGTCGGTGCCAGAGACGTAGAGGAAAGCAGGAAGGTGATAAATCAACTTGAGAATTCCACACCGAAATGCGGGACCTCGAATGAGAACACGCGGCATTGACCTGAGGAGAGAAAGGGTCAATGCAAGGTGGAAGGGATATACAATTCAAACGCAGCGTGTCTATATCACGACGGTCTTGTGGGGCGGTATACTGCGAGGTACTCTGCGGCTAGGTCAGACAGTGTTGTCTCGTACACTAAGAATATGACCCACCGAGAACTTTGACCCTTACGCTGAACTAGACAACATAGCATTCAACTTATATCCAATTGAGATGTCGGGTGCTCACCGGATGAACAAAATCCTCGGACAATTAAACTGAAGAACACAGACCGCGTCTGATGCATGGTCAATGCAGACACGCAAGAGGAGGGCCGAGAGAAATGGATGGATGATATCCGAGTGGGTTAGATGCGCGGAGAACGAAACAGGGATCGGGCAGGAAACGCACCGAGTCCCAGAGAACAAGCATAGAATTCGACATTGACCAGTACCAATCCGCGCAAGATATTAGAAGTGTCGAATTCGGGAGCTGGCGGGAGTTCCTTGTGTACGGGGTAATTGGTTCAAAAGCCCTGGTTGTATTTCAAAGAAAATGAGGGAGAGGACGCCCCAGCAGGAAATAAAAGATCACTTGGGTAGGGCGAAAGAATCAATGATGGCATCGCGCGCGCTCACAGAAGAGCAAACGAGACGAACGCGCTTCGAGTGAAGGGCGCGGGTGATCGTTTGCTGTTGCAGTGAGGCAACGTGGACAGTGAGATTGTCCCGGGTAATATGATCTAGAACAGATGCTTCAAGTCGAAATCAGCGGGGTGAATCGTAAGGTTCGCGTGTGGGTGGGAAACGAAAGGGACAATCCTACAGCGACGGACCTGATCGGCGTCTTAAACATGCGCTACCCGGGGGCGTCGTGAGCGAGGTGCGTGGGTCTTCATTGGACTGTATGAGGATGACAAATGTTGGGAGAGTACAAGAATGTGGGTGTACCGGCCGACATCATCAGTGAATGTATCAATGGGCGAGAAGGCATCGCAGAAGTATGAGTGGGATGTGCGCGTTAAAGGCCGCTGGGACAGGAGGCGTGCGGAAAGCGAGGGGAGAATATCAGCGCGTGAACGCGGCGCGTCTCGGAGGGACATTCAATTCTATGGCTGAATACGACGCACCTGTCGATGATTGCGCTAGTGATTCTTGGGTCAAAAGTCGAATGTCGATGCCGCAGCACGTCACTGCAGGCATGCGGATCGTCCATACAGATGGGAAAGACGGTCAAAGAACCAGGACGGAGATGAACAGAGAAAAAAATCAAGGCATGTTCAATAAAAAACGGATGGGCACGCACCCAAAAAGCCCCATTCATCTCCCTAATCCCTCGTGCATTCGTCTTGGGGACGCGGAAGGAATGATGGGTTGTGATCCAGTAGGAGTTGAAATAATGCGACGGGAGCCAGCCGTATCGCGGATCCGAGAGAGCGCGTGAGTGAGCAAGGGAGCGGAGAGGCAAGGGCAGACGCAAAAGTGGCAAGGAAAAGGCGTGCAGTGTTGAGAGTAGAGGGTGTAGTCATCGCGTTGGAGTTCCCTTAGGGTGGACGAGGATTAAGGAGAGCGGCTGGAGCAGGTGGAGCGAGCAACTAGCAAGCGGTGGTGCTGGTGTGAGTTAGAGAACGTCGGAGCCGATGAGCGTGTTGGCCGCAGCGTTGAGAACGCAGTGCCGCGGAAGAGGTCCGAGGGCGGGAAGCGGGGGAAGGGTCGGCACGTAGCGCGGCGTTGGTAGGAGAGAGCGGCCAGGTGGCGCCAAACACTGTGGGGCGGGATACACCGGAAGTGGCCAGAAGTGCTGGCGGAGTGGGCGGCTTTATCTGAAGATTGCGGAGTGGATCGGGTGTGGAAGGCATGGTTCAAAGGGAATGCAGCGGGATAAGCTGGATGTGGGCGGTGTGGGACGCTGTGTCGTGGGGAGTGGGCAGGAGTGGGCGGTCTGAATGGGCAGCCTTTTCCGGCACCAGCCGGATGTGGGCGAGATTGTGCCATTGTGGGCACGGAGTTCCGGTTTGACCGGCAGTGGGTAAGGGAATGCCAAAAGGCAGTGAGCGGACGCGAAAGAGGACGCGAAAGCTGAGGATGGGAACGACATGCGATGAAACGAGAGACTCGCCTCCGTGGCCGCGGGAGACGCCGCGTACTCCGACCCGGAACGAGGATCCATTGGGGCCAGAAATACAATGCAGGGGAGTGGCTCTTGCTTGTGGACCGTCGTTTTCGTTGCGGTGCAGCGAGTGCGAATGGCCCGCACCGGACGTATTCGCCGCCGGGGCCGCGTGCGGATCATCTTGCACGCCCCATCCCAGCAGCCTCACACCTATCATCTAGGTCTCTTGGCTGCTGCGATCGGGATTCGCCTCGTCATCGAGGAGATATCGGCGTGCTTTTTGGAAGAGACTCGTCTTGCCGTATAGGGGGCGCTTCAGCCAAACCAGAGACATTGAGGAAACAGCGAGAAACCTCGTACGTTTTGCGCACCAGGTGAGACCGCATCTTGCCGCTTCTTCCCATCCCAATGGACCAGTCACCCGAGCCCTTTGTCTTGTAGGCGGCGCCGCCGCGATTTGAGATCGACTTGGAGAATCGCTGCTCGTAGCCGCAGAAATGTGGTCGCCTGCGCCGCCACTAGCGTATTGTCAGCGGTGGGAGGGTGTCTTATCTGCAAGCTCGTGATCTTTGCACATAGACGTAAACAAACGAAGAGAGAAAGCGGGAAGGAATGATACAAAGGGAAGCCGAAGGTGAAAAGAGAAGCGCACGAGCGCACCGCAGCACAAGACGCCAGAACGGGATGTCTGCGACACGCCGTATGAAGAGCGGCGGCGCAGGATCGTGGCGTATGATCTTGTCTCCTCTCGCTCCACTCTCTCGGCACAAGAATGCATCCCTAGTGTCCGCACCTGTGTCGAGGATGGGCGCAGTGCCTTCGCGAACGAGTCGTCAGTGCAGGCGCGCTGATATTTGCAGTGAGGATCGGCCCATAGGCCTTGCTACTCGGAGCCACAGCAGAAAGGGAAAATGCGTGGGAGACAAGACCCGTGACGGCCAGCGAGAGCCGCTGCGCCCGTTCTCTTCGTGCGTCCCCTCAACCACTCTGTCGCAAAGATGGCGCGGGGAGCAGAATCCATGCGGGATGCCATCGCCAGCACAGAATCGTCTAGGAAGAGGAGGCGCGGCGTGCCATTTACAGACGAGCATGGATGCGTTTCCAAGTCAGAGCGGGCAGGGACGCCACGGCGTTGGGAGTGAATGGGAGAGGAAGGTTGGAGGAAGGCGGGCGACGTTATACGGCCCGATCGGCAAATCGGCTGTGACAGCGCAGACAGCGCGGACAGTGCAGACGTCGTGCCAGTGACGCTGCCTATTTCCTCCCACCATGACGAACACTATCCGACTCATTGGAGACCGTTCCTCGAGATACCCAGTCCTGAACTCGCCCGCTTTTTGCTCTGTCCTATCAAATGGCTCCGCTATTTGGGTTGATGTATAAATGGACAGCCTGGGTGGCTTAGTACAACCCCTGGAGGTCCCGAAGTTGCGGGGGAGGTACAGCGGCGTACGACCGCGGGCGGTACCCGTAACGAGCAGGCAGTATCGGGATGCTCCGGGGGAAGCAGAGGCATACGAGGAGCGGGGAACGCGTCAATGACTACGGAATGCTAAGGCCGAGGTGTCGGAGTGGGGTAGTCTCGAGGAAAGAAGGCGCATGAGCCCCGAGCCACGATCTTGGGTCAATCCTAACCTGCGCCTAAATTCCGCAATACGAGGCGCTTAGGCAGACCCGCTGCTCACTCGTTTGCTTCCCATCGGCATCTCCCTCGACCTCTTCAAGTCGAAGCATCCCCGACCCATCGTCCACCGCTCCCGTCTCTCACGCGCACGCAGCGGTGTGGGAGCTTCCATACTAGCTGCAGAAGTGGGATCGACGCGCCACTCGAGCTTGGCGACTCGCTGCAGAACACCTTAGAGGCTGCGCCGACATTGCATGCTGTCAACGAAGCCTCGCCCGCCAAACGATGCAGGGAGGGTGGCGTGAGGGGAGCGTGCGACGAGGGCATCGAGTAGATGGCGGGAAGGGTTGGCGAGGCGAGGTCGAGGTCGAGGTAGCGACGACGAGGATGGCCGTTAGAGGAAGGCAGAAGGGAGTGGCGAGTGGCAGTGGTGTCGAGGCCGAGGATACATCGATGTGAAGTGGAGTAGTGGAGTGTATCTGCGCATGCGTTACGCCCAGGGTCGGGATGAGAAGAGCGCGAAACGAACTGCGAAAGGGAGAAGAGAGCCGAAATGAAGCGACACGAAAAAGAGCGCAAGGTAAGGGTACCAACCTCAGGATTGTGCCCACACCCTCCAGTCGCATTATACGAGCGCGGAATGTAGCCAGCAGGTCGATGGCAAGGCAGACCTGTAAAGTGTGTTAGCACTGGGGCATAAAAGCCAGCAAAAAGACAGACGATGAAAGAGGGTCGCGAGAGAGCGGCGATGCACCTTTAAGGACGGATTCTGCGAGCGGCCGAGGGCAGAGTCACCTCGAAATCTCAGCCTGGGCGCAGAGGATTAGACCGCTACCACGCCATCTCCAGGACGTACGGCACGAGCGTTAAATGTGGCCAGTGAGTGGGGCGTTTTATGACGAGGTAAACCTGAGCGCAGCACTGGAGATAACAAAGTGCGCAGAAGAGTGAGCACCTTTAAGAACCGATTAACAACCGGAAAAGGAACACCGGCGCCAATGAGTCGGCGTCGGACAGTCGTCAAAATCTCAAAGGATTATGTTAGTTTCAAAATCGAAGAACGCAACAGATTAACCACTTTCAATGCTACATTTCTCTCCCGCCAAACCACCTCAAGCCGTGCCCAGAAAGGTGGTCCAAAATTGCGAGGTCCAGCGCTTGGTTTTACGGTGTGTACCCTGGTTTTTTTGAGAGTGGAGGCGTCGGCGGCGATGGCGAGAGGAAAGAGGAAATCGGCGATTTGATCCGTCTACACAGCCACTTCGCTCTCTTCCTTCCGGCCACAACAGCGAGCGCGTCGCCAATGTACAATTGGATCCAACTGGCCTCGCCGTACGCACTAAAACACTCCCCCTGGGTACCTACACCGGAATATAAGGGGTCTCTGCAGCCGTCTCGTCGTGGTTTGGTCGTGGTGTGATTTAAAACACCTCACCGAGTTGCCCACCACTCTTTTCAATTAGGCCTTTGTGCGCGCCATGACCGGGGGTGATTAGCTTATCTTGTGTACTCTTCCTACCCTCTATCTTGTGCCTGCCTTTCATAGGCATACCAATCTTTACTGGGGCTGTTTGTCTGGTTTCCTGGTAGTTGCTTTCCTACTTGGCGTAGAATTTCACTTGGACTGGCCGGTTTTCAGCTCAAGAGAGTCTTCGGATTTTGGCTGCCGTCTCTGAAATGCACGTATACCTTCCATCCACTTGTGATGCCCGTTGTATCCTCCACGACTCCCAGACCAGGAGATTCAGGCGGCAATTACTTCGTCAAAACGCGGGTATCTCACCGCGACGCACCCTCGTATCTGCCCTGTTCTGCGAACTGCAACATCCAACTTGTTGTTGGCGACAGGTTCGCACCAAATAAAATAATTCCAACTCGGGCCATGATCCCGTCTCACTCCCTCAAAGATTTGGAGATCTCTTGGTAATTCCCCAACGTAGCTCGAGATTTCTAGCTCAGTCGATTTCCTTTGCCCTTTTTTTATTGAGGTACCGACTCATTGTCTTCGTCTGCGAGATTTGATTTCAAACATCCGACTCCCACTGACACAACGGTGGTATATTCTGCAGCACTCGGACGCGGCAATTCTTGACTATTTTAATCACAGATGATCTTTGGCTCCTTTTGCTTCGGAGCGAGCTCATATTCCGTTGAGCTGACTTAAATTTCTTCCGATTTAACCGTGTATGGCTTCGCTAATCCTCGACAACGGCGGTCCTTCAACGACAGAGGTACGGGCTTCATTTGTTAAAGCGCATGTTTAGGGGAGACCAGGTCCGTCATGCTTCAATTCCGTTAATCTACATCTTTGAAGTCAGCAACAACGCGCATTTACGGCTGGGCTGTGTCCGTGGCGCAAAAAAAGCGCGCACGGCTGTGAGCCCCAGTCATTGAGGCGAATCTCAATGAAAGAATCCTGGTCCGTTTTGTTTCCCTCTGCATTTCCTTTCGAGTCTCTCATGCTTGTATTGAGGACGCGTGTATGTGACAAACCCCGCAGAACGACGGAACGTACACCTCCGTTTTCTACCTTTTCTGCATCCCACTTTCTGATTGCAATCATCCATCCCCAAGTTAAGTTGCCGCTTCATTCCGTGGTACAAAACGGGTGGCTATCCACAAGCCACAGGTTTTGTACCAGAGAACGTAGCGGCGAATTAATATAGGATGAGGAGCGCAACCGCTTCAACTCTATGGCCCAGTCCACGTTGATACGCCTCCGCTAAAAATTGTCGTGCATTGTGCTTATCAAAGGGCCGAAAAACACACTGCAATTGCTGGATTTATTTCGGTATCAACTCCACCAAAATTACTCTCTGCGTGGTTGGGGTAATCAAACCAACTTGCGCTCGGATTTGGCCGTTGCCCTATGGACTATTACAGCCAATGGCGGTACCGAAGGCGGGAACGAGAAAATTGCTGTTTTGGGCAATTTTCGATTTTCGCGACCAATTCACTCATATCTCCATGAGTTCTGCACAGATTGAAATGAAATTTAGCTAGATAATTCCGGCTAATTCGTGAGCAATTAGTGATAGAAAAAACCGAAAGAATATCATATTTCTTCATCCTCCAGCAGTTGAGGCTGCTCTGGCCATGAATTCCAACTAGCAAGCCAAGCTCTTACCCAAACGCTGATTTTTTGGGACAGAGTACTTGTATATGTATTGAGTGGGGTGATAGTTTGCCACAATGATTTTTTTATTCCTTCCGATCATTATGGAATTTCCTTTTTTAGTAATAGTATGGGTTTCTGTCGCCGAAAATTGCCATGGATTATGAGTTTTTACAAATGTATGGGTTTCGCCAGCCTACCAGCGCGGTTACATGAAAAAATCATGGGGATTGAGGGGTTATGGGTTTACAGGTGTATGGGTTACGAGGGGTTTGACTGTAAAGGGACATGAGACAAATCACTGGTCCTGTTGGTGCAGTTGCGGCACTTTCTCCTGGCCCTGGTGTCATGGTGCCTAGCGTCAAATTATCGGTGCAAAAACGGTGCCGGTGGGAAGCGGAGGGTATGTTTGCTCGGATAAAAAATGTGACCAAATGGTCCATTTCAGTGATCAGCCACTACAGTTGACTTTTTCATAATGCATAGCATCGGGAACGCCCTTTTGTTATGCATTATGAGAGATATGCAAGATGAAATCTTCCCACGGGCCTGTGACACCGTGAGATTCATGTAACCTCGCCCAAAACCGTGACATTTTTGGTGGATATGCTACTCATCACGGGACGTCTCTGCATGTGTACAGGGATTCTTGCCTATTTTCGTTGCTTGCACACTTTTTTTTGGGCTTATGGTGGCTCAATCCAATGCATAATGAAAAATATGCATTATGAGCAAATGCATTATGAAAAAGTCAACTGTACACCACAATCTAGAGCTTTGTGTGAGTTGTTCGAACTGGTTCAGCGATATCCGGGTTGCATGATACAAATTTTATTTAAGAGCGATCAAACTTCTTTCAATCTAATCCAGGAACATGAAAACGACAGGAGAATTTCCTCTGCCATGCCTCCTGCCGCTTGCTCCTGCCACTAGAGTGACAGATCACTGCTTGTTTGACCCTGGATCAAGAACCAGTTGTCCTGCAATTGCGCCTTAAATATTCCTCCTGCCCACCTTAATTTCCATCCCCCTCCCTCCGAAGCTCCTCTCCTCTGCTTTGCTCCAAAGGTCCCAATGGCTCGCTCTCCGGCAAATCCCAACGTGGTCATCGAGTCGGCTAAGGAGCGTTCCGAGCGCCGCCAACAAACCGGCACGTACAAGCGGCTCCTTATATTCTGTGCGCTCCTTCCCTTCCGCCAACTTATGTTGGTGATCGCTGATCCGCTGGTATGTGTGCAGGCGACGGCACTGGCCAGCAGACCGATGCCCCAGTCGCCTGTCGATGCCCCGAGAACCCACAAGCGACGGACCACAAGGAGTGGGTCCCCGCGTCCAATATAACGCGTCTGTGCCGCATGGTCGCTTACGTCGACACTGTGGATGGAAAGGAGATAGAACAGATGACATTCTACCAGGTACGGGCGCTTCATGCGCAAAGACTCTTGAAACTGAAGTTGGTTGCATAGAATGGAGTTGCAACAGGTGCCCTCACGGCGCTTGGGGAGGCCTGGAGCGGTGCGTGTGCAAGTATTTATCTTGTACTCGTGCTCAACATAGCGCAGGTCTTTTCGGCGTGGGGCTGAACGAGAACGTCTGTGAAGCCTACGTCTGGTTATGTATGAATTGGATTCCCGGAGACGGTCTGGTTGTTTTTATCACCGGTGCATCAATCAGCTCATCTTTCCATCAACAGAGATTTTCATATTCGGATTCTCTCGCGGCGCCTTCACCGCGCGAGCCCTCTCCGGTCTCGTTCAAAATATCGGCATAATCGACCGCAGCAACCTCGGCGCGTTTCACAGCATCTACGACGCGTATAGTAAACGCAATGAACAAGGTCATGGAAAGAAAAAGCTCCAGCCTGACTGGGGCGTCCCCGGCGAAGAAGTCAAGATCAAGGTCATCGGCGTGAGTCAAGCGTTATTCAGACCTTGGTGCAGTCCGTTAATTAATGGTTACTGTCGTAGGTATGGGACACTGTCAAGAGCTTGGGATTTCCCAAAAGCGACTCGGCCTCCGCCTCGGATAGCGAGGCCGATTTTCACGACGCGGAAACCTGCAAAAGTGTGTCCCTATCCGTTTTCTCCCTTCCCTGCCCACTCACCGGACCTCAGACGTCGAGAACGCGTTCCACGCGCTCGCTCTTGACGAGAAGCGTGCCGCATTCTCGCCCATGCTTTGGTCCACAACGGACGGTAAGAAGACGAACCTGAACCTAAAGCAGTGCTGGTTCCCCGGTGCGCACTCTGATGTCGGCGGCTCATACGCGGATGCGCAGCCGTTCGACTCGTCCGACCTCTCGCTGCTGTGGATGATCCACCAGTGCAGCCCTTTCCTCGCGTTCAACGATAGCCGCCTTCGGAAAGAGCTCGAGCGGCACGGCGCACAGCCGTGGTGGGGCGCGCAGCCTCTGCACGACAGCTTCACGTTCAAGTATCACCTGAACGGGCAGGAGATTCGCCGGCCGGGGCAGTATTTCGAGAGGCAGGGCGTCTCAGTGCCGCCAAACGCAGTGAGCCCGCAGAAGGAGTTTGTGCATGCAAGCGTGCGGCTGCGGCTCCTCCGGGCGCGGATGCTGGCGAATCACAAGAAGGACAACGGGACGGTTGTGAAGACGGAAACGATGGGGCTTAAGGTGGAGCTCGATAAAGAGGGGACTTCGAGCATGGTGTCGTCCGACAAATTGTCCGACAAGTACGACTGCAGAGCGATGGCGGGCTTCCGGCTGGAGCTCATCAAACCAGCTGAGCCAAAGAAGGGGTACAAGTGGGTGAAGAAGATGGATGGGGGAAAAGTCATCGAGCTGATGGAGGACCAGCTGGAGGAAGAAGAGAGGAATATGCTCGACCAACATTCGCGTGAGCTGCTCGACGACGCGGCGAAGAATGATGGGCTCGAGTTCCCGGAACCCAAGGGCGTGTTTAACAAGGTCTGGGGATATTTTGGCTATTCATAGAGGCAACACAGCAACATCTTCTATCTATCTATATACGTAGAAT
Source organism: Mycena galopus ATCC 62051 (assembly GCA_014925785.1). NCBI lineage: Eukaryota > Fungi > Basidiomycota > Agaricomycetes > Agaricales > Mycenaceae > Mycena > Mycena galopus. The sequence goes on from WIQG01000091.1 coordinate 131,951, forward strand.
CAGTGAATAGTCCCCTTATTTTATCACTCACGTTCTCCCCAATTCCACATGCCATTGGCACTCGCCATCTCGCATTCGATATTCATATTTCGTAGCGTGTAAGGGGTGGCTGGGCGGGGACGAAGCCGCGTTGGTCGTCCTGTGGCGTGTGGGCCAACGAAACCATTATTAGGACAACAAGTTGCAAGCCTATAGTTTGAGAACGAAAAAGAAGAAGAGTACTGGACGGTCGGATGAAGGGAACACGAAGGATGAAGGAGAGAACACCCTTGTTATGCTCACAGATAGGCGAGAAATTTCTTTCACCTCCAAATTTCTCTGTTCTGTGGCTGCTCTTCACGCTGTGTTAGACTAAGATTATGGATGTTTCCTGCCTACAGTACTGGCCAGTCAACTCCCATTCAGAATTTACAGTGCTTTGTGATACTTTATACAGTGCAGCACCTTTTATATTCTCACATGCGTAATGTACCGTATCAACTGGCTAATAAATCCCCACTGGCATGTCGAAAAAGTCCTGTGAAGATCTGAGATCAAAATTCTCCTGTACTAAGTAGTGTCTTCCGCTGACCCTCGCAGAATTCTGTTACCTGCCCCGTTTGCTGCTCCTTCATCTTGCGCTCATGAACACTGGAACGAAGCAAGGGGTTGTCTTGTTTACTTGACAGCGTTGACGCGACGCGAAGTGCGCGTACGCCGATTGGCTGGCGACGCGATCGCCAGGATATTTCGGAGGAGCTGTATATCGATTTAGGACTCAGCAGCCAGGTCAACCTGTTCTCCGCACACAATTTCACGACGAAGTGCACCGCCAACTCGACACGATAGTATTTTGAGCTCGGGATTATTTAAACGGCTTTGCGTAGGGCCGTCGATTGAGGAGTGGCCGGCGCCAGACGTTCTCGGGAGAGAGTTCAATGATTACTTGCCCAATGGGTCGCAACCGACTGTCGAGTATGTCAGCCATCTCCCCACCAGTTCTTTTGCCTGACCACCATTGTTTTACCAGGGATCCTCCTCCCACCCAATTCGAGATTCAACTTGTCCCCATCGCAGACTGGTAACGAGTCTAATCGCAGACCCGTTTGACACCATCGACTTCAATCCCTCTGCTCCACTCATCACCGCAGCCTCTGCACTATTCGGTAACAACTCCTTCCTCAACATTGCGGACCCGCACAATAATCTCACTGCTACGCAACTCCTCGCGCTGATGTGCCAGCACGGCAGCATCCCGTTCGCACTCCCGCTCGCCATCCAATGCAGTCCAGATTTCGGTGACTTCTGCTTTGGCTCTAATATCGCATTCGACAGCCAGACGACAGAGGATGCCGACAACGCGCTCGCAGGGTTACTAATAGAGACATATTTCTTCAATCGCTTCAACTACACACATCATGCCGAGTACATCCGGGACATGAGCATGTTCTTCGCCAACTGCGCCGTGCTCAACAAAGCGGTGATTCTCACGCAGCCGTCGCTTTTCGAGCGGCCAATATACACGGCGCCCAGCCTGGAGCTCGTGAAACCGGCCAAGACCTCACGGGGACGATCATCGTGTCGGTGCTGATTGCAATGCAGCTCGCGGGGCTCGGGTTGTTTATCTGGTATATCTATTCGGTGCCGACATGGACGACGTCGCTCGATGCGCTCGCCGTTGCCCAAATTGCGAGGGGAGTACCTGAGGGCGAGATACCACCGCTGGGGCCGGTGAGTGAGAAGAAGTTGCAGAAGATGCAGGAGGTAGATGCGCTCGTCGGGGTGAAGAATGGAGCCCAAGCGAATACCGGGAATCTCGAGGATTCGGGGTATCTGCGGAGTGGATCCGGACCAATGTTTCACCAATTGGGGACAAGAAGGCGGCTGCGTCGAGCCTCGAGCTGACGATAGGCGGGCCTAGGCTTATCGGACATGGAATCGTGTAGTTCACTATCTGTAATTTGAACCAAGCCTCTGACAGCGCGAAGGGACTTGGATTTCAGAGCCGATTCACCGTGCTGAGCGATTCCAATGATCCAGATGCAAAGTACTTTTTCGTCGGCTTATATAGTCTCTATAAAATTACGTGGTGTGTCTTATCTATTGGGGTCAAGGTCCCACTGGCTAAGTTACTTTGAACCGCAGGCTTAGGACTGCTTTCTATATCCCAAAAGATTCAGCGCTCACCAAATTTGGGATAAAAATTCGCTAAACAAGTTGAAACATGCGACGAAATCACATAGTTGATAGCTTACACAACAATAAACGTCGACATACAGCTTGCAGGTTGTGACTGGAGAACCCTGCCAGCGACAGACCGCGCGTTAACGTTGAGAAATTCACTGACACATACCGAACACTCAACACTCTACTTGTTTCCCAAAGTCGTGATCAAAATTCCCGAAAGAACTGGAAACATGCGGTAAAACCACAGTCCCCAAAAGTATCTGGGGTCGAGTTAAAATGAGCGCAAATATGGAGGATATTCAATCACACATGCATATTTCAATCTGAAAAGAAGAGAAGATCTGACATTTCCAATCACTTCAATGATCGTCGAGCAAGATATCAGGTTCGTCTCTGTGCAAAACGTCTGACACGGCCACAGTGTGGCATAGAGTGCCTTGTGGAGGTAGGTAGCAGAGACTTTGTGTTTGCGGAATTATTGGCCCATCATTCTCCTTGAACCGCGGAGAAAGGGTTGAAAACTGTTTCGAAAGAATTACGAGGACTGAAATCGTTATCCATGTTTTGAATTCAATACTACATGATAGTGTAATGTGGCAAACTGCGAACGAATGTCAGACAGAGTGATAAAACACAGCGTGGATGGTTACCGATCAAAGCGTGAACGGCGCCGAGCGTCCTTGAACGAGTCAAAGATACTTTGGATAAGAAAATCGTCGTATGTAAGCATCTGTAGGATGCCTGTGTATTAAATCAAGCATGGAAGGCGTATAAATTGCGATAGGACATCCGCTTTACCTCGTCCATAGGCATGTATGCTGCAGCACAATTGCGTCCATCGCGCTACTCGGCTGTCTTGACAATTCGAGACTTATGCTGTGTTTCCAAAATGGTCCTGGAGCGATATCGTCGCGCAGGTGACGTCTGTATCACATACGCAAACCTGGTTTGTTAAACATTGGATTAGGAGTCGGTTGGGGTGGGGGAGCATACTGTATAGACATAGTTGTTCCCTTCAGTTCATGGACATACTCATACTGGTGGCCCCGCTCGGGCATCCCGAGTTTCTTGCGGGGAGCCAGGACGCGGTCTGCTGTTTCCCTCCGAGGGGCCATTGAGCGCCATTTCCACGAAATTTCAGCGTCAGGGAAAATAAAATCTTTAGAGAACTTGGAACGAACCGTGAAATTTGAGGCTGCATTCCCTGGCGGCAACGCAAAATACCGATCTAAGGGAGTGGGTCAATTACAATTTAGGCGACGAGGTTGAATTCTCGCTTGGAAGCAAACTTGGAAGGCAAACAAGTTAGATTTGACCCGACGCAAGGCGGAGGAGTTCCATAGAATCAGTGAAGGATTAATATTGGCGAGGAATACAAGAAAGAATAGACCTGATTACTTACGTACGAGGCAGAATACTTTTACCCTCGTTATAAAATTAGGGCGTCCGTCCGTCTGTCTGAAGCATCTCGACCGAAGTGGGGGCCACAATGCGGCCCACCGCGCTCTTGTTCAGTTTCAGGTAGGATTCATGGCATATCGTCGGGAGAAACGCTGAAGAAGCGGCTTGAACGGGAAAATTGCGAGAGAAATCACTGAGGATCCAATTTATAGAGTGTATTTACGCAGCGCAGAGAGGGAGGATGGTGGTGGATCAGAGTCGAGTCGAGTAGAACAAAAAACCATCAAGACCGTGAGAGACAAGGAGGAAGGGGCGCGGGAGGAGAACTCGGACTAAGGTGAGGCTGGGAATGATGAACGACATTGAAAAAGCAAGAGGAGAAAGAAGTTCCCGAAGTTCGAGGGTCTTTGGATGGAATGCATGAGTGGAACCCGTCGCAGATCGAAAATTACAGTACTTAAAAGAGCGCCGGGGGCGTAGAGAGATCTTGGCCCTCGCGGCTAATTCCGCCACGACATGTCTGTATCTATATCCGAGATTTTGTAGCGAGTACCTGCAGGAAAAGATCGGTGAGCTCATGGATCATCCAGAAGATGTAAAATACCTACGATCAACCTCTCCTTCACGTCTCGCCGCGAGGAACGCATCCGCCACTTCCCAGTAATCATTTCCAGTGTCCGCACCACGCAGCCACCCTTCGCGAAACGGGATGCGCTGATGGAGGCAGACAAATCGCGGATCATCCAAGAGCGGGTTGCCACGCTCACAGTCCTCGATCAAGAAAATGATGCAGCAGATACTCCCGCACTCGCGAAGCGCGATTAGTACACGATCCTCCCGTGGCATGACATTCAGAGCGATATGTGTCAAACGGGACATGAGTGAGATAAATGCCGGAAGATCCTTGAAAGAAAAATCTTGCGGATTCAGCAGTTCCAGATGCGTGATCTTGTCAAGCACTGAGCGGCCACTGTCAATGAGGCGCAATTCGTCCATCGAGAGCGCTAAGCGCCGCAAATGGTAGAAGCCGTCCAGAGAGGGTAAATTCGCCGAGCCGGTATCATGGTGGAAGAGGTCCACAACATCATTGCACGCGGTGCATATGGTAATCAGTTCCTGCGGCGTAGTGGTGTCATCGAGGAAGAGGTGTTGCACAGAGTTCTGCAGAAATCGTGGTGGCTTAGATGCGATAACTCGGAGCAGAATTTCAAGAGTGAAAATAGGAAGATCGGGAGATGTCTGGGCAAAGGACTTGTAGGAGGATGAGATCATGATGACACGATAGAGCAGAGGCTCGACCCTGCAGCGGAAGAATTCTTAATTAGCGGGAATAAAAATCGCTCAACCGTTGACGAATACCATTCTTTCACCCGGGCTGCTACCAACATGAGAATTGGGATGGTCTTTCTACGTGCGAGAGCCGCCATTTCGAAGATTGCACGTTCGAGTTCCGGGGGAGATACGGAGCGGAATCTGACACGGGAGATGGAGTCCTGCCCATTGTGAGCGAGAGGATATGTGAAGCGAGGTGGCCTCTGTCCGTGGATTGCGTGCTGAGTGTATGAAGTTGGGGTGAAGGCGTCTTTGTGTGGACGTGGCAGGAGGCAAGCTGCTTGCGATGACCGGAGATCCGGGCCGCTTGATGCGCTGATGGGGCGTGCTTACTCTTTCCCTCGACGAGATTGTCCCACTAGCCGGACCGGAGACAGGCTTGCGAACGTAGTCGGGCCTAGTTTCCCAATGTCAGACTCAAAAAAAAAAAAAAAAAAAAAAATTGAAGAGAAAAACGAAATTAACGCAGTCGAAATTTTTGTTTGTACCTTAACGGTATTCTCTGAGCGCAGAAATCTCCCCTATCTCCTTTGCTTAACTGCAACAAACCTGCATATTTGCAGTATAGCATACTCTAGTTACATGGGATTTACTACAGATGAGTGTTCTTCAGACGGGGTAGATTCACCCCCCTTCGCGCTGGCACCAGATTTTCCATCGCAGACTGGGTTAGGGTTCCACACATATAGTAAAGTATTCCTGAATGACCTAAATATTGAATGCTGGACAGACGGAGGAATGACGAGAGTTATGGGAGTGGGACTCGGCTAATGCCATCAATAATGGGACTCAGCTCGGCTAACCTCGGCTAACCCATCATTAATGGGACTCGGCTTCCATCAATAGTGGGACTGAGGATGTGAACGATCAAGCGCTCCATCAACACATGATCCTCCATCACGGCACATCACGGCGCCGGCGGCACCTTCTCTGTCGCGCACGCTCGCGCGCCAAGCCCGAATCACCGGCTACCGGATCAGCGGATAAGCTGTCAAACCATTAGCTTGCCAAAACTCGGCATTTTCCTTGGCGGTCTCACCCACTCCGTGCCCACCGACTGAGGCTGTGAACAACCAGGCGATCACGGCGCATCACGGCACCAGCGGCACATTCTCTCTCGTGCACGCTTGCGCGCCAAGCCCGAATCACCGCCTACTGGATCAGGGGATAAGTTGTCAAACAATTACCTCGGCATTTTCCTTATGTTTGACACCGGACCAGTATACAATAAGTTAATGCATTTCTGCATTCAATAATCCCAGAATTTATAGATCTGGGTACAGTTCAGCCCTTGTTTTGGGGCTTTTTGTGCGAGAACGAGTGGCCCGACCTCCCGGAATAATATGGCGCTCATCCACCTCAGGTTCTTTCGCCTTCCGCTTCCTGCTTGCCTTTCCCTCCATCACGTTCAACTCGAGCGAGGCCGGTGCGGGGGGTGAGGCCGGTGCGGGAGGTAGCAGAGGCAGATCATATGTTGTACCTAAGGTATTGAATGCTTCCCCATCCGAATCCGAGGCACCAAATCCATAGGTAGTTCTGGAACTATTGGCCAAAAAGTCGGTCAAAGAATCAACTGGGGTGGAGTCGAAATTGGAGGCGCCATCCATAGGGTAGTCCATTGAGTTGGTCGTCCTCAGCATTCCCACATCAAGGCTGTCATCGTCCAAGTGGCCGAGAGGTGCAATGAGGACGACGAAAACGTAAGGCAAGTACGAGAGCAATGGCGAGAACGACGATGAGAGCGAGTGCGAGTGCGATGTGAACTTAAGAGGTTTACAATGTGGGCAGTCAAAAGATTTGGGAGAAACTTAAATATTTATACAGTTAGAGAGAGAGGTAAATGGAGTAAAACAAAGTAAGAATCATAGTGGTGCAGGAACCAGGTACTAGAGGCGCAGGAACCAAGATCCGGACCAACAATAGAGGAACAATAGTTGATGATCGAAATTTAGCCAAAAGATAAAGGTTACGGCAAGATTATGGTTTAACAAAGAGGAAATGAAGTAGTAATCAAGGGGAACATGTTGCGCACTAAGATATGGGTGTCAGACGTCCGGGCGGACCACAAGTCGGTGGGCGCGGAGTGGGTGAGACCGGTGTCAAACGCCAAGGAAAATGCCGAGTTTTGAGAAGGTAATGGTTTGAAAGCTTATCCGCTGATCCGGTAGGCGGTGATTCGGGCTTAGCGCGCAAGCGTACGCGACAGAGAAGGTGCCGCCGGCGCCGTGATGCGCCGTGATGGAGTATCATGCACTGATGGAGTGCATGATTGTTCACATCCTCGGTCCCACTATTGATGGAAGCCGAGTCCCATTAATGATGGGTTAGCCGAGGTTAGCCGAGCTGAGTCCCATTATTGATGGCATTAGCCGAGTCCCACTCCCATAACTCTCGTATATACTCTTTCCTTCCAGCGTAATCCGCGATGGATAAGGACAAGTCTCCCGTCGAGCTACGCGATAACCTTTCCGTCGTGCACAGTGACTTGTCTCTCATATCCACTCCCTTCGAGATTCTAGCTCAAATTTTCCTCGAATTTCGCGATATTGCTCTGGAAGAGTCACCACCGTCACTGCAAACCCTTCTGGCTATCTCGCAGGTTTTTGGCCACTGGCGCGACGTTGCACACCATACCCGGGCACTCTGGGTGCAAATGCCTCTCAATTTCTACGCCAAATGGCCTTATCGCCGTCTTCGCAAGCTTTTGAAACAATGGGCGGCGCGAAGTGATCCTCGCGCACTCACGATTGATATTCGCAGTTGTTATCCTCGCCCTGAAACCCCGGTTATTAACTTCATCCTCGCCAACGCTTCCTGCATTTCCAATCTTTCCCTTAATATCCCCGCAGCCCACCTCCGCCCCCTTCTCAAAGCGCCAGTGGGGTCTTTCCCGGTGCTGGAGAAGCTGATCCTGGATATCATTGCCAAATCCGAAACCACATACTGTCCGTCGTGGTGGTTTTCGCGCTATCAATTTTTCCGAGACCGGCCGACTACTTCGGGCATGTCGGATGATAGGCCCGTATGGGGGACCCTTGCTGCCATCACGTCTCTGAATAATACGCCGCGACTCCGTAGCATCAGCATCCAGACTTCCGGCAATTCTAAGTCCTCGATACGCGTATGCTCCCGCTGGCATGGACAAATCTGATTCACATCGACCTCGAGTGTGTGGCGCTCAGTGCGGAGGATACCGCGTACCTGATACCGCAGTGTACCCATGCCAAGCTCCTTCGCTTCGCAACACGGGCCCAAACGCGGTCATCCATGCCACCCATTGTTCGTGTCTGCATCCCAGAGCTCACAGAGCTCAAGTGGTGCGGCTTCAACATCGACGATTTTTCCATCTTCGACCGCCTCATCCCTCCTCCCTTGGCTTGTCTTGAGTTTCGCGAGGTCCGCCAGACAACCCTCTACAGTCTACATTCACGCGCGAATTTCTCCCTCAACGAGCTCACACTTGTACTCGTCCACATCATGGATCACGATCGCTTCTTCGCATTTTTGCGTGCAATGCCCACCCTGACCTCGCTCTACCTTCACATATGCATCTGTATCACCGATGAATTCCTCTCCTGAGTCCTCACATACGACCCCGACACAAACCCCGTCCTACCGAACCTGGAATATATCATGCTCGCAGACTCGGGGCGGGAGTTTTCCGAGCCCGTCATGCTGCGTATGGTGGGGTCCTAGGCCATTTACACGAGGCGAGATCCGGACAAACCTATTCCGCAGAGCGGTTCCCGCATCCACGTCTGAGCTGCACGCGGAGTGTGCGATAGAGGGTGAGGGAGCTGGTAGGAGAGGGCCTCAAGTTCGAATATAAAAAATTAAACGCTGTAGGCGTAAACTTCTTGATCATGAGTGAAGCACACATTTTGTCCCTTGATTTTTGTACTACTCGTGAGTTTCCACCGCGATGTTTTCAATAATTTATCGTTGGTAAGAATGGAGTCAAGTCCCGCCTTCCGGCCATACAATGTTGCGATTGCTGTAACAGAAGTTTGAGCCAAGCATGAAGTCTCCCAAGGTGCATTCGGTCCCAAATTTCGCACCATTTTCAGGTCGTTCAACATGCATCCGAGCTCAATACAATTGAGGGAAGGACTCATGTTGGCAGGGCCACAAGTAAAGGGAGAATAACCCCGATTACACATCACCATCGCATATAGTGGGGGAAACGCTGAAGACGGCTTGAACGCGAAAATTCCCACACCAAAGGCCCGGGATCTAATTTATCTAAGGGGTGGTCCATTTAAGTCGAGTTGAGTGGATACCGAGGTGTCAGGGAAAGAACAAACCATCAAGACATCAAGACTGTTGAAGACAAGACGCTAAAGGTGTGGGACGAGAACTCGGGCTGAGGTGAGGCTGGAAATGACGAATGACTTTGAACCGGCAAGAAGGGAAACAAGTTTCCGGAGGGTGGATTCCGAGAGTCCTTAGATTGAATACATCAGTCGAACCCGTCGATGAGCGGGAATTACGGTACTGGATGATGAAGTAGTCCGACGACAGATACTGGATTTGGGCTTTGGAGCCCGCCCTATGAGGTTGAGAACCCCGAACTGCAATGAAACAAGTAGTTAGGGTGTACGCGATGACAACGCTACCGAGCTTCGAGAGCTACTTTGACTTGCTCTTCGAATTCTGCAGCGTCTGAACCCTCATGGTCCTCAGCTAGCATACACAAGCTCTCCGTCCAAACGATTGGGTCTGAGTACGGCCCATAGCCAATTCGGTGCAGGAAATCCTTCCCCCAGACCTCGCGTCCATCTTTGGACCCCATTTGCACACCAACACGAAATTCAGGAACGTATGCGGCAAACTCCCAGTCGATAACGGAGATCGACACCGATTTGAAGTCGACCCCCAAGGGTTCAAAACGACCAAGAATGTTTTCGGGGACCATGTCGCAGTGCGAGACAACCATGCGGAACGCGCGGAAATCCGAAAGAGGTGATAGTTCGCCCACGGCTTTGGTAAGATCGGCAGGAAAACAAGAGACACGGGCCTGGAGGCGCTCCAGACGAGGTTTCATGTATGCCTGCACCGTGCCCACATTGTCCGGCACGCTGATTTTGCGCAGGGCTTGATATAGAGCGACGATTTTGGCCCGCACTTCCGGATGGGTACACAACTCGTCGGTGAGCGGGATGCCATCGGCAAAGACCGTGACAGTGTAGTGCAGTGTCGTGTTCGGGAGAATCCCGTAGTGGTGAATGCGTTCGGATGGTGCATTGACATGCTCGAGTTCCTTTAAAACCCGCCAAAGAAATGTAGCGGGCTGTCTGTAGCCATCGTGCAGCTCAAAAATCCGCACAATCCACTTTTCGTCCACGTTGAAGACAGCCTGGCGGCCCATCTCCCTGCCTTCCCGCAATACTGTGGTTGCTTCGGGAGAGAAGGGTGATAAACCGCAGGCGGTCAGGACGGCTCGAAGGGATTCGATGGGATTCGTAGCTTCCGCCTTTGGGAGGAAAAGGGGGAGCCAATGAATTGCTCCGCCGAGATAAGCTGCCAGTGGAGCGAACGTACACTCGTGACCTCAGTGTCCGATTCACCGCTGCCTTTGGCGGCCGAGTCGATGGGGCTGAGAGAAAGGTGAGGTTGGGGAAAGGTTTCGGCGGTGAGGGATGTCTCCTGGGTATCCGACATGAGGGCAGAGAGCAACCTTAGTGTTGCCGTACTGAGCATTATTTTCAGGGCATCAGATGAATCACATCTGATCCTCCGAGTTGATCACCTCCCCGGAGTCCCCGCTGCCGGAGAAGATAATTTCTTCCTCCTCCCTTCCGCAGACGCAGGTCCTCCGAAATGGAAGGACAGCACGCACCAGGTGGTGCACATCTGGACCTCATTTCTCGCGGTTGGGCAAAGCCAGTGCATAACAAGAATCGTCTCAGGCTTCCTCTGGGACCCACAGTGATGTGGAACGGACGGCTATTTTTTTGGTTGCCTGTTAATCATATTCCCAACGCATGCAAAATGTTTGAGACCGTGTAGGAGGTCTGGGACTTAACGGGTCTTCTCTGCAATCGGCCATTCTTTGTGGCCGAATACTGTCGGTGGGCACTGGGCGTTAGATTGTGCCTGGCTGATTTTCTGAGTCTTTCATCAACTCTGGACGTCCTCGGCAAGTCCTCAGGGCTGGAAGCATGCAAATCCCTTTTCGATAGGACCGGATGCTCACGAAATATACCAAGAATTTCGCCATTTTGGACCGACAGCGATTTTGGAGAATGGACGGCCAGTAGTCCAATCCCAGGATCTCATTCTGCGCTTTTCCGGATACATGATGCTGCTGGATCGTATGCCCTCCTGTCGTTTGTTCCTTGACGTTTCCGTTAATGTTGCCGCGACTCAAGTCGCAGCGAAATCGACTTAACTAAAATAGAAGATCAAAGACAACACATATCCTGACTATTGAATGGCACTCAAGTAGAGTTAATGTGCCTATATAACATACCTGTAGCACTCCACCGGTCATCGTGTAGTTGTTGAGATATACGTGATTTATTGCTCTGCAAGTCGACGACTTAAGTCGCCGACTTAGATACCAATAATAAGCAGATTTCTCACCAATGAGAACATGGATTTCCAAATCCTATGAATGAATTATGCGCCTGGATTGACTCTATTTAACACCTATATAACATCCAAGTTTGCTTGTCTCTGTGTTGTGCTATTTGAGTTAAGTCGATTTTGCCGTGACTTGAGTCACGGCAACATTAGTTTCCGTTCTGACCACGCTGAAACCTTTGGAAATTCGGGCAGCCGCGTGGGACATTAAACCCCGAGTCATTGCCTGTTTCCGCGTCTAACTGTCTGGCTGACTCGCCAACTGTGTGGGCACCCGTCTGACCAACAGGGGGGAAAATCAGCCTCGAGGCTGAAACAGCGGAAGCGCGTAGGGGACTGAACCTGAGGGTCCTACATCTGGGAAATCTCCACGCATCTCACGGAATACTTCAAAAGGTCAAGACATCCTCCCTCTCTCTTCATTCCCCTCCCTCTCAACAAGCTTCCTCACCAGCCTCAACTGTGGGTTTTGCGTTCATGCAGCTATGGTGGCTCGCCGCTAGCATCCAACTCTGAGCAGAATCAACGTTAACGCCATCATGCCCGCAATGTTGCATCCCCGTTGCGCCCAGTGTAAGCAAGCTACTTGTAAATGCAAGTCGAGAGTGCAGGCCGTTTCAACGTACCAATTTCTCCCCGCTCGCTAAACCGAATATTCAGTATGGTACATCCAACAAAGCGAGTGCTTTCCGCTTCAATCGATTTGCCCTTATTGACATCTTCCTACCAGCTCCATCTTCTGGTCTCGAGGATAGTGTAAGAATTCGGGGTGTCGCCAATTTGCCCGCTTCTTCTTTAGTGTACCTCTCACCCCATCTATCTTCTCGTACCCGTTGTCCTCATGCCATAGGTGTTCCCGTGAAATGTTTGAACGATTGATGTCTTACTTTCCTTTTCATTATCGGTTTTCCTCTAGAGATCTCCAACAGTTATTCCAGATTTCCCCGACATATAATAGCTTCGAAATATGTTGCGAGCGTTATTCACAAAACTCCCTGGCAGAATCTAATATTCCCATTTGAAACGGCATGGAATGAGCGAAATTGAATATCGTTGAACCTTGTTCAGGTTCGATACCTCATCACGACAGGCGGACTACAGGTGCTGAGTACGATTAATGTTCGGTGCTTAAGTGTTCCCGGGAGACCTCCGCCTGAAATACTGTCGTTCACTCTGGGAACTCCGTTCAGATTGGACGGCATTACAGAATGTGTTCAAACCTCGTTGGTTTCGGAGATCTCGGGCATCCAATGATCTGAGATGAATAAAACGATATCCACCTCGTACTGAGGCGGATTTAACTGCGCTCGACCTTCCAGCGTACAGCCATTTGCTTCAGAATCAATGTGATCCTATGGCATATATACTTATGGGCGATATATTGTCTAATAAATCCAGAAAACGTGTTGTGCCCCTAGAAAAAACACGTCCTGTGAGTGGTGGTCAAAAAAAACGCGATGACAAGAGGTTGCGCACATGTACACAAAAAGAACACAACGGTGAAAAAACACAGAAAAATGCAATAAGGAGTTCATGTACAAAAAACGCGCTGAGGACTTGAACTCTTCACAAATTGGGGATCCCATCTGCTGGATCATTAAGATCAAGCAAGATGACCTTGATAGCATTGAGCTGGTGATGAAGGTGTTCCACTGCCTCTGTCTCGACATTGGGAAGAACGTCCACGAGGCATTGGGCCTTGTTTGAGATCTGGTTACACTCCATAAAGAAGGCATGAGCCTCATGGCCTGCGTCGGCGTCCATGTTGAGAAAGAGCAGCAAAGGGTAGGAAGCAAGGATGTTGATCGTAGCAGTGAGTCAAGATTATTGATCATTTTGTATTATGGTTCGGACATAATTGGTCATAGTTGACTTGAGCCCAACTTTGTGCACAAGTTCACATTGTGGTTTTTATTTGAGCATTGCGTTTTTTTCATCCCTTCAATATTGAATTTTTGCTTTTTTCAAAATGTCCCATGTTGTGGTTTGTGTTGCTCTCCTAGCTCATCACATTGAATTTTCTCAGCACATTCTGCTTGACGTTTTTCCGAACTAAAAACCACCAACTCCGTGTTTTTTCCCTGAAATCCAACACTGATTGTGGCAAAAAACACCGAAATTCATACTTCAACATGTTTTTTGATTTATTAGACAGTATATGTGCCATATATACTGTCTAATAAATCAAAAAATGTGTTGTTGTATGAATTTCTATATTTTTGCCACAATTGGTGTTGAATTTCAGGAAAAACCACGAAGTCAAGTCAATGGTTTGTAGTTCAGAAAAACGACATGCAGACTTTGTTGAGAAAATTCAACACGATGAGTAGGAATGCAACAAAAAATGCAACATTGAGCATGTTGACAAGAAAAAACACAATGCTCAAAGAAAAAACCAAAATGTGAATTTGGGCTCAAAGTTGGGCTCAAGTCAAGCATGACCAATTATGTCTGACCCATAATACAAAATCACGGATCAATAATCTTGACTCTTGAGTCACTGTTACAATCAGCATCCTTGCTTCCGGCCTTTAAGTACTCAACATGGATGCTGACGATGACCATAAGGCCCATACCTTCTTCATGTAGTGTAACCAGATCTCAAACGAGGCCCAATTCCTTGTGAATGCTCTTCCCAATGTCGAGACAGAGGCAGTGGAACACCTTCATTGGCAACTCAATGCTGTCAAAGTCATCTTGCTTGATCTCAAAAATGCAGCTGATGGGTTCCTGTGACTTATGAAGATCTCAAGTCCTCTGCGTGTTTTTGTATGTGACAGGGGCAGGGACGAAGAAAGTGCAGCCGGATCTGCATCCAGAGTTCAGGTATTTGCCCCGATTCGCGAAATCCGGGACCGGGACATGGTGGGCAAAGGAGAGGAGATGGCGCCACGGCAGCAAGCTTGGTAATCATCTGAAATTTTTTATCACGGGCCGGCTGATGGTATCGGCACTGATCCCCCGACCTGTGAAGAGCTCAAGTCCTTATCGCGTTTTCTTTGCGTGAACTCCTCATTGTGTTTTTCTGTGTTTTGTGATCATCGCGTTCTTTTCATGCACCTGTGCGTGAAAACATGATTGCATCAGACCTCTCGTCATTACGTGGTTTTTGACCCACATTCAGAGGATGTGTTTTTTTCGGGGTACAATACGTTTGTTTGATTTATTGGACAGTATATTGCCCATATGATCCTCTGTTCACTCGAGATCAATAATTTGAAGGGATTATGAAATCTCATTCACGAATGACGTATAAACAGCAAGAAGAAACCGAAAATGCATCCCCGAGTCAACCCTCTCGTAAGTTCTGGCCCAAGACTCATAATCACGAACGCGACCCGCATTCTTTCAGAACTCGAGATGGTAAATTGTAGCAGGATCGGATGTTGAATAGCCTCGAAGTGGGCAGAGTCAGCGAAGAACTGTAGTAATTAGCTGGCGAATATCGTTAAATCAACTGTTGAAGCTGATATTTCCCAGAGATTCAATCCATACTTTGTCCGCCTACGTGCTGCGCTCTTGCTATCCGGCAGTCACTGAATGAAAACGTAAGACGGAAGAATCGTTTCCGTAAGGTTGCCGAGAAGGCTGTAATAACCCTACCTAACCTAATCTCAAAGTTATTACCGGTATTCAGGCCACTCGCGTCCTCTTCAGTTCGTCCACGGACGCTTCGGGAAATTTGATTGCTTCTGGCGTCGAATATCACAAAGATGGCCGGTTGCACACAGTCTCTGCGAATTTCGAGTTGCTGCTTTGTGCAGGTGAGACAGATTTTTATTGCCTTCTGTGAGTTCAAATCGGTGTCAGGTTCTTTCGAGACCCCCCAATTACTTGAAATTTCCGGTACGTGTTCCCTTCAACTACCGTCCCGTCTGTCTTATCACTCTCTGGATAGGCATCAGCAACAAAAAAGTACTCGATGCTCATGGAGTTGACGTGAAGTTAGATCTGCCGGGTGTTGGGGCCAATCTCCGTAAGTGTTCCTTTGGTTGACATGTCGTTGGCTAAAGTGTTTCCTCAGAGGTTTCATCAGCCACCTTATGGTATAGAACTTGTACTCACTTGGCCTGCAGGACCACTTCTGGTGCCCCTTTGTAACCGAAACGGACGCGAAGTACGAGTCTGTTGAGATTTTGAGCGACCCTGCTCGTGCGGCACACGACGCACCGCCTCGTCTTAGATTTGATTTCTCTACCATCCCTTCATCGTATTCATATGCCAGCCAACCGTACGAGCTGGTTGCAAATGAAGTGAAGAAACCATAGAAGACCGAAGACAGCTCAGCTAGATGGCCGCATAACCCGATTGGTGTGGGAATACACTTGTTCGACGACGACAAGAAAGAAAGAATTGAAACGACCCGACACAACCGAATAAACTTCACTCGACCTCTTCTGAGAATCGATCGCCTAATGACAGCTCCTCCTCGCGGTGCACACCTTTGGAATAGCCTGGAACGCCCCCTTGCTCGTGGCCATGGTCCCGTAGCTCATCCTCGCCTCCATTGGTTGCCTGCAAAGAATTGCGCTTTGCTTGGCTGAGAGACCACATGCCTTCGATTACCGCCTGTGCGGTGCTTATGTCGACTGCGAGGGCCATGCAGGTCCCGACAAATTCGGTGGGGTCACTGCGGGCGCTATCGCGGACGGTGTGGCTCCACGCTGTATCGTCCATGAGAAGGGTCGCTGCGCGGAGCGCCCTGATCGCCTTGCACAGAGTCTTGTGGGGCTGGTGTGGAGCGGTCCACGCAGCGGTAAGGCACTGTATGAGGCTGTGAGAGGGGAGTGCAGATAAGAAATAGTGATGTACCGTATGGCTGCAGTAGCGCACGATGCCACAGCGGGAGCACATGGAGGTGCGCGAGACGATGCGCGCTGTGCAGGCAAGGTGCAAGCACTAGGTACAATTGTCAACTCGAAGGAGCGGTTGTGAAAGGAGAGAACGAGCCTGGTTCCGATTGCGCATCTCTGTCATTAGCTGGAAGGCCCCAGCGAAACAGACGGGGGGCTCAAGCACCAGAGGCCCTTCCCCATACAGGAGGGTGCTGTCCGTCCCGATAGAGTCGCGCATACTACGTACAAAAGCGAACCAGTCGCGGGGGACCGTCATCCGTCGGTCCGTCATGCTCCGCAATATGGTCTCCATCCTGACCGCGACGGGATACAGCTCTTCGTAGATTTTGGCGAGAATGTCCATGGTGCTGGGCATGTCTATCACCGAAATTTCGCGAAAGAGTCCCGTGCATGCAATGAGAGGGGAAGTAAACATGTTCATTTGGAGTGTGTGGTCCACATGCGGGTCATACGCTTGGAGCGCGCACTGGAGATGGCGAGTGGCGAGCAGAAATACCACCGGTACCTGGAAAAGCACTTGGGCGAAAGGCTCCAGGAACCGGGCGAGTCCAGCGAGGAGGGCGAACACGCTATGGCCACCGGGATAGTCGGCAGCCCATCGTACAATCGAAACAAGAACGTCTGCCTCGGTCCTTGAGGCGGGGATGACGTCCTCGATGCAGGTGGGCCAGGGCTGCGCGGCTGCTGGCAGGTTCTGTTTCGCCTTGCGAAATTTACCCGGACCGAGATTCGTCAAGTAATCGGCAATGTGTAGACACAGAGTCCACAGAATCTTTTCAAGCAATTCCGTGGACGGGAGAGTGGTGGACTCATGGAACATCCGAATCTTGGGTTCGCACTGGCACGTTTTGAGGCGCTCCCGGAGGGCGGAATGGTGCTTATCTGAGCCTCTGTCCGTCGCGAGAAAGGACATCGCTGCCCTAAGCAAGGTACCTTGTCGAGAATCTTCTCCCCTCTTCTTGAGCACTTTGTCGAGTATGCCGCTCAGGGCTAGAACACAGCAGGCGCCATCGTGCATCGGGTTCGAAAGGGTGAAAAAGAGAAGATCGCGTTCCTCTTTGCTGGCGTTTTGGCTTCTGGACTTGGAAGGCATCTTAGGTAGCCTACAATGAAATTGAAGCGTAAGCGCATCACAGACTGGCCGGCGTGTCCGAACGATGTACTGACTAGTCGCGGAGAACGGAGAGCTACGAGGGCAGCAAAATGGGGAAAGTGAGACAAGCGTTTGAAGCAAAGAGGAAAAGCGCAGTCACAGCTGATCATACACGTGATATGTGACATTGTCGATGCCGCCATCAAATCGGCCGTTGCAGCATGTTCAAGTTGAGTTTTGGAACATCCGAATCCCGGTGAGGGAGCGGGGAGCACAAATCTTTGAAACAATTATAGGTAATAGACAGCCCCGTGTCTAGTTGATGCCGCTGCGCCGAAGGAGGGAAACATTTCTACACTCAAGACGAGCCTCCGCTTCGCTCCGGAAAATCGAAGGACAAATGAAGAACGAATTTATGCACGCGACGGAATAAAGCCATATGACAACGCTGTCAGAAGGTTAGTGTGAAACCGGTGTCGTGATAAACTTAAACCTCTGAAGGGGGAGGCTGGATGCAGGCGGGGAGAACAGCAATATGGCATGGAATCCAGTCAATGAAAGCGATTCTCACGCACTGAGGAAGACCAGAGAACCGGCCGCGTAATGGAGTAATAAGTCTCAGGCATGAGTCAACCTAGTCGAGGTTCAACATTATCGGCATTATCAGCATCTTGCGGGAAAGGAGAATTGATCCTCAACATGTTCGAAACAAACCATAACCGGGTCGCAGGTTTGCACAGTTTGAGAAAAGTAATATTAGAAGATAGGCACCGGGAAATTGGCGACAATTTGTTTCGCTCATAGAAGATCAGGAGAAACAGTATCGGGTCAAGAGCATAGGATGAGCGAGGAACCGAACACCCCATTGTATCTGCAAAGTGAATGAAGGAATTATTTCCAGTGCCATGGGAATGATTACGACCACATTGCTGAGGTTGAACAATCTTGCCTGTTTTGAGAATTCCAAGGCAGCCTTGAAACCCGGATGAGTCAAAGTCGGGGACAGGCTTTGCCAGGACCAACAGATCCGAATTTGGCGGTGATTTTTTGGTCAAAACGCAATTGCCAATCAGCCAAGTCGAGGAGAAAAACCAGAACATTGAACGATAGTGGAAGGAACCCAGATCGGAAGTGAGGTTTGCGGCATAAATCAAAGTAGGAGAGGGAAAAAGGGTGACGGGCATGGGGCGAGGACACTCGGCTTTTATGTGCGCAAGACACCCACAAACTGTGCAGATATCAAAATATGTAATTGCTAGCAGAAGACAACGGGTCTTTTGAACGGGGGATGAATTGCCAGTATCGCAAGCAAGAAACATCGGATAATTTCAAGTGGCTTTAAGAGCAAAGGGGACACTCATCTCAGACACCGAACAGGCAAAATCGAGGCGAGCGATATTGACAGAAATCACAGAATGCTTCGATAGAGGTTGCATCAATGTAGCATAGAGATAGTGCAGCAGATTTGATTCGAAGCTCAGCACCCAGCAGAAAGCAGATTTGAAAAAACCAGATTAGGCCAGAATTAATGTTGAGGACGGACGAAGGGGGAAAAATAATGAGATCTAAGGACAGCAGCGCCGCCTTTATATCTACTCAGACTTTGCCGGATGGGTTACGTGGCTTCAGGGCTGCACTGCGTAGGCAGCAACGGCTGCGATCGACTGCGACCTGTCAAGAAAAAAACTGCGCACGAGTCAGCTGTTTGTCGGGAAATCAAAGGGCAGCGTTCAAAGGTGGAGGGAGACAACAACAGAAGGGGTTAGTGGAAGAGCAGGGGCAGAGGAAGAACTAAAAGAGAACGGTTACATGGGGATACAGCACAGCCTAACGAGCAAAATCTTAAAGAACGGATAATATGGCTCGTTCATTTGGGTACCCAAATGAACCACACAGATAGCTAGCGCGCAGGGCCACAATGTCGCGATTCTGGGTATCCATTCTATCAGGTAACGGCGCTTCAGTTGTACATAAGGCGCTTGACATGTTTTACATTGGATTTTATATGTGTGTCCAATTTGTGTCCGCAGGTTCCAGGTTATTTGGAATGACGCTGTAGTGCGAGATGAGAGTGACTGGACATTTGAAGAACATCCTGTTACGAGATTCAATGCGAAAAACAGCTTGAACAAGTGTTATTTCAGCGACCACGAGCTCGCTGGTTAAACCGTCGTTGACGCGATCAACCAACATGAATCCGGACGTTGGCAATCCAATGATGAAGACAAGCTAGGCTGGGAAGGTTTCAATATCGAGAAATCATCGAATTATTTACAGTGAGGATGTGTAGTGCAAGTGAGTACAAGTAGCCACCCGCCGCAAGCCACACCACACCCGCCCGCTCCAGCCAATTCAAACTCCGCTAAGTCGGGATTTTATCTCATTGTTCAACCAGGGGCAGCAAAGGAAATGCGAATCGGAAAATAACGCTGTTTCCATGAGCCACAATTACCACGATGTGGCGATGGGTTCAAAAAGCAGTATGTATGTAGGGAAAGAACTCAACGCAAAGTTGTCCCCTTCTTCTCAAACCAATCCCTCAACACGACCCGCAACAAATAGCTCGGAGTACAGCTCCACGCATGACAATAGCTATTATTGTGGCAGTCCCCGTACGGGCTGCGCCTCGCATCCAGCGGATCGAAGCACTCCCAGAACGTGTCCGCCCCAGCAGCGAGCATCCCGCCCCAATACTCCCGCACGAGCGCCACACACTCACGCTCTGCGCCCACCGCTGCCAGCGCCTCCGCGACGTGGTGGAAGCAGCACGGCGTCAGCGGTCGCACCGCCGCGGGGTGCGTGAGCGCTGCGAGCAACGCGCGCTTCGCGAGGGGCGCTGGGAACGCGCTGGACAGGCTGAGCCACGCAGCGGACGCCCACGACACCTGCGCGTCGGGCCCGCTCACAAACAGTGGCTCCTGGCCTTCCTCCTCTCGGAGGAACCCCGCCGCCCCAGCGGTCATGCGTGCAACGTCCTCGGCGAACGGCGGTGGCGCGTCGGGGAACAGCTGGGCTGCGAGCGCGTTGAGCTTTTTGCAAGCAAGTAAAACGACCCCATGTAAGCTCGCGTCGGTGTGCAGCTCTTCCGCCCAGTCGCAGAACTTCCACGCGCTCGTGCGCGCACCGACGAAGCGGTGCGTATCGGGGTCGATGTGCGCTAGCGGGCCGCGCATGCTCCCCAGCGCCGTCTCCCACAAGGCTCGTCCGGTCTCGAGGTCACCTGAGGCCGCGACGTACTCGGCGAGGGTCACACCGAAGAGCGCGTCGTAGTCGACAATGTAGTCCGAGGCTCCGCGCAGCGCGGGGAAATGGTAGACGCACGCGGGGAGCGAGCCGTTGGTGCGAGGGACGGCGGCAAAGAGGTAGAGGCAGCGCTTAACGAGGGCGAAGTGCGCGAAGGTGGCGTAGTTGGCGAGGGCCTGGAGGCGCAGGTCGCCGAGCCACAGGCGGCGGTCGCGCCGCGGCCCGTCCTCGAAGACGGCGTGCATGCAGTCGCGCAGGGTGTGCATCGCCGCGGCGTCGATGGCGCGGAGCTGGGCGTCCGCGAGCGGCAGGATGGGCACGGGCGCAGAGGGGCGAACGGCGGAGACGGCGGTGGCGCGCAAGTCGGAGAAAGTGACCCGGAACTTGGGACCATTGTCGAGGATCTGGATGCGCACGTAGCGGAAGGAGTAGCGCCGCGGCAGGGACACGTCCGTCGGAAGCCAGTCGACGTTGATCGTCTCATCAGGCAGCCACGAGGTACTTATCCATGTATTGCATGGATGGAGATCCTCCGCGACGTCTGTCGGTACTTCCCCGAACACCAGCCGCAGCCGGCACGGCGCGTCGATATTGACACCAACGGCGCCGAGGTGGAAGGACAGATAGCCGACGCGGTGCCCACCAAAGTCGACGATAAAGTCGTCGCCTTTGGTCCACTCGTGCTTCTCCAGCTCGCCGATGGTCATCCGGTGCTCTCCTCTCCACTTGAAGTACGCCACCTCGTCTGGAACGAAGCAGATCACGTCTTGCGGCTCATCAATCCACTCGTACAGCATTGGCTTCAGTGCTTCGGCCACGTCCGCAAAGGCCGCGTTGAAGTTGGTCTCCAGGATAACATCGATCTTCTGGTTTTCAGGAACGGAAGCTTCCATGGGGTGAAGTTGAGATGGAGAGAACGAACCGGTCTCTTTATGTATGGTTTCCATCCGATCTGCGGACGGAACTCGTGGCGTGGGTCAGCAGATCACGCAGGTCCCGCGCATGAAAATGTGAATACAGCCAGATTTTTGGGATGGACGGGTGTATTATGAGCCCGGGAAGAACTGGATGAGTGGTACGATGGCTAGTCAGACGGTACAAGCAGAATGGGCCACAATCCGAAACGCACATGTTACGCCAAAGAGTCAAAACAACGACGTGGTAGTGACGATCCGGTCCTACTTGATTTTCATGCCGTCTGCTGCGAGCACTCTGAGCTCGTCTGCGGTTGAGTCTCCGGGCCCGCCCTGCAGATTCCGGGACTCCGACTTCGTCGCCAGATCCACCGTCACGAAAACTAGGATGGGCAAGGCTCGCGGCGCGCAAGCAGCAGGGCGACAAGGGCGCCATAGTCTCGCTGCCAGAGATTAGTAGTCTCCCAAATCAGACCCTTAAACTAAAATATTTTGTCTTTCGAGAGCGAGTGGAAAAAATTGCTGTTTAATCGGAGATTAGTGCTGAAATGAAGGCCTGATAACGTCAAGTAAGTCTCCGTGTGAAGCGTGCCAGCCCAGATTCTAAGGCGCTTAAAGAACGGACGGGTCGAAGCGCGGTGGAATATCGAAAGAACGGCCGCGCCCTATTCAAGAATCGATGCACTCACTTTTATAACTCGCCTAATTGCATGCTTTGCACGAACCCAATCGCGACAATGACATATTAGGTTACCTCAACTCGTCCCCATGGGCTTTGCTGGCTACCGAACACGGAGAAAACCAAGGGAAGGAAAAAATCGTGTTTCGAGAAGAGGAATAATCACATACAGTCCGGAGACGGGGACACTGCGCTCGAAGCAAGCTGTGGATGCAGGCTGGCATTGGCAGAAAGCCAAGCATCTGACACATGGCACGCTGCGAACGATTTCCCGTTCGCCGCGGATGAGCAATCTGTGGGACGGGTGCATGCCACATGCAAGAAGGGAAAGCCTCCATGGATTTCCCTCACGGCAGACCCGCGTGCGCAGACTCGGTTGAGCGCGCTCGTAACCGCCAACATTCACAGAGCTATTATGAACGCCGCAGGTATGCGAAGAGGGTGGGAGGGTGCGTAACCCTGAAAGGTGCCATAGTCGTTAGTATGAAAACTAATCAAGGGGGAAGTGAAGGGGTTCAGAGCACTCACCACCGACTCCACGTCTCGCCTCTTCTTTACTCCTTCCCACCCGCTCATTCTCGCACTCGTCATTCGCGTGAGCTGCACTTGCGCTTTGAGAAACAGAATGGTTTCATCGGGTCGTCTGGAAGGCGGGTACATAGATCGCAGAAACCCGCGAATTGATACCAAAAGCATTGAGTAGCGTGTGGACGCGGAAGCGTCACCGTAAATCGGAGATTCGCCGGGTAGCGTCGGCAGTCATCAGAAGGCAGACAGCGGACGTGAAATGTAAGTAGAGCATTAGGAGGAGCGTCGTCCAGACAGCCGATTCGGGTCCCAAAGCTGCAATGCGATTCATCCGACCTACCAATCAGGAGGCTCCATTGACCGATGCAGCAGGGCTTCGTAGGCGGCGTGGGCTCGATAAAAAACGGAAGGCGGAGACTGCTCACTGCCGGACGACGACGGAAGAAAGAATGAAAGAGAAGCACCTGTGGCGATGCAGCCACGCATCAGCAAGCAATCGGTGCGCGGTCCGGAGTTCCGCCCCTTCCTTTCGATCACCTTTTTCCCGTGAACTTTCTTCCTCACGCATTCCTCAAGTATTAAAAAAGCGGTATCTCGCTTTCAATCACAGGCGGCCGCTAGGTCTCCTCCACAAAGAATTTCCTTGTGGCATGAGTGTGATACAGCCCCGAACTTCGATTCCTCAGAAACATCGCCCTAAACGCTCTATCCTCTCCCTAATTTGTTGCTCCGCCCGCCCACACGGGAAACTCCGTAACGCAAGCGCATCTGCGGCATAGCGGTACACCTTCCTATCCCTTCTGTCTGTCACAATAGGTCTCGGCCCTCCGAGTCGCCCTGATACCATACTCGAGTGCGCCGGGAATGAAAACTTTCCCGGTCCTCTCAATTATCTCCAGCGATTCGATATCTGGTGCGTGAGGTTGTGTTCATATCGATGGGAGGTGAAGGAGACCACGGTGCTTTGAGATCCTAGTTGTGCTAGTCGAGGGGTGGGTTCGTCAGGCCAGCACTATGGTCATTCATATGATGGGTGGCAAGAACCTCCACCCAGCTGCCAGTGCCCTTCTTCCGGTTCCCTGTATCAAATACTTATTTCCGCCCCGGGTTTGAAAGATTTGCACACGAGCGAAACTCTCATCTGCACATTCTTGCCAACTTCTGGCTATCCCTGACTTTTTCTTGCCCTTGCGTCTCTCACGGTCCGATTTGGAACTGCATAGATGAAGCACTTTTGAAAGATCAGTGGCGGTAAACAAAAAGAAAAGAGCTAGTCGCGCGCCGAGAGCCAGACGTAAAACACAATTATCATTGTTGTTCGAGGATCAAGCCATTCGAGGGAGGTCCCCTGCAAATTCTTGACCGTACATGCACTTCTACCGTGCTAAGTCCAACGCGGTCCATCTCGCTTGTTGTATTCAGTAATGTCACCTGGATCCGCGCTCACTTCGCGAATGACAAATGCAGTCGCTGCAACAGCGGCCAGTCGTTCTTCAACAGCTTCAGAATACAGCATTTCCGGCTCGCACGCATGTGTCGTCAAATAGACGTGCTCCAATGAGGGGAACGGAGACTGTTCACCCCGCTGTTCATAAAGAAATTCAGCCATGTCTGCCACAACTGTGCCATCATGTCCAAAACTCAATTGAATCTCCAACGTCCTCAGCGCGGGCAGATTCAGGGCGGGTCGAGACGGCTGCGGTTGGCGTGTGAATAGCCTGAAGAGATCGGGGTCGTCGCAGAGACTACAGTTGACGAGGCGCAGTGTCTCGAGAGTCAGCTGCGTTTGGAGGAATGGGAACAACTGGTCGACGAGGAGGTCGTCTAGTCGCTCCAAATGCAAATAACGCAGCCTGAAGCTGGAGCGCGTATAGAATGCGAGGAATGCATTTGGGGAAAGGACGCCCACGTCGATTGACAATGTCTCCAAATTGGGGAATGAGAAGGCGTCGAAGAAGGCGTCGGAAGGAGCATCGACGTTGTGTACAGCGAAATAAACCTCGCGCACATGTCGCAGGGTATTCGGCATCCATGACTGAGTCTCCCCAGGATGGCAACCAAGAAAGACGCGAATACTCTCCAGTTGGGGGCAGCGTGCTAGGATATCCCGCACCTCTGCGACGGTGATACCCATGTTGATCCGAAAATGGGTAAGCTGTGACCACGGAAATGTGGATGCCGCGATGGGCGTGGTGGAAGTGCCTTCGTCAAAATGTAGATCCAAGGAATGCAGAGCGGGCGAGTGCCGCAATGAGTTCAAAATCCCGCCAATGTTGACAATGCCGCGGTTTGCACCCTCGATGCTGAGGGTAAGGAACTCGAGGATGGGAAGCCGGTGGGGAGCGAAGAGCAGGGGAAGCCGGGAAACATGATCCGCCGTGAGTTCCAAGGTTAAGGATTTGAATCTGAGGTGCGATGTCCACAGAATTTCGAAAAATCGAAGGTTCCCCTCCTCGAACCTGTGTGGCTCCCAAAAAGAGTGTGGCGTTGAAACCGAGAGGGACAACGGAAGACTCTGAGATCGGTCCACCAGGCTTTGGATGACGGAGGCATTGTCTGGCCGAGCAACCGTTGTGCCACGGAAGAATGGCATGTTCCAGAGTCGAGGAAGGCTGTGAGCGATCATGCGCCACTGGGAGCAGACGTGCCCTAACAGCATAGGCGATCTCTTTGGATCAGCGATTGAGGTAGTCTCCCAACGCTGGATCTCTTCGGTGGCCACCGAAAACTCGAAGATTTCTCCGAGAAGTTCTGCGGGAAAACGTCGAAAGAGGGATAGCGCGCCTCTGAGTGGGTTCAGCGATTCCGATTTTCGCAGAGCCTGGAATCGCAACTCTGCAAGTAGGAGAGACAATGCTTGCGAGGTCTGCTCGAGCTGGGTGATCTCAGCCTCGCCCGCTTGGATCAGATGCCTGAGTTGCGAAGTTTGGGTATCAGTGGGAATGCCGTTGCGTTGCAGGAGGGTCGTGATGGCAAGATCCATGGATCTAAAAACTGAGGTTAAGCACTGGTCCATATGCCTGTGGGGATTCCTACCAGCAGGGTCGTCGGAGCAAAGTGATGGTGGTGGATGAAATTCAAGATTTGTTCTGTGACATTGGTCACGAAATATCTGATTGCTCCATCGGAGCTGGTCGCCGTTCGCCGCTTTGGCGCGCCGTGAATAATGTGCCACTTGAAAGATTTGGGAAACTGAGCAAATTGGATGTGGTGAGAGTGAAGATACAGCGCCTAAATTACATCTCAGGGTAGGTCTATGTACGTCATTCAACGAGATACACCTCAAATATCTTTGCATTTATCACAGTCAGAGTCTGCGTCTCTCAAGTCAACATACTGGGATGGTCGCTACGGCCTTGGACCCCCTGGGCAGATTATGGACCGAATTCCGTTTGAATTGATCACTACATACTCGAGAACTAGACGACGGGGATTATTGCATCAAGTATGGCACGGCAAACTTGATGAACCGATCAAGGACGAAACGGAGGGGACCTGACAGTCATCTCAGCAGCGGCCGACTGGAATCACCGCTCCACGGTCGTGTATCCACCTCGCGTTGCCGAGCTGGGAAGATATGCGATCAGTGGAATTCCCGGAACGAGGGAGCGAGACGAGAAGAGAACTTACGCGTCCGATCGTTCAATCCTTCCAGCGCCGAGCGCTGATGAAGCCAGCGACGGCGTGTGAGCAGTGGCTGCGCACGACAAAGCAGCAGCTGGCACTCTTCCTCTTCATAATACTAGACCGCAGCGATACATAGCCGTAATCAGGAGGCCGGGGGAAGCAGGGCAGAGTATCATGGAGGAGGATTGAGAGGGGCGCCCGGGACTGGGAAGCGACTATGAGTGGGAATCGAGGGGCGCGGCAGCCGGGGAAGGCGCGAATTGAGCAGCGCGCACACCCGGGATAGACCGAGGAAGCGGAGGAATGGAGGGGCGAGAAGGGGAAGGTAACGAAAGCCGTCAATTTATGCGGTCTCTCAAGGACGAAGGAGAACTCGTACTTGCTGGTCAACTCCTGACTACATCGCAGATGACCTCGCGCGCTTGCGGATTGGCAGATCGGCACAGAAGGCGCGGTGCTCGCCGCTTGGTCGACGGTGTTCAAGCAGCGGGCAGTCCCGCAGCGGTTCTTGACGCCCCAGCCAGACAGAACTCTGCGCCACGCGGTGAGCACGAAGCAGGAAGCGTCGATGTTACCGAGGCTTTGCGAAGATGTGGAAGATATCAAGAAGATATGTCGGAACGACAGAGGAATGGGGGAAGGGAAAGAATTGCCCGGGAGAGCTCAGAGGACTAGTAGGCCAACCAGTCGAGTCATCGCCGTCCATCGAGGAGACTTGGAGCCTAGGTCGAGGGCGTCCAATCGGGTGGAGGTGGCAGGAGGAAAGCAGTGTGTGATTGCCGGCAGCTCCCGATTCTAACATCAACGACTTTTCCGCCCAACTTTCATCTCAAAGCCATGCCACCGCTGTCTCGGTCTCAAAACTCCCCTATCTAGTTCAAACCTCATGGCAGCGTTCAGTTCAGCTCCTCGTTATCGTTTAAGCGACGAATCTCCTGGCCTTGTCCGTTGACTCAGGCTACTCCTGATCCGCCAACTCGCGCGCGTGTGTTGCTCTGCTAATTCAATGATCACACAGAGGGCGTATTCTCCTTCCTCTTCTCGCAGCCATATCCTGCCCACTTTTCAGTGTCATTTCTTGTCTTTTGATTCTGTCCCCGTCTGCGTGCGATTTCCTCCCTTCCGGACTTCGCACTAGGGATCTTCAAGTTAGCCTGTGAATCCAGATATCCCCTTCTAAAATTTCTGCGTCTTTCCTTCCAGCTGTCTATATTTGCCCTGGTCCTCTCGTGGATCAGACAATCACTGCCAGGTAAGATTCATTTCCGCTTTTAAGTATTCCGGGAATGTGTATTTACGAACCTAATCCTAGGCATGCGCTTCCCCTATCTCGCATCAGACAGATTAAAAGGTCGTTGATGCAGATGGTGATGGCGATGGGCATATTCGATCGTCCTCGTCGATAGGCGGCTGCCCCGTACTTCTCTTTCTCGGTCATATTTCAAGTTTAGCTATAGTTCAGCTTGGGGTCATTGATTTCCACCAGGTCTCCACCGATTTTCGTAGCATGCACGGTTTCGCTACCGCTTGAGACGTCAACCAGGCGGGTCAGCGCGATGGTAAGGACACACCGGCATGTCCAATTCTCTAATGCACGTCACTTGTGCAATGGACCAGTCGAGTTCCAGGCCATTTGAAATCTACAAAATATTGGGAAGCATATGGCAATTCGCTTTGATTGTCCTTGAAAGGATATCAACACTCCCGCATTTCCAATACTTCTTCCCCTTCACTTTGTCCCGCTTGCAGCACTCCCTCGAATGATCTGCGGCTGCTTTATTGATGGGACTGCGCACCAATAAGTCTTGTCCGTACCATCCCGGCTATCCGCAAATTCTCCTCCGTTGGATGGCCGACTTGCGCCAGGAGTGTCTCGAGCTCGGGGTGGTTACGAAACAGCCATATTGTCTGCAAGAGTCCGCTTCCACCCGATAGGAAGATCGTTGTCGTCTCTGATACCTCGAGGAGACAGCAACAGAGGGAAAGAAATCAAAATGAGCGCTATGGATACTGCCAAGCCGCTCAATACCTATACATCCATTAATTGCAACACACAGACTTGAGTGGTCAACACTAATAGAAGCACAAATACCGCACGCAGAAGAAAATTGTGAGATTTTACGGGAAAGATAAAGAGCGATAGGAATTTCTTGTGGCTGTGAATTTGAGTTGCAGACATCCAACTCATACACCGGTCGCCACATGTGTCGAGATAAAAATCAGGGCGCACCGAAGTTATGAATCATGACATGAAAGGTTATATGTGTACCTCGACGTCCATGATTGAACACCTTTATTGCAGCGACGCTGTTTGTGGTGCCGGATTAACTCGGAAAATGGGGAGAGTGAGAAGACGGAGAGGACTTCGACTGGGATACCGCTGCTAATCGAAATGAGTAGGCAAGAGGGTCAAAAAAAAGAGCGACGCCGCAGAGAAAAACTGGTGGAAAATGATGTCTGTGGATTTCTGACAAGAACAGAGAAATAGGCCCATTGAAGAGGTGTTCGACCCTTGTACACGCGAGACGGACGGCAGCAGTTACCAGCAGATGGACAAGATCGAGCCAGAGTATCTCCCGCGGGATGTACTTCAATGTATTTGTGAATTCCCGGACGCGCTTGGGAATAGTACTTGAATAACGGAGTGAGATTGTCGAAAAACGTCAGAATTGGGGTGGCCAGAAGTGAGGAAGTGGAAGTAGAATATGGGTGAGCTCAGACGACGCTAAGCAGGCGGCTCCTCTGCAAATCTTCACCCGCGGCATCCAGACGGACAGCAGCATCCGGAGAGAATTGCGAGGGACGATATACCAGAGCAAGCGATTCATAAAGATTGACAGATACCCATATTTAAAGTGCACACACCACCGCAAGGTAATGATTTTCTTCTACCACTCTTTGAGCCACCCGAGACGAAATCATCCATAGCTACAGAACCGGATGAAACCAGGATTTTTCCCAGCCATTATTTCAGAGTATTCCTCTACTGTCGACGCGACGAACACGTTTGCGCGGTGGTATTGCCGCTGCGAGAGTGCTCGAGAGCGCGTCGCAACGCGTCGCCAGCGCAAGAGCATAACGGATATGCATCAAAAAGACTCGCATTGAACGCAGTAGTAGCCAAGAAAAGAGTCGCTTGTGGCCCGACAGAGATGCAGAACGCTCGCGCCGTGTCGGGGGAGGAAGCAAGGAGTATTCTGATCGGAACGCGGATCAGACACAGCCACACCGCGCTTCTCTCCTCCGTTCATGCCGCCTCTTAGTCTAAGTTCTCTAACGACGCGCATCGGCGCGGCAAGGCCGCAAGGTTAGTACGAAGATTAAGATTCAGCTAATCTTAGAGCTCGTGTCTCCTATTCCTTCTCACTCCACTTGGCTTGACGGTCCCACTGCGTTGCACGTTGCGCGCTGCGTCTCTGACTCTCCCAATTTCCCGTAGAGCTCCGTCCACGTCATGCTCAGTCGACGTTACGCAGACCGATGCTCTTCCCGCTGACTCCCTGGCGTAAGCGGCTCGAATTCACGGTCAGTCCTTCCTCGAACTTCTCATCTTATTCCCTACCCCAACATTCATCAAGATCCCTCTGCTGTTCCCTGATCATAATATCTCCTCTTCCGGTCCTTTCCTGTCGCGGCCCTCCCGTGCTCCAATAACGACTTGGCACCCAAGTCGACACCCGCTCGCACACCAACGCGGCAGAGGGTTTAACAGCGGAAATGTGTGTCATTACTCTCTCTCATACTGCCTCCTTTTTCTCTTGGCACTGTCGATCCACACCATTTCTCTGGCCATTTCCCCCCAGTTAATTTACAACTTGGTTGACGTTCATGCACGTTCCGAAAATGAGCTCCACCTGCTCTCCAACGTTCGGCTGGTTCTCATCATTACCCCGATCAAGTAAAGTCCCCCCTCCACAGCGATGTACCTGCACAGCGCACCGCGTCCCCCTGGTTTCGACGGACCAATTTTGATTCGCCAGACGACATTGCTACTTCTGACCAGTGCGTGGACACTGATTCCTTCATGTATATTTCCTCACTTCCAGATATACCTTCATACCACCGTGTACAGGATCTTCCGCGAGATTGTATTCTTCAACGCAGTTAACGACATACTTCTGAGCGATGAGTTTCGTGTTTGTGTTCTCGATGGTTCATTGAAATGCTTTCTCCCCGCCTCCCAGGTCGAGCCCTAACGTGCGTCCCTGGATGCAGCACCCCTTGCCGAGCACCTGCGAAGATGCAGGCACGCTTTCCTCGGAGTTCGATGGCCACGATCCCATCGTGTGGACGGCGGTGAGCACTTCGCTAATCTCCAGCTCCTTCCCATCAGACCAATTGCTCACTTGCTCGCACTCCTAATCCAACTTACGCCAAATTATTTCAAGCCGCCGATCCAGAAATACCTGCGGCGTTCCTTCAATCTCTTTTTGGCTTACTTGGTATGTACGGCCCCCACGTAGAATTCGCAGGAATTGGTACTGCAATTTATCTTAGGAGCACGTTTCGTGGCCGGTGACGAATAAAAAATTGGCCGGATTGCCCCACGCCGTACCACATCTTAAACCAGTCCCAGGCCTCGGAACTTGTCGGTCGTGGTTGAATTGGATCATCAATGCATCAAGGTCGGGCAGACGGTATTCTGATTCATCGGTGGTACACTCCCATATCATCTAGTTTGGAACCTCGACAGGACGGCGAGCCTTACCGACTTCCCTCAGTCAATGTTTACTTCGTTTGCCGATCCGTCTCCGCACCCACGCACCATTTCATGCCGGGACGTTCCGTCGCACAACGTTTACCAGGGTGAGTGTTAGGAGTCGCTTTGCTTTCCTCATGCCAGGGGTGCCAGGTCTACCCGAGGGCTCTGTGCCACACCATCTCTGGCTGTCCCAGGCTGCGCTCTTAATCCCTGACTAGTGGGCGACAAACATTAGCCCGGACTTGCATTAATCGTCTACAAGAACTCTACTCTATCCATCCCTACTCCAATTCACTCGCCCTCAACAGTCAACCTGCACCGCACTCGATGGCGCAGCTGCAGAGAATTCTTCCGGAATAATGCCAGCAATGAAATACGTCAAGAGGTACGCCTCCTACTCGTCGCTGGGTGTGATCGACCGTATAATCTCGAATTGCATCTCCCTGCTATTCCTGTTTTTGGACTGTGAACTAGCTCAGATTTTAAAGCTCCCCTCGCTGAATCTCTGGGGAGCGGATATATGAATGTTCCTGAGCCGGTTTTAAATCTGGCTATCCATTTCAAATTCTTGGTCTTGGTAGCGCCAGTTCTCCTCAACAACTCTTGGAGCACATACCTTCCGAGAAGAGCCTCGTAAAACCGACAGGGACGCATTCTCGGGTTCTTGATTGTCTTTCAGCTCCCATCCTAATGGCAGTCCAACATCAATAGCGAACTCTTAGTCATGATCACTCCACTGGGTCGACGTTGTTTTTCGCTATGAGGATCTTTGCCGATATTCAATTTTCCAAATCTGTTCAATTCGAATGACTCGTCAACCCCAAGCACTCAAAATCAATCCCTTGTGGTTCGGTTTACGCGTAGGTTCGTCCCTGTGGAGTTGCCTCCCCAACAAACGATATTGACAACGAAGTTTGCTACTTTTATGCATCTGGATCTCGCGGACTTGCGCAGTGTGCGCACGGCTGCGGAAAATTTTCTCGCATAGGAACGCCGGCTTGATCTGCTCTTCAATAACGGCTGCGTTTCAGCTCTCCTTGTGAAGCTTCGAGTCCTCTCGGAGTGAAGCACACAAATGAGAACTTAGTGATGGAGGGAACAAGAGAGAACGGTGGTAAGTGCTCCTTGTTCAAGAAGAAGAATCCTACTGTACTCTACTTGTAAGTGAGCTTAAATAGAGTACTAAGAACTACGGAGTGAGTCAGTGAGACTCAGGAATAAACTACGGGATCACAACGGACTACGGGAATAAACTACGGTACTACGGCGTAGGTAGACGGAGGCGAAGGGACGACTGCGGCGGCCAGAGCACGCCGGAACCTTACACTCCTCATCAACACAAAACTCTGAGATCTTTCAAGTGGTGTGATGAGCTCTCCTCAGTTTACGGCCCAGGGCTACGACCTTCGTACGTACGAATAATCAACTTGAATCCCGTCAATCCCGTTGAAATGTGGATGCCTTCCTCAGAATTCAGAATGAACATATTATATGCGACTGCCTAGTGGGCCGAACTAGGTAGTGGGCCACTTGAATAATACAAGGGGTTTCGATGGTGAATCTGGCGACTTGGTGCCTGTGGGATGGAACACGACCTATGAGGACGCCGTATGTCAAATTTGGCGGTGTGTCGACGCGGCGATCAAAAACTGTGGGACGTTTTGGATCAAGATGCCGGAGTGTGAACATCATTTCTTATCTCCGAGCAGCCTTGGCGCTCGTTTTCCGCTTGTTTCTCCACCAATTCCGGGTCGATTCGCATAGTTTTGGGCCCGTTCTCTTCCCCTAGTTCGCAGAGACAATATGGGATGGCCTCATTGTCGAAAATTGTTCTGTACCTCCTCCATAATCATTGAAGAAGACCTTAACCTGACCCCGAGTGGCACAATTCGGCCACCTGCGTAGCGAACCACCTGTGTTTGCCATGGACCTAGGACTTGGTTTCTGTATTCCAAACCACTATCTGTGCATTTTCCCTGGTAGTTGGACTTAGAATTGTCCGATTTCCCTGTCACGGCGGGCAACTACTGAAAACCAGCAAATTTGAATTGGGCATAAAGATGGATTTTGTTCAAGGGGTTATAGGCATGTGGGTAACATTTTTTGGAACCAATTATGTTCCAATACATCCTATTCATCTACCTGGGCCTTAATTCGGGCTGTTGAGATGCTTGTCGCTTTGTAGGGTATGCGATTCAGTTCAGACCGCCATTTCACCCCTCTCCTTGGCTGGAAAGGGAAATAGTTACAGCCCTAATATTCTTCAGATGTACAGTTCGTGTGTATGGAATATTGTCATTATATCCCTTAAATGATTTGGAATGCAATTCAGTGAGCAGTACCAATGTCAACGGACGGATTGAGCGGGTGGCCCACTAGCCCGTTTTTTGCCTTTTTCGAATACCGCCGGAAAGAAAATTTGGTAAGCCCTCAAAACATGATATAAATTCGGGGAAAAATAATCTACTCGCTCGCAGGATGCGTACCTTCATTTGAAAGCTCATATACCTGTACATACTCGACTGTGCATGAGGGCGTGGGGCGAAAAATGCTAAGGTGGCCCAGTACCCAGTCTCAGATAATACTCAAGCACTTTTATCTAACAGAACTTCTCGTGCGTTGATCACTTCGGTTCGGTTCGTTCAGGCACAAAACCTATGAACATCGCAGCTACCGGCACTCACCAAGTCATCCGAAGAAACCAAGGCCCTCGCTCGCGTCATCAATACCTCCTCGAAAGTACATACAGCGCCGGGTAATGACATTGAATTCGTAAGTCTCAAAGGCGGGCCGTAGCAAGACGAATGGCTCAAGCGGAAGGGCAACACGCTGGATCGCTTGTCAGTTGTGCACGCCATCGGGCACATCAGCAAAGCCACTGACGGCGGCCCTACTGCAGTCCTCTGCACGGGCAAAGCAAAATGGGGAACATTCTCATCTCAAATTATTTCCCCGAAGAACACTCGGAGGTGCTGGTGTCGTGCGCGGTCCACCCAGGTGCTATCAGATTTTCTGCGGTACATCTCTCACCAACCTCGAGATCGATTTCTCCCTCGGTCTGATGCTCGGTATGTGCATCCAGTAACGTCAGAACCGGGTGGCTTGAATTCCTCGGAACTATGTCTTTCTACTCGATGTCGTGAGCGCTGTTGCATTTTATTCAACATTTTCTCTCTCTTGCGACTAATCATCGAAACTCATCTCCAGTATGACTGCACACACTCAGCTGTGGAGTGCCACAGTTGCGACATTCGGGCAAATCATGGGCCAGGTATGTCGCACCCCGTCGCAGAATTCCGTGCGTCAAGTTTCAAAGCTGATTCACTATCACACCAAATAAAGCAAAATTTTAGTCTGGACGGAAATTTGAATTTATTTGCTGAGAATCAATGCACATATCAGCCGCATCGGATTTAGCCCGTATATGATGCGGCTGATTCTCATAGTTATTTTGTAAGAATCAATACACATATCAGTCGCATCAGATACGGGCCATATCTGATGTGGCTGATTCTCATAAAGAAACTCGAGTTTCTGCTGGGCTGAAATTCTTGAGCAAATTTTGCTATTCGCTGATAAAAATAGCAGCCAATAGCATCAGTAGCTCCGGGATTTCAGCGGTACAGAAACTCACTTTGATTCTTTGGGTTTCTTTATGAGAATCAGCCGCATCAGATAATGTGTCTTGATTCTTACAAAATAACTATGAGAATCGGCCGCATCGGATACGGGCCAAATCCGATGCAGCTGATATGTGCATTGATTCTCACCAAATAAATTCACATTTCAGTCCAGACTGAAATTTTGCTTTATTTGGTGTGTATTCAGTTTGTTGTCCCGTGGGAGCGATCGGCACGCTGGACAAGCGATCTGCCCATATGGAGCTCGAGGCGGACCTCATTGCGTGGATTAAGGAGCAGCTCAAAGGGTATCAGTCGGAATGGACTTTCGCCCTCGCATGCGATATGATGAATTTCTTGCTCCCGTATCGAGAATCCAGCAATTGGGATCCTAGATTTTTGTTTGATTTGAGAGAACAGTGAGCTATTGAATATTTCTCCTGTTGACGCCTGTGATTTCTCTTTCGTGAGAGTTCCGCCCATTTACCATGGTTCAAGACATTTTTACTCTGTTTACCCCAGCAGAATGTCGCATGCTTTATGCTTGAAAGCGCAATTTGCAAAAAAAAAACCCTTCCTCTTCCTCTTTCCCTCAGTGATCTTGCGCCATTCATGGAGAAAGACGCAGACGCCTACACGGAGCGGAGCGTAGCCCTCCTTCCACCACTGGGACTGGCTATCCAATCCGAGAATATGGTGCCGCATCCGGGGATTAGATAGCTAGGGTGGGTGCGTTCATAGCTTGTCATTGACACCGCTCTGAACTTTAAGTTATCAAGCTTATGAACCGTTGTGCCTGCACCAATCAAAACCCGCTGAAAGACTCCCTGATACTCATGTAGGATTGAGGGCAACATGCTTCCATCTGGCTTTTGTTCTTCCATTTGGTGCTCTTGAATCTTTAAGCTCCACTCGGAGGTAAAATTGCGAAAATTATCAAAATTTTGGTGGCCACGTGAAATTTTCTGAGAAAATATCACAAAATTTCTAGGGAGGTTTTCCTTGATGTGTACGCATGCACAGCTCACTATCAGATTTAGGAAAATCTTGTCAAAATTCCAGCACAATAGGTGGAAATAATATTGGTGCTTGAAAAATTTGGAACGATGACCGCGCATTCACCCATATTCTTCTCAAAGTTGCACAAAATTGTGAAATTTTTCGAAATTTTGGAGGCACATCAAAACTTTGCGGAAAAATAGCAAAAAATTGAGGGAGGTTTTCCCTGATGACGGTGCCAGATGCTGTGAGGTCTTTCCATGTGGTGCCAGCCAACAGTTGCAGCTGAGTCACCGGTAGGTGTGGGCGCAGTGCGGTCGCGAGTTTCGAAGCGCTCAATGAGTCCAATCCATATGAAATGAGAGGAATGGTGGAGCCACGCTTCCTGCGCGCACGTTGCACCCGAGATTCAAGCTTTTTTTGTCTCTCTGCTGTTTATTCCAAACCTACTGCTACTACTTTCGGTGAGCTGTAAGTCTATGTTACTTCCAACCTCTCATGAGAGTCCGACAGCGGATCTGAGCTTGGGGTAGTTCGGGGAGCCCAACCCCGTCACGGGGTCCCAGCCGACGGTGGCATTGAATCCGCTACCGGTGAATCGAGGTCAACGAAGATAGCGAACGAAAGGAAGGAATAAAACAGACCTGGTACCGCATCCAGGATTTTTACCGTCAGTGACATCGTTCAGTGCTGCGCGACCCGCGGGGCTATACAAGAAGGGGTTGAGGAAACCGAGGGGGCTCTTCCCAGCCGCGATGAGCTCGTCGTTCAGTAGCGCAATGACAGAGGCGAAGACGGGCGAGGACGCGGATGTGCCACTGACCAGCCCAGTCTCGTTCCCTGGAAAGCTTTAAATATAATTATGGATATCGTGAGGCATAGTTGACGAACCGGATACGACCACAAAGTTGACTCCCTCGGCAGAAACATCGGGGAACCCACGTCCCGTGGTATTGAAGAGGCCATTGTATGTGTCACCAAGGCTCGAAATATACGCGTCCACGTCGCCCTTTTGATATGCAGGCGCCTCAAAGTAGTTGGAGAAGCCTACCAAAGCAGATAAATCAGAGTGAAGGAGGAAGAGGGAGAGAAAACAGACCTCCCGAAGAAAATGCCGCGCCGATTTCGGAAAAGTTGTTCTTGGTAAAGTTTTCCAAAATCGTTTGTGAAGAGCCGATGGAGGTAACCCAGGGACACGTCGAAGGGGCAGTGGGAACGAAGGTCGTGCACTCCAACTCGTTGCCGGCGACACCGCCGTCACCCGATGCGAAGAGGATAGACGTGCCGAGGGCGCCTAGCTGGGCATACGCATTGCACAGTCCTTGCGCAACGGGCAGTGTCATGTCTTCCTCATCGGCACCATACGAGGTCGTGAGGACGGTAGGCCGGGAGGGATCGCTGATGAGCGCGTTGATTTGATCCAGGAAGCCACTGACGGTGTCATTGTTCAGCGGGCCTACGGAGATGAACTTTACGGGGACGCCACTCGCGACACCAACCGTATAGTCGATGTCGAGGCTGGCCTCAACGCCAGCAAATCCGGTGATCTGAGTGTTAGATCCCCCGTCGAGCAACTCAACGTCGAACTTGGTTGTCGCAGGAAGGTCGGGCCGGTACTCTGCGAGGAATTGCTAGAGGGAAATTCAGGATTCAGTAGGTATATAAAAGCCATCAACGTCACCTTGAGGTCGTTGAAATTGGCAAACTCATTGTCATATCCAGAGACACCCAGGACGTTATTGGTCTGCGTAGCGGACGTTGTGGGGATCCCGTATTCCACCTGCAGACACGAAATTGTAGTGATGTCCGCGCACGTAGGGTCAATGTCCCGTTTGCTGTTGCTGGGAAGCGGCTGCGACTTTGGCGCTGCGAACGGGCGAGAGAAGGTCGTCGTGGGGTGAATGTACGCAACCGCCGCGGAAAGTTCGACTGGGAGCGAATACTGCAGGGTGCGGATGGTGGTCTCGTCGGTGGTCGAATAGGTGAAGACAGAGAACTCGGTGTTGAAGAGGGAGTTTGCCTGTGAAACGGGTATCTTAAATTGCAAGACGTCGCCGGCCGGGGAGATTGTAGTCGCAGAGATCTTGTTTGTCTGGAGCCAGGAAGTGACAGCGGAGAGCGCGTCGGAAGTGGGCTTGACGTATTCAGCAACCTGCGCGGCGCGTCAGAATGTGAACCGGAAGAATATATGTATGGACATGCATCTTCTGGGGTCAAGTGCTGACCGTAGCGAGAGCTGCTGGGGTCAGACACCGCGTACAGCTCGCTCTCCAGCCCAGCAATATTGTTCGGGTTGAGCGCAATCCGGAGGGTGAGCTCCGCATCGGAGGGTGCAGGGCCGGTTCTCACGAAACCTCGAGCAGGTTGAGCCCGATGCTCATGAACGAGGAGGGCCGAGCGGTCTGTCGGGGTGGCGATTGCGAGCGTCACGAGGGCCGCAATAAAGGAGAAGCGCAGAGAAACCATGGGCTGGAAGTGG
This sequence comes from Mycena galopus ATCC 62051, assembly GCA_014925785.1. NCBI lineage: Eukaryota > Fungi > Basidiomycota > Agaricomycetes > Agaricales > Mycenaceae > Mycena > Mycena galopus. The sequence continues at coordinate 170,175 of WIQG01000091.1, forward strand.
TCTGAATCAGTATGAAGACTTGGATCGAGTACTTAGTACTTATCCACGCGCTTGGATCATGGCTGTGGATCTGAATCACACGCCGGGGTGGTTTTGCCTTGTATCTGCATTCGATTTCGTGAGGATGGAAGGAAGGAAGGATGTATTACTGCGGTGATCCCAATAAGGAACTAGCAGGTGCTGCGGATACGGGCGCGGGCGGCCGTGAATATGCCGAGAAGACATCTCTGATCTGCAACCGCTATTTGATTGTTCGAAGAAGAACTTTTCAATGAGAACATCACCAGATTCCGATATCCGTCAAGACATGTGGTCTCAACTTCATGCAGCCACGTTCGGCGGAACAGGTTCACTTAGTTGAGCAAAGGTCGAGCGCACACAGAACTTTCTATGGCCGAACTTGCTGTGGAGCACCCGCCAATTCAAGATCTCCGGTGGGTCAAGCACCCACACAGGGGCAACACGGCCGAACTTGCTGCCGGAGGACGCGCCATGTCAACACGATTCTGAGAGAGCGAGTAGGGTTCTTCGTCAAATTCAAGAATAACACGGTCAGTCCATTCCTTCAATTTATTTGGCCATGAGTTCGTTTCTCGACCTCGTACAAGTTCGGATTCACCCTCTTTATGAAATTGAGCTGTCTGTCGGAAGCTTTTTTAAGCTCCGCTTCCACCCTACCGCATCACGAAGGAGGCCGAGCATGCCGGATTGCAGGCCGATACTTGCCGTCCACAGAATATCAACTTAACAGCTTTTATTTTTGGCTCGACAGCTTACAGCTCTGAGCTTCCTCAAGATCAACATTAACCCCTTGAACCGAAGTGGTGGGGCTTGAAGTGCCCCGCCGCCCTCTTGTATCCGTAACAAAAGTTCGTTTGTAATTCAACTCGCGATACATTAAGTTTACATCACGCGCTCGGGAAAACGATGGACACTTGAGCGTCTTGCGAACCATCGACATCCACTTTGACTTGTACATCCGTGATAGGATCGACGCTAGTGTTCCAGTATAACGCGGGGGGGCCTGTGGTCAGGTTGAGATTGATCTGCTCGAAGACGAAGGAACCCGCGGGATAGTCGCTAGCCCCCGAAACACCCTCCTCCTCCAGCTCGAGAGCTACGAGCTGTGGGGGAACCTCCCAGCCGATTTCAAGGGTGGGGGAATCGGGAACGTTGTCGAAGCCAGCAATATACCAAAATATGCCGAGGTCCTCCGTTTCCACATCCAACACGGGATCGGCAACTATGAAGCTGTCGATGCTCTGCCCAACCTCGACGGTTAAATTAGCTCCGATATTGGTAACCTGCAAGTATCCGCCGCCAGGAATCTCGAGTTGGACCGCGTATGTCCAGAACGGACCGGTGCCCGGAAGAAAACTGCCTCCATACTAAATTTGTGTTCAGGTGGATTTGCACAGGTTAGAATCTCACACAGACCTGGAGAGCAGCGCGAAGGTTGCCGAACGGAACACCATTCGCATCCAAAACCTGAATATTGGCGCTGAGGAAGATGATCTGACTGTCGAAGGACGTCGGGACAGGGGGAACCACAAAGGTGGCGTTGAAGGAATCGATCATATTATCCGCCGTTGTGTTGAACTGAGCATAGGCCTCGGTCGCGCTCACTTCCTGCCGCCGAGCAAGAGTCTGCTGGCGTTTGGCTTTGAGATTGGTCGGGATAACATCCTGGCAATGGGTCTGTGAGTAACTGCATTGTCAAAAGAGTTTTGTCCAGAAGGCTACCTCGAAGGTATGGATTAAAGTTCCATTAGGAGCGAAGACATCCATGTTTCTGCCGGATGACTTGACGCGCGAGCCGCTTGGGGCCACGAAGACGGGCAGGCCAGAAGGAGCGTAGCCAACTGGGACCAGCGCGAGGGTGGTTTTAACCAGGAGTGCAGCAGCGAGGGGGCGAAGGAGGAACATCGTGGAGAACTTCGAGGATTGCCGGAGAACATGGCGCTCGAGCTTTAAGTCCGAAACATCAACGGCTCAGCGCAACCGTGAATCTTGACACGTACATCATGGCCATTTTCATTCTGATTGGTTGGATGCTGCGAAGTTCTTTCCTTCTCCCGTAAGATCTGCTGCGGAGCGCCAAGCCTCATGGTGGTGGGATAATCCATGAAAAACAATTCATTGCATGAGCGCTAAGGCTACTGCGCACCGAGAATCACGGAATCAGCACACATGGTAGGTTCTCAATTGATTTGTCAAGAAATAAGCAACTTGATTCGGGCTAAAATCACCGCATCTCCAACTTTCCAACAGAACGCGATCTTGATGCTCTGCTATAAACACGGCTCATCATTCTTAGAAATGAACAGCCTCGGACGGTACCATGTCTTTCGTTCGTCTACTCGGTATTCTCTCCATCGCCCTCGCCGCGACTGCCAGCCCCCTCGTCCTGCACGAACAACGCAGCTCTGCTCCGCCTGGATTCACCAGCCAAGGACCTGCCGCCGATAGTCACACGATCACCCTCCGTTTTGCTTTGGCGTCCAACAACCTCCCGGGTCTCCAGGAGAAGCTTCTGGATATCTCCACGCCAGGACGCGCTGAATTTAGGCAATGGCTCTCCCAAGACGAGGTTCGTATCCCCCCTTTTCCCTACATTCTGTTTCAAACAGTCTTCAGGTGAAATCCTTCGTAGCACCGTCAATGGACGCGGTCAACGCCTTCAACGCCTTCACTTCTGCCAACGGGCTCAAGTCGTCTGTGACCTCACCGTTTGGCGAATGGGTGTCGGTCTCACTGCCCGTGTCGAAAGCCAACCAGCTCTTCGGCGCCAAGTTCACCAACTTTACTCACACTGACCTTCCGGCTCCCATCATTCGTACCCTCTCCGTTTCGCTACCCTCTGAACTCGCGAATTTCGTGCAGGTCGTTCATCCTACTACGGCTTTTACAACGCCCAAAGCGCGTCTGGGACAATCTATCCGAATTGACATCCCCAACCAGAGACGGGATGCGACGGCGCCTGCCGAGTGTGATACCAGCAACCCCAACAATTCGATCACCCCCGCGTGTTTACTGGCATTGTACAATATTCCTAGCACTCCCGCAACTCAGCAGACCAACGCGTTGCTCGTCTCGGGCTATGAAGACGAATGGGCGTACGTTCGCTTCTTCTCCCTCCTCCTTGGTTTTGAGACTCAAGAAATCATAGCGAAATTGACGACCTTCAGGTATGCTACTCTTCGATTCCATGTGCCTTGCACTCATTCCTGTAGGCCTTCATGAAACAATTCCGTCCCGATTTACCCTCGGGCGCCAACCAGACCTTCCTTCGTCTCGCCATTGACGGTGGTACAAAGTAAGTTGGAGCGTCCAAACCCCTGTGTGCCGTTGAACTTGGAGTTCAGCCCGCAGTTCCCCAACTCTGCTGGCACTGAAGCTCAACTCGATATCGAGTACACGGCCGGTTCGTACTACTTCTCAATTAATAACAGCATAACGATGTTTGAGTAGGTGTTGCTAGTAACGTACCATTGCAATTCCTTACCGTCGGCGGCTTCGACTTCCCCACCGCTTTGCTCGACACGACCACCTTCATCGCCGGCTCTCCTCAGCCTCCGACCGTCATGACCACGTCGTAAGTTGGCCATTGAACTGCTTAGAATATTTTCCCTCACCTCCGAATTTAGATACGGTGACCTTGAATCCAACTTTGGTCCCTCCTTGGCTACGCAAGCTCTTCTTTTCCAACAATCCTGCCAGTACTAACAGGTTCGACAGGAGCATCTGCAACGGATACGCTGCTGCCACTGCAAGAGGTGTCTCTGTGCTCTTTGCCTCTGGTGACGTGAGTGGCATTGCCCCACCTTCTCCTCCAGCTCACGCCTTGCAGGGTGGCGTCAACGGCAACCACGACGATGGCTTCGACTGTGGCCTCTTCGTGCCCGTGTTCCCCGCATCCTGCCCGTATTTGACGTCTGTGGGGTCTACCATTGGATTCAATCCCGAGGTCGCAATTAATTTTACTGGCGGCGGGTTCTCGAACGTTTTTTGCAAGTGAACGTCAACCTCAAAGATTTGTCCCTAACCAGAACCAACCAGCCACTCCGGACTACCAGGCCGACGCCGTCGCAGCCTTCTTCAAGACGCTTCCAGCAAACTTTACCGGCGACTTCAACCGGACTGGTCGGGGGTAGGAGGGTTTAGTCAAATCACCATGCTGCAAGTTTTACTCACGAATTGCGACAGGTACCCTGATGTCTCTCTTCAAGGTTGGAACTTCCTCATTGAAGCTAACGGTTTAGTCGGCGACGTGAGTGGGACCTCCGCGTCCTCGCCGAGTGTCGCTGCCATCATCGCGTTGGTGAATGATCAGCTCCTCGCCGCGGGGAAACCTGCGCTGGGATTCCTCAACCCATTCATCTACGCGAACCCGTCTGCCTTCAATGATATCACCATTGGGCACAATTCGGGCTTCAGTTGCCCCGAAAACTCGGTGCGCTGCCTCCTCTGACGATTTTCCTGCCGCCTCAACCTCATCTCCAGGCTGCATTCGACGCGGCAGAAGGTTGGGATCCACTGAGTACGCCTTTCTCTTCGTCTTTTGTCGAATCGAAATTGACATCTTCGTCTTCAGGCGGTTTGGGTACCCCGGACTACCAGCGTTTGCTTGCGGAAGCCTTGGCAGCATGATTACTGCATCAGGAAGATGGACTGGGTCTGCGGTAGAATTCCATATGTCTGTAGTCGAAGTTTAAGTTCGGATTCCAAGGGTCGATAACAAGGGCCGAGCAGAGCGTTCATTCTTGAACGAGATCTCCGCAGCTCCAGAGGCCAAACGAAAATGACCCAGAAGACGAGGACCTCGGCGTTCCCGAGACGATCCCCCGATTCCTTGACCTACTTATTACGGGCAGCCCTTTTCATCATGGTGGTTCGGAGCATTTCTTGTGCCGTATGATGTTGGGTCTCGAAATCTTGCCAGCGAATTTTCAGGTTGGTGCTCAACTCTGACAAACATAGGCCGGCCAAAAGCTGGACTTGTGAAACGGAGAGAAACGGTTGGAGTGCTGAGGAGAGGCGTGTCGCACTGAGGGAAGGGTCCCCCGTTCGTCACAATGAACAGATCCCGCGATGTTTCGTGAGAAGTGGAGTTCCTGATTTTTGACCTCTCCAGCTTGGCGTACTTCAATTTGGGATTATTCAAGGAATTAGAAGCCCAAGGTAACACGGGGCTGTACTGACGCATAGCTTCTATCGCTAGATAGTAGGAGTTGGAAGGGAACAGCGGCTCTGGAAGCACGCGGAACCACGACTTGACCAAGTCACAAACAGCGTGAATATCTGTCGAACAGTCGATCGGATCCTCGCCTATAGAATGAATCAGGTATGTGCTTGAGACAGGAAGGAGAGTGGATGGTTACCTCGATTGAAAGCTTCCTTAAGGGCTGCAATAGTGGACGCTGCTCCGGCGAGACGGTCTGCGTGTATGGATGAGCAAATGATTCTTCCAGAACGATCGAGCTATCACGTACATATCCCCACCTCCGTTAAGCCTCGTGTCTCGATCTCCATGAGACAGCCCTCGATGAGGGAGGGAATGGTGCCTGGAGGGACATCGTCCGTGCCCGATTCCCGGCATAGCAGGTAATTGAGGTCGACGCCGAATACTACAAGAACAGATTAGAGCAGGGGAAAGGGGCATACAAGAAGACTGACCAGCGAGAGGATCGCGGGATGCAGCAACAGGATCGTGGAGATGGTCGGCGAGCTGGGGCTTGGGGTTACCGAGGTAAGTCAATCGCCGTTTGGCGGCGGTCTGCGTGACACGATGGATGGTGTCTAGCCACTTGCGCATCTCCTGCTTGTTTAGCGCGTGGAGGAGGTAGTGCCTGCCATCCTCGGTATCCAGCTGGAAGGTGAAGGAGCGGTCGTTGTTGATGAACTGCGCGACATGGGCCTCGACGAGGCTGACGACGAGGGAGGGCTTGCCGGCGGGGACGAAGTCGAGCTCTTCCGCGGTGCGCTTGACGGCAGGAGCGTGGACAGTTTCGTTGGTAAACGCGCTGGAGATGGGCCGCATGAAGTGGAGGAATGCTGACATGCTCTTCTTGCTCCGCTGATGCTTCTGCTGTGGTGTCGCCGGCTGCGTGCGCATGGCGTTATTAAGCACCTCATCTCTTTTATCGTTCTTCGTCTGCTCCTGGACTCGCTCCTTGAGCGCGGAAGTCCTCCCATGCGGTTAGTGCATAATCCCTCCACTCTTCCTCCCGGCGCTCAGCCTCCTCGTCGACAGCGTCCGCGCTCAGGAACACCGTCGCGAAGATGAGCTCATGCACCAGTGCCTCCATCATCCCCTTCTCCACCCTCCCCCTCGGCCTCGATCCCTCGTCCGCGGCGAATACCCCATCCGCCCCCACTACGCTCAAGCCAGGATGTCTCCCTCTCCCCCAAACGCCCGCTTCTTCCTTCCTACGCTGCCGCCATCCCTCCTCTGCCCGCCGCCCCCACCCATCTCCTCCGGGATCCCACTCCCGTTCACACCCGCCGCAGCTGCGCCCTCGTCGTCGTCTACATCCTCTACGACCCCCACCGCAAACAAGTCCTTGATCCCCGCTGCGCGATCGCTCGGCGGCTTATGCAGCACGGCCTTCGTGCCGCGTATTTCCATCCTAAACGGCTTCCACGAGCGCGAGCGTGACGAGGCGGTTCACGAAGCCCGTCGCGTATATTATCTGCGACGCGCGCTTGTCGGCGGCGGAGGCGTCTACGTAGGCGGTATTGCGCAGGGTGTACGTGGTGTTTCTGGGGTTGGCGGACGAGGCGGCGCCATCCCCCTCGGGCGCGGGCTCGAGGATAATGTGCGGCGGAGCCAGTAGCTGCGCGGCGTCGGGACTCGGCGCGGGTGGGTGATTCTTGTTCTGCGTCGCGGCTAGAGGAATCAAAAAATCCACATCAAAACTCTAATCCTAGCGCACGGCAAGCGAAACGACTTACCCCCGCCAAAATGGAACGGGAACCCCACCCCGCGTTTCTCCTTCTCCTTGCCGTCCTTCCTATTCGTGTCGTCCAGCTCCCCCGCGCTGTTCTTCCTTGCGGGATTCGTCCCGCCCAGATTCGCGAGTCGACTCGACAGCTTGGGCGTGAAGCTGTGCGAGCGGGTGTGGACAGGCCCCGGTGCCATACCGCCTACACAGTCGAGAAAAGAAAAGGCGTCAGTAAAGGATCGAATGAGGAGAGGACAGAACGAATGGTCAAGCTAGTCAAGACTCGCCATGAGAATCCCAAGCAGAGATAAAAGCTATAAAGACGCCTACCATGTCCCTGCACGCCGCTCGCGCCCCCGAATCCATACCCGCTCGCATCTGCGCCCCCTCCCGCGCCAGACCCCGGCCCAGCAAGGAGCGGGGCCGATATCGAGATTGACACGGGCGAGCCGCCGCCGCTGCCGTTGCGCTCCCTCATCACCATCACACCGCCAATCGCCCCCCCACCCCCCTGATGCGGCCCCGGGCTCGAAATCGCGGGCCACGCTATCCCGCTCCCGCGCCGCATATTCGTACTCGCGGCGCTCGCGCTCGGCGGCGTCGACCCCGGGCTCCCCTCGCCGCTGCGCGCGCTCTGTCCGCCGTCGTTGCTGCGCACGCTGACCCCACCCGCACTCCGCGCGCTCACACCGCCCGTGCTCCGTGCGCTCCTTTCTGAATCCGTGCGCTTGCGCTGGGAGTAGAACGGCGGCGTTGGCGCGTCTGGGATGTCGACCGGGTGCGAGTTGGCGTGCGAGTGCGGATAGGACGTCGTCGTGCTGCCCATCTGCATCTGCAGAGGCGCCGTGGTTGAAGCTCCCCATCCCGCTCCCCACGCCGGCATTATTGTGTGTGTAAGTCGTCGTCGCCGCCGTGCTCGGTGTCCCCATCTGCGTCCCCCCGTGCTGGGCGTCGCCGTAGACCCGCTGATCGGCGTCAGCGTCGGCGCGTGCCCGTGCGGCGTCCCGCTGTGCCCCGTGAGCGGCGTCGACTCCGAGCGGCCCCGGTACGCGGCGACCTTGTCGACAAAGCTGATGCTCCTGTTGACGCGCAGCGCGGAGGCGGCGGAGGCGGATTGCTGTCGTGCGTGGGCTTGCTCTGGGCCTTGCGCATGACTTTGGCCGTAGGGGACAAGGTGGGCATCGCTAGTCGCGCTCGGCGGGCTCGTGGACGTCGAGCTCGCAGGGGAGGAGGAGGAGAGGTTGATGGAGGGGCGGGTTAGCTCGAGGACGGAACTTGGGAAATGAAGAGTCAGTAAAGGAAGGAGGGGTAGATGAGGGAGTCGGAGAAGAATAAAAGACGAAGGATTGAGCAAAGAGCGAAATACTGAAGGAGGAGTTGGAGGAAAGAACGCAGAGAGACGGGAAGCAGCCGAGACAGCCAAGACCAGAAAAAATAATAATGAAGCTTTACGGTGGCAAGCCCCGAAGCGGCACAAAGCAAAGAAATCCAATGCGAGACTCGTCGTGGGGCAGCCAATATGATTAAAGCAGACGATGAAAAATACGGGGCTGCTGCTGCCCACCATCGCGAGGCCTCATTGACAACCAATCGCAAACGACAAAAGGGATAAATCATTCCACCGAAAGATGTCAGGTGGACAACGCGTTATAAGTGGAGCGAAGCGCCGCAATGCGGGTCCGAGAAGCGGGTGTGCCAACGGCAAAAGGCGCGTTCTCGACGCATGCAAAAAAGATTGGATAATGCGGGAGCCGAAGTGAAGCAGGGAAGCGTCCCGCGAAGAATGAATGAGGGCGTCTCGAGAGAAAGCAGGCAAAGAAAAGCCTGGTCCCCAAAAAGTGTATCGGACGCATTGAATGGAATGGACGCGGGGTGCGGACCGTGCGTACAGACAGAATGGACGTCGTGCACGGACCAGTGAAGGGGCTTTATCCGCTCGGCCATCGACGGGGGGAGCGGATAACGCCAGGGGAATGCCCACGCAGCTCCCGCGGAGGGCAAACAGAGCCCGTTTGCTAACCTAACCCCTATTCCCCAAATCCGACGCCGCCCCAAAAATAGACCCCGGGAAAGAGCAGAAAAAAGCTGAGAATAAGAGGAAACACCACTAACCGACTCCCCGGCACACCCATATAGCCCTCCTTGTCTAAACTGGGCCGCGGATTCGTCGGGCGCGTGTCTTGCGCGCAGCGCCATTGGCCAAGCTCGAGGTACTTGCTCTCGGCAAGTCGTCCCTAGTGGACCGAGGAATACTGGCGGAGGCACTCGCGCTGCGGCCGAACCACTTGCTTGGTCGGGTGAGGAATTGGGTAAGCGGGGCGCGCGAGGGTGGGGGGGGGCGCTCCTGGTGAGGGTGGCGGCAGGGCGAGCATGGTGGGTCAAGGCAGACCGAAATGGAGAGACGGCGATCCCGCGTATGACCCGCACTCTGGCGAAGATGAAAATGCGGCGACAACGCCGTGGGGGTGCCAAAGACGAAGACCTCTGGGGTGCGTACGAGAAGACAAGACCACGGTTCCTTCAGGCTGCGGAGGCCTCGCATTCGGGTGGTCTCGCTCCCACTCATTGACGATCTCCCTTCCAAATCATTCGGCGTTGTGGCAGGTGGAAAGCGCTGTTGCTTTGTGTGTGATTGACGGCGACTCCCGATTCTAACATCAACCAGTCTTCCTCCTAACTTCCATCCCAAAGCAATGCCACTGCTGGCTCAACCTCAAACTACCCGTTCAATCCAGATCCTCGTCATCGTGTAGCCGCGAATCTCATCCGTCTCCAGTGCCGACTCAGACTCTTGATCTCTCGACTAGCGCCGGTGTCCTGCTCTGCTGATTCGCTGGTCATCCGGGGCGCGTGTTCCCCTTCCTCGTCTCGCGCCTCTTTGCAACCTGCTTTTCCAGTCCTATTCCTTGTCCTTTGATTCTGTTCCCGTCTGCGTGGGATTTCACCCTTTTCAGACTTGGCACTAGGGATCTTCGACTGTTTCTGTGTCTCTCCTTTCACGCCGCTGCCTGTATTCGTCCTTGTCCTCTCGTCGATGACTTCAACACTCGATCTGTAATCGGAATGTCTCCTACACACGATCAGATTGACGGCGAAATATAGACCTCGCTTTCAGTGTGGCAAAAGTCCTGCGTACTACAGCGAACCTTTGCCGTCGATCCGGAATACGCCGACGCTCACTAGGATTGGTGGTGATCTCCATCGTTTATTCTTAGGGTACGATACTCTTTTCGCCCTGCCACCCATTATTCCCTTGCTTCTTCACCGCTGACGTCTTACACTATTTCACAACCCTTAGTGTGTTCGGATGAGCCAGCCCAACATACCGAGTCTCCTTTTCTCGCAATATCACCACATCCGACCCAAAGTCTTGAATCTTCGACTCATGCAGGATCTCATCGACCTGTATGTACGCCCGCACTGAATCTCGGGCTTCTCGGACATCAAAGTTCAACGTGCTATCGGGCATCTCGGGCATCACAATCTTCAGACTCCAAGGACGAACTGATGCCCATCCAGCACGGACCTGGGGATTGGCGCGCCGGGGCTACTCAATGCGCAGCTCGGACTGCTACTCCACGCCAACAGCCTAGTGGGTCCGTTGGCGCTAGGCTTCATGAACGAAGGGGCTTCGGAGTCTCGCAACACCTCGGTCGCGGATGTCGTCAGCGCCTTGCGGTCCGCGCAGAGTGCGATGTCCGGGTACGTCCTGTCCGAACGTCTGTGTCTGTGTCCACGTGTATTGAGTGTCCAACAGCGTCACAGCGGGTGCGTTTGGGAATAATGCAGAGATCCGGAATGCAGAAATGACAGTGAAACTTATGCAGGGCAACCAAGATATCACACAAGCGATATCTCAGGCACGGAAGGCAGTGGCTGCCAACTGTACCACCGCTTACGCGTGTTCCGGTTCGCGTCTCGCAGTCTTTCGATAAATTTTCGTACATACATATGTCTCTAATGCAGCCAACGGATGGCCGACTCAAGTTGTACTGGTACAATATTGAGTTCTAGACCGCAAAACACTTGCCTTTTATCGAGGTGATTTTAATCTGTGCGTGGTCCGGAGGAGACCTAAAGATCTTCGATTCACGTTGGAAGCACGATTGTATCTAGGACTTTGAACCGAAAATCATAGAAACCGTTCTGAGAAGGAGAGTTCCGTGTTGGAAATCGCGTTTGTTTCCATCGTTTGCAACCAAATTTTAAGCGACTCGGCGGAGGTCGCTTATGCAGCAAATCTTCTGGCGATCTACAACATATCGTGCTCTCGCCGCTTTTTCTCCTCAAGTGCCCCAGACAGACTCGGAAGGTCCAACATGTAGAATCTATGGGCTATATAGCGTCCAATAATATGCAATGATCCATGGTACAGTCTGAAAGAAAAAAAAGCACAACTTGGTCGGTGAGGCACACCTTAAGATAGAGCCGGAAAAGAGACTCAACCGTGTCCATAACACCTGGTCATGCAACTTACTTTCAGCCACTTCAAACACGAGAAGAAAAAGGACACGACTTGAACTTGGGGAATATATTATCAATCTTGGGATGTATTCAGATGCGCCATTGTTGTTTTCCATCCCATCTGGCCCGCGATCTCGTAATGTCCCGTTCCAAAGACCCTCCAATGCATGTTTCATCTACATGGTATGCCCAGCTATTTTCGGTGTGCTCCTATTAGTGGGCTACATAGTGTACAAAAAATATCTTGCAAATACGCACCATGGGGGAAAAATACGCATCTCGAACCACAGGGAAAAAGTGCGCAACTTGATACTCATGATCAAAAACGACGTGTCTTCCTCCTTACCTCAATGTCGCGCAGCTTTGAGGACTTGGCTTTCCAGCCAACTGCAATCTTCAATTTGTTGGGTCTGAATAAAAAAATCGGAGTTGTCTCTAAAACGTTCTGAGTAGCAGCACCCGGGATTGCAGCGTACGCAGTATTTGGATCGGCAGAACTGAGACGACCGCGATCGTAAATGCGTGAAGCAGCGGGGGTAAGCGGAAACGGAAGGAAGAGAGTGGGCGCTGTGAGATGAGCAAACAAAGAGGGCAACAAACGCAGCTAGCCATAGCCATTCGAAAACAGAATATTCGGCGACCACTGGCATGGCACCTTGTCAACTGCAAACGGCAGCAATATATCAATTCCAGGAATCACAAAAAAGATAGACGCTACGGATCGGAAGCTGCCCTTCAAGAGCATGAGATGACGCAATGTTGCGTACCGCCCGTCCGCAGTAACAAACCGAACAGATTGGTGGCGATTTCAGCGTTAGACTTCGAACTCCCTGGGGAAATGAACTCTAAAGTACTGTAGTATTTCCTTCAACTCGTATGTCCCGCGTCACATAGCCGATTTCGTACGAACTTTTTTCCTAAGTCCCGCAGTCACAGCAAACCTGTACAAAATGTTCCGTCCAAAAGTCACAAAAAATGGGCCAAATCCGGTCGTTTTCGTACGAAAATTTCCCCGAGTCACGCTAGAGCGGCCGGCTGTACGAAAGGGTCGTTTCGTACGGGGCGTCACACGCCAAAACCCTGTACGAGTTGAATGAAATACTACAGTAGACTTATTCGGACACAGGGAGTCGAACCCTGGCTACATACTACTTTCTCCGTAGAAGGCTCCAGAGGAAAAGCTGGCTGTGTTGCTTACACCATACCTAGTCGAGAAAGAAGATCTGTGCCTCACTAATAGGGGAAAGGCTCCAAAACGGATGGCTGTGTCCTAGCATAGCCACTTGTTCTGTGGTACAGAACGGCGCAGCAACCTAGGCTAAATTCGCGTCACCGAACGACCGTAGAAGCTCTAACTCGATGAACGTACAATAGACGCCGCCCAAGAACCCACGGGAAGCGTAAACTAGGAGAGGGTCGCGCCGGCCGTGTTTGTGGCTGCAGTGAGAAGTTGAGCTGAGACGCGAAGGACAATTGAAGAACGATAAACACAAAGTCCAGAGAGCGCGAAAACCTCATGCTGGCAAGAGGGGAATCGAGGTCGAGATCAAAAAAGGTGTATTGAATGCGAAAGTTAGCGTCACACCGTTGGCGATATACGATCCTCCGCATGAAACGACCTGGATCTAAGGCAGATCCTGCTTTCGCGTTTGGTAACTTTGGTTTCATCGCGCGAGTCTGATGGAAAATGATGGAAGGCCTTCAAAACTCTTTATAAAATCTTTCCGTTTTTTATTTCCTTTTTCGGAGGTGCGAACTTGATCTCCGGACGATTTCAAATTTCTAGGTCGGGAACAACAGGATCAAAACAAGGAGGGAGACGGCCGCAGGCCGTCGACCACCTTGTCATCATCCCTCTGGCGGGGATCATTTCGAGGTTAGCGCGCCGTTTCACCGCTTGATTGGTAATGCACAATTGTTGATTACGCATCTATGGATTCGGACGGGCACGAGTTGAAGCAATTGTGAGCTTAATTTCATTTTGCAAATCAGTATGGAGCGCATTTGGGGGTGGAGACGACAAACAATCAATCTACTTATTCTTGAATCTTGACGGGCGATCGCACAGAAGAACTAGGAAGATGTCTTGCTAGCTCAATGCCTGAAAGTGAAAGCACACTAAGAAGGGTGGCGTGGAAGACAGTTGATGGATAAGTAATCGGCCTCATGCGACCAAATAAGACGTAGTGTCAAAAAGCGCCGAGATTGGGAATGCTACCAGAATTCTCACCAGAACTTGCGGACACTGAAGGAGAACACATCCTGCCCTGCGGGATTGATTGAAAATTGGCCACGAGTTTCGACTTGTGCATCTTAGTGGGCGCAGCGACGTCGTGGTCGAGGAAAAGACGGAGTGGGTGGCGATGCACCTCGGATCAGGAATTGATCGCAACAGCATGTTCGTTGCTCTTGACCGCCGCCTCGAATGCGCCAGCTCAGGACATACCGTCTGTCATGCATTTATTAGGCATGCCGTGAGTGGCGTCGCTTCACTGAAATGTCCCTTTGCTGTGAGTATTTGGCCTGCTGCGATTTATCCCTCACATCACCACACGTGCTTAACGCCTGCAAGCGCCCTAGAAGCGCCTTAAAAGCCCCCCAAGGCCTTCCAAGCTTGCCCAAGCCTCGTACCACCCTCACATGGGGCCTTTAAGTCACAATTACCTACAGCCAGCCCTTCGAAGGGCTACCAAGCCACACCTGCCTTCGAAGGGCTTTGACTGCTTTCAAGGGCTATGGGATACTTTAAAGGCTTTTCGTTCTTGGACCACACAATACAATATTTGTTCGGAAATCCAAAGATACTATTCAGCAATTTTAATACACATCAAATACTACATGCTATCAAATACATCTGGAACAGAGAGATTAGTACGAGTCGATCGTACCAGCGAAAATCACTTACTTAGATTACACGGGTTTCCAGACAGAGCGCGAACCTAATGAAGCGAATTAAGCAGGCGTACAACTAAAGAAAAAGTCACGTACGCGTTACAACAAGCAGAGACCTTGTGCTATACCTTTTGCAGACGGCATTAGTGTTGATTTACTAGGATGAAATAAGCAGACTCACGACATGAGCCCGGACATGGAAGAGCAACACCTAAAAAAAGTATAATCAGCTGCGTTCCAGCACAGTAATAATGATTGTAATCACAAGAGAGAATAAAATTGAATTGATTATCGAAGCCGTGAGTGATGTAAGATTGACCTTGCCGATGATACTTGAAGCTCAGGGTCAGTCACCAATTCATATCAGCGAAGACAGCGACTTACGACTTGCAAGAGAAAGTCCTTGCACTTAGGGTGAAACATGACATTGAGCTGAGATACAGATATACACGCAAGCGACTCACCATCACAGAAAGACGGAACGCGAGGGACAACCTCGAAGGAGAAAGGAATGAGTACAGGCCACTATCAAAACTGTTCGCGTACCTAGTAGATGGTGTGGAGGAGATACCACAGCGAGCGGCCAGCGCGGAATCTTCTTCAAAGACATCCGACGCCCGAGGGCATGTTGAGGAGCCACTCATCTGCCGAGGAATGTAAGCACGCACCAAGATAAAAGGAAAGGAGGAAAAAGACGCTGAAGCGCGCACGCGTGAGCGGCGTGCGCGCGAGGGTCTGCGCTGCTCAACGCTCGCGCGCGGCGCTGCCAGTGCACTCTGGGCGGCCGACGCACTCGCCATTTCGCGCGTGCTGTGCGCGCACTCACCATATCGCGAAAGCGCTCAGCGCGGGGCAAAAAACCGAGTCAGCGCAGCCCAAAAGAGAGGGGAGGCCCGGGAGACGTACCAAAATCCAATGGGACAGCGTCCTTTTCCGTGTACACCATTGCATAGTTTGGCGGCGCGAGCGAGAAGGCGGAGCGAAGATCTTCCAGATATGACATGCCGAGCCTGAGAGGGGCGTTACCTGCGATATAGCCGTAGCAGGACTTGGAGGAACCCAACGGAGATCAGATGTGGATTCAGAGTCGAAGCTAGACGAGCGAGACCTCACCTCACAAATTCCGAATTCTGCTGCCAGCACGACAAGGCCTTGAGCTTGCGATCAGGATGGCGACGTCATCGTAAAGTGGTGTGAGGTGCGCGAGGTGATTGTGTTATCGTTGAATTCTGTGGATAGCGCAAAGGTGAAAGACGGCTTAGAGAGGGAGAGAAGGAGGGCGACACAGCGAGAAAGACCAAGAGAGGAGTAGGGATGAAAGATGGGTCGGGAACGATCTCTTAGGGCGGCATTCATCGGCGCGGGAGTGTCGCGGCGGAAGGGAGAGTGTGGCAAAGGCGATGGTGGTGGTAGGTAAGAGAGAGCGTGGACTTGAAGACCTTGCTTTTTCAAGTCGCGCCACGTCACGAGTGGATTTGATACAGGGCTTGATATCAAATGAAAGGGCATTGCAAGGGAAGAGCAAGGCTTTGACGCGTCTTGCAAGGCGCTACCAAGTTGTTACCAGGCTACCAGCCGCTGGCAAGTCGCGTCCAAGCCTTGGCGGCGCTTGCCGAGGTCACGAGGTCCTTTACCGCTTTTGGCACATTTCGTGATGCAGTAATCTTTACTAACCTCGTTGTGATTCAGACTGACTCTTGTGATAGGTTCGATACCGTTCCTTGTTGTAACCCCGAATTGGCTTTCTTTAAATTCATCGGTGCGCCTCGGTTCTCTTCACGCCTTCAAAATACTGGCCCAGATGATTGGAACTCACTTGACTTGACCCCTCAGATAGGCGGTTAGTTTGGATTCAATTCGAGTTGATGGTTCACTTGGATCTTAATCCGACTTACTGACCCTTCAGACTGCAATTATTCAACGACGGCCAGTATTCAAGTGCATTCAAATCGTTTCATCATTCTATTCTATTCATTACTGACCTTCGCTCTTTCAATTAGTGACCGCCCAATAGTTTCAGCGCAGCTCGAATGTATCAAGTGCGTCCGTCTCATTTGACTTGAAGCTTTATTTTACTGGCTTGAATTTTGACTGCACTGCAGGTTCGCTGACTTGAACTCGTGAGTGCACTTGAATGAGCTGTAGCATTGTCTGAAAATCATATTCAGGTGTGTTGCTTCTTGGTTCAATGCATGCGACTTTGAACCTTTGATTCAATTATTTTCTTGTTTGACTTTCTACTGACTTCAAACCTAAGAGGATAAAAAACTGCCCAAGAC
Organism: Mycena galopus ATCC 62051; assembly: GCA_014925785.1. Taxonomy (NCBI): domain Eukaryota; kingdom Fungi; phylum Basidiomycota; class Agaricomycetes; order Agaricales; family Mycenaceae; genus Mycena; species Mycena galopus. The sequence continues at coordinate 186,754 of WIQG01000091.1, forward strand.
GGAAATTTTCGATCCGCGCCTTCGGTACTGTCAATAGCTGTAATTTGGCTAGTGGACTCCGAGTCTGAGCCTGTTCCAATTCCGTTTTCGGCGAGCATGTACAGTATGTACGGCGGCCTACAGTCCTGGAACCTCCATAACTACCCTCACCCGAGTACCTCATTTGATTTGGTCATTGTCGGTGGCGGCAAGGCTGGTCTCGCCATTGCTCCTCTACCAGCCGAAGTCCCAGTGTCACTGGAGTAAATGCCCATTTTTGACCCGTACTTTCGACACGGAGGCTTCGCACAGCTGGATCTTTGTTCTTCCTAGGCACGACGGATATAGAATACCCAGTTCGTCCGCTGACCCGCGCGCAGTTTCATGCCAGAGTACATTTCATTGCACAAGTTGAAACCTCAGTGCTCAGCCATTACACGGTAATTAAATCCGGCTGCGGCGCACATGTAACATATCCTCATTAATAAATCATTCCCGACTCCTCAGCGCTGCAGCTGACGAGAAGGCGGAATGAAATGGAGGCGGAAAGGTCTTCCCCTTCATTGAGGCAGCTGACTGCGGTCAGTGGATTCAGTTATCAGAAAGGGCCAAAGAACACACCTAGATATGAATCATGTCTCTCAGAACAAAATCTTGAACCTCCGCTTTGTTGGATATTATCAAGCACAAAATGAACTGCAGATCTGATGCCTCAAACTCGAATCTCTCTGAAAATGAATTTTGAGGGAATGAAGACTATTACAGGAGATTGGAGATCACCCACCCTCCTTGAAAAGACTTGAGATTAGACACATGTGACCCCAGGAAACTGTAGGACTCGAAGATCCGCCAAGAATTAGAGGGCGAATTTTCTCGAGAAGCTCCGCACGGACTGGATACACGAATGAGAACAGGGCTCGACGCAGCCCATTTTGACTTAACATGTCAGGTCCTTGGCGAGACAAGTTGTCAACGCAATAGAATTTTCACGCGTGTTCACATCTTGAATCAAGGTCAAAAGCATGGACATCGTCGATTTGATCCGATCGGGAAATTGCTTCGGGGACACTGGAAGACAATAAGTTAATAATGGGAGGGTATATGGAGCCACAGGGTCCAACTTTCTTGGACCAGCTTGAAGAGCACCTTGAGGCCTGCCGTGCGGATGCTTGGGTTGCGATCCTTCAGAACGTAGACAACTGCGGAGACCTGTTCTTGAATTTTGGAACGCAGTTTTGCTAACCTAGTTCAGCGATCAAGTACAAAGGAAGATACATGATACACGGTATTGAGCAAGCTTAAGCATATTCTCAAGGATACCCAATGTTTGAGTGTCGTTCTTCTTGTTCAATAATGAAGTTGCCATCTTGGGTACAACCTGCACCAGGCCGTCACAGAAAGTGTCTGAGATTTTTGGTTAGTGAGCCAGCGTGTTGGATTCATGGTCCTCACAGTTCGCAGCTAGCTTCGAATTCAAAAGCGCGTGGAGGCCAAAAATTGATGTTCGGTTTTGATCCTTTATTGCACCGACGATAGAAGGCACAATATCGGTGAATTGCTCATCGCTGAGGACATCAACTAGTAGAACTGAGTGCAGATCAGAGATGAAGTTGAACGCGTGAACAAACCGCAATCAGCAGCGAGTCTGCCCAATTTTTCGAAAGCGGTCACACTTGAAATTGAACCGTTGATCCTAGCAAATATGGTGGGCCAGGCAATCTTGATAGCTGCGAGCAACTGTTTCTCCTCGCTTTCCCCCAAATCGCCCAACGCAACTAAGGAAGTGTGTATCACGTCGCAAGGTAATAATGGAACGATAAATCACGAACTGGTTGCATGAACAGCGGAAAGACGAACATCTAGGTCACGAAGAGTCAACATTTCATGGATCCTGGGTTCATTTTCGGTAATCTCGTGCCCTCGAATTCCTAGATGTTCGCCTATAAGTTGAAGAATGCATGAAACGGTGTTTCAGTCGACCTTGATCGATCCAACCAGCGAACACATCTAACCCAGTGCTACAAACACGCGGGTTGTCATCCATCATGGTTGGAACGATGCATGAAGAAAGAACATTGCTGATCGTCTCATCGGGCAGGCCTAAAACAAAGACTGAGGGGGCTGCACAATCGAAGGAAACCAAACAATGAACCTAGACGAGCGAGTGCCACAAGCACTGCAACTGCTCCATCCCGAAGCTCTTTCTCTTTGGGGTTCGTGAGAAACGGGCGAAGTGTCGGGATAGCCTCCACGACTGCGTCCACGCCATCCTCTGTGGGAGATCATTTCAGTAAAAGCTTCTGTGGAACAATCAATATTTCCACCCTTCGTGATGATGACGGATAATGTCTGCAGCATAGCGGCCCACATTTCGCTGTCAGAATTGTTTGCCTGGAGGAGCTCGATCATTTCGGTGATTTTGGATGTGAAATTTCGGGCGTAGGACGGGTCTAAAGGTGGGGTTTGGTATTCTAATCATGAACATGATAATAACAAAGAAGTAAAGACGTGACCATGATCGATAAGTGTCCGAATCGAATCAAGTGCGGCAATGCATACATTCCTGTCGTCTGACAGACACTTGGAGATGCTCGAGGAGATCTTGCTGGTCGAGTCAGGCTCGTTGGCCTGCTTTTCTTCGTTGGACTGCTGTTCTTCGTTGAAGGTGCCTGCCATTTCGTTTCAGTCACGAACATGGAAATAGAATTTCAAAAGGGTGACCGAATTTGACGACTTTTGGAAAAAGTCAGAGGACGCCGATCCTGACGCTCATATATTGGTCAGAAGTCAATTTTATGAGAGCCGATATGCCGAAGGATCGTAGTTCTGTATTGATTGAAGTTCGAGTCGCACCTAAATTGATCGATAAATGTTGGTGTCAGGGGCCATAAATGTGCTCAACTTCGTTGGATCAGAATCAACAACGTGCGGAGGCTTTTCGTTCGAACATCTTCATCTCGATCATTCAAACAGCCTACAACCTCTGGAAACAAGGTTTTCATTGTATCGCTGAACGCGTCTGAATATGAATCTGTGAGGTGTTGCAGAGCCACGGTGATTTTGGTGCGGACCATTTTGTGCAAATATCGACAACGTTTCAAGCGCTTGAAGGCGAATCGACCAAGAGGACCCGTTCATTTTGGTCAATTCTGCAATTTTTGGTGCAGCATCAGCTACAGCGGTGCGGAATGCATCTTGAAACCAAAAAATCAATACCGAAACAAACGAAAATCACTGGGAAGCTCACCCGCCGGGGATAGTTGGGAAAATGACTGCAGCGCTGCAAGTCGGACAGCTTCGTCTGGATCATCCTGGAGGCAGGCGGCAATTTGGGAGGTACCAAGCTTCACAATATCACTGAAGGCGCCTGTTCCCTGTATTTAGGGACTTTCACCGGGATTGTGTTTCCACTCACGATCCTGAGCAAGGGCACCTATCGTTTTGAGTGCTGCAACCCGGGTTCTGGGCTCATCACTGGTCAGAGTATCAAAAAAGGTGGTCAATGGGCCCTTGATGATCTCTCGTAACATGTCTGACCACGTTAACCAGTTGAATATATTGTATTGAGGCGCATACCTTGTTTAGCGAGCTCGAGGAACGTCTGAATCGCCGCGATCCGAACATCTTCTTCGGGATCGACTAGTAGTGTCACCAGAGTGGGCAGAAGAGAATTGAAATCAGAGGTGGACATGTCTTGCCTGGAGTGTCAGTGCATATCATTCAAGCATCCACTGGATCTCCGAACCTTTAAGGACAGGCATCGTCAAAATTTGAAGACCAGCTAACCGAACCTCAGAGTTTTCATCATCGTATAAAGTGTCGGTTATGGCCAGCGTTACGTCCTTGACAGTGTTTTTCAATGTATCTGAGATCGATGCTTAACTGTGTGCGGCCTTGCATTTTGAAATCCGTTACCAACCTTTTATCTTTGCACCTAAGATTGCCATCAACTTTGAGAATGCCACCCGAGCAGGCCAGCTCCCCGACTTGCTAGCCCTCTCACATCCCGATAATCGAGTTTCTATTGCACCGCGGAATGTGTCTGATGATACTAAGTCTAGGCAGGTCTAGGCGTTGCTATGCCCCTAGCACTGCCCTGTCTAGGCGCCCACCGGCCTCCGCGGACCTCAGCGGGCCTCGCCGGGTGCCGGTCGAGGAGCCGCTTAAATGCAGTGTCTATCGGAAACAAACGGAGCACAGCTTCTGAACAGCACACTCCAAATTTGGTCCACATCAAGCTCAGACATCATACTCCATTCTCCGAGCACAAAATCACACAGTTCTGCAACATAGGGACATATATTATACAAGTGGCCCACTACCCCGATTGGCCCAGTACCCAGTCGTTGATGGTAGTGGGCTGCCTCCAAAAAAAAATGAGTAGGATCAGAGAAATTGCGGAAATTTTCTTTAATGAGTGAGAGGTACTTCTGCCTGCAACCGACGAACTGCAGGTTCGAACGAAAGTGATCAAAATCCATCAAGAATTGATCAGCGGCAATCAAAGGTATCAGAGTTCAAACCTCTCCGAGATGCACACCTCCATTAGTGGTTGCAACCAATTGCGTTCAAGTTGTAAGCTGAGCACATAAGGTTGAAACCCTTCATCAACTTGAGATGTAACCACATACAGGAAAGTTGCAACCGTTGCCGAAAAGCGTGAAGATGTGCGCCAAAAACCCTGTTTCCATTTAGATGCCACCGTATGGGCGATATTCTGTCAAATAATTAGGTACTGGTTCCATGGTTTTTGAAAACATCTGCTAGGAAATTGGGTGACATCTTTTCTGACCTTGGCTACATCTTTCTCACCTTGGTTGCATCTTTCATTATGGTTGCACCTTGACATTGGGTTACAACCATTTGAGTCCCATCAGCATTGCTTGTGTTTGGTATTAATCCGAGAGTTCCCCTGGCTGTCTACTGGGCCCGGCATCTCCACAACTGCTTCAATATGGGTACAGCAGGGCAGGTCAGGATTCTCTGTGTTCAGAAAAGCCTTTGGAGCAATATCTGTGGCGTGCAGATGGAATCCCTTCTGAAATCCATGAACTTCCCATGTTTTGATGAATTAATTGCTATGGGTGCTATGAAGGATGTTGAGCTCGCTTTCATGGAACACATAGTTTAACATACTGTTCAGAATGTGCTCTAAGTGCCAGGAATCCAATGTGATGCTCTCATGGCGAGAATTCATCCATTTCAACTTTCGGAATAATATGGCATCATTGTTTCAATCAATGCCATCATATATTGAATATTTCCTCCAGACAAAGTCCTTCACATGTGAACCATCTGAATTGTGGTCCATGTGAGCAGCAGACTGCATCCTAGATGGAAACATGCATCTACTTTCCAAGATGCGATCACCTTTGCACCTTTCTTCCCAGATGCAACCAAAAACCCTGCAACCACGGTGATGTAACCCTTGATTAGTTTTGGACAGTATATGTGCCATACCACCGCTAAGTATATGTGCCATACATCTCCTCCCTCATCTATAGATTATCGGCATCAGCTTTGACAACCTTCGTGTGGACGCCGAACATGGGTCGAGGTATGCCCCCTTTGTGATATATACAATACACAATTCAGGGCAATGCTACCCAGTCACCACTCACTCAAGGTCCACGGATGCTTTGCGTGTGTTTCAGAGGGTAAATATGCACGTGTAATGTCATGGTATTATTGCGTTATGTCAATTCATTTGCCGGGTCTTGGACTCGGGCATCTCGGGGATGTTGAACATCAACTTTAACATCATCCTTTGCACCGGAGTCAGTTCACTTCACGCTCGAGGAGCTCAATTAAGTTCAGCTGCCGTGGAACTGCCCTCCCGTGGTCCTCGGGTTCAATCATATCAAGCAGGTTTTATATTTCCGCCTCGGGTTAGTTACCTTTCGGCATCGACCTAAACTGAAGTGGAAGCTTGCTCTCCAGCTCTATTCGGTCACTGTTTGATCCGACACAAACTACAACCACCGTTAAAGGCCCTACCCAATTTCATATCTCCAGTCTACGTGCCCGAATCAACCTCCTTGCATATTACCAACTGTGACCGCGAAAGCCACTTCTGAGAGAAATTTCTCTTGTTACTGAACTACGGCCTTCTTCCTGATGATGCCCTGGTGTGCAGCCCTCCATGCGATAAATCGAGATTCAAACGACACCAGGGCCAAATTAATTATTGCACGGCGTCGTTCATTGAACTTAGTCACATATAATCGCGGATTTCAAGCGAAAGAATTTAGCGGCTAATACTGAACTTTTCACCTGCAGACATCGTGATACACGACTGTATTCCGCTACGCAATTGGGAGAGATCCTATCTTTGGTACCCCGGGTGCATGTCCGCCCTGTGGAAGATGTGTCGCAACCCATCAAAATCTTAGGCCGTGGCCGTTATTAAAAAGGAATTCCCTGCACTCAAATTAGTGGAAAGGGCCGAGCAGGGTGACTGATCGAGGGCTGTGAAGATTGGGTATATTAGCCGAACAATGGTTGATGCGGAATCCGCTGGGATAGCACAAATTAACCTGTTATAGTCATCGACTGATGCGGTTATACGTACCGGGGAACGTATTCGATAGCAGGTCAGGATTGTGCGGGGAAAAAAAGAGCGTACTGGTATCGTCGCCGTGCATCGCGGCTGTCATCCGACAAGTGCCGCGTACACTGCCACTCGTCCATCGGGACCATCGCTGCCTGTGCACATCAGTGTCAGTGCCAATGCTGGCTGGGTGCCCACCTTGAGGTGCGCCAGAACGTGTGCGGCGGGGATGATGGTGGAAGGAAAGAAAGAAACAGTACATCACGAATGATCACGAATCAGACGGGTAGCCTAATTCGGGCTTGAGATGAACTTGCACACTCGTCCCGACGATTTTTGGGCATCCTACGAACTTTCCTTCGTTTAATGTTGATCTGACGAGCTTTCACAGGCATCTGACGAGGCTACCACATCAAACGACGAAGATCTCCCATCACCCGACAAAGATCCTCATCCTACGAAGTGACGAGGTATACTACGACTCCTTATGAACCTACCTTCGGGTAGGTTAGGATTAATCATAGTAGCATCAGCCATTGTTGAGTTCAACAAAAGAAAAACAATGCCCACCTGGTTTCCGGACAACATAATACTACTGTAGAGGACCCACGCAGATGCAGAGTTCAAGTTCTGTAGTAGCCTTTCATTGAATGGGACCTCCAATAACACTAGCATTTGAAGTTTAACATAGTTGACTGAGTTCGCAAAACAAGCTTGCGAACGAGGCATTTTTCAAAAATGACCTTCTTATAATCCCCTTTAGGCCTTATAAGGCCCACAATTCCTTACATGGCCGTGTTTGGCCATATCGTACACCGCTGAAGCTCATTACGCTCTTTTTTTCTGACAGCCTTGGCGGGTCTTACAAGCTCCGAGATGGCCGAACAAGGCTTTCTCGATTTTTCCGACAGCATAGTGATAGATTTCAACAACAAGCCGTTGGCCCGAGATCGGGCTTACTTGAGATAATGATAATTCCGCTCGGTATTGGTCAATAGCATCCTCAGGGTTCGGAGAGCCCATCTAGCGGCAGAATTTTTCTGACGGGTCAAATTGAAGTCGTGGCGGAGGTGCCGAGTGCCCCATCAAAATACCTAGATATGCAAGAAAAGTTTTGGTTTTATTTTGTGCCCAAATCGTCCCCGGTTCCTCTTCAACATACATCGGGAGATCTCTAGGGAGCATGCCATGGGTTCTGCCTTTGAGTTCGAATAAATCGAGGCCTGCCTTAGGTCGAAATATAATTTAACTTTATATTGCAGATGTGGGTAATCTTGCACATGTCGAGACGTACCCGCTGCTGCCCCGCACCGCGGGCTACCACGCGGACACCGGGATAGAACAGAATCGGCAGGCCGACACACTGCAAGTGCGACACACGGTCATCAAGTGCGACACACCCGCATGCAGATGCGACGCATTCCCGCTCGGAAGTGACACCAAGAGTGACACTCCAAAACAAGTTCGACACCCATGTGCCACCTCATCACGGCGATCAAATTGGTGCGGCAACTTCCGACGCTGAATGCGAGCAAATGCAAGCCTTCAAGTGAACCATTGAGCTCAGAGAGGGATTTTAAGGTATGTGCGGGGTACATAGTGCTTACTGTACAATTTCATTCAATTCGGCAGTCACGCGTCACGCACCCCCTGTGCCGCGGCGAATTTTCGTCTCGGTCACGGGTCACGGCGCCCAGTGCCGAATGTAGAATACGTGACATCCAGGCCAAACCTCTCTTGGAGCTGCCAAAAAGGCAGAATTTTCGAAAATTTCCCTCTTGAATGCCGGAATTTTGTAAGTGTCACGCCAAATTTTCTTGGGGGCCGAAGTGCCGAATCGGTATTTTCGGTCACAGGTCACAACCTGTGCCGAATTGAATGAAATACTACAGTAATCGCCACGTCTGCATTGTTAGAACTCCTCCACTGGAAAGGTTACTCTGAAAAGGACCTCAACCCAACCTCAAACGCTCACAAATGGATAAACGGAATAGCAAATTGAGGCACGAAATTACAGAGGGGTGCTACTTGAACACAACTCTCATTCTTCCTGAACGGCACCTCAATGAGAGAGCAGGAGAGAGCTCGGATTTGGCTCGGATCAACAACTTTGCGCGGCAGTGAAAAATCACGCGGAGTGACAACCACCAGGCTTGCGGCACCAGTTGTTCAAGCGCGAAGAGGCGACGGGGGTGGAGGGAATTGGGAACAGTTTGGGGGAAATACTCTTCAACAAGCCGGTCCAGGAATTACCTAACTGCAGGGGTTTCGAGACTCACAAAAGGCTGTTGGGGCCGCAATGAGCATATTTCTACTGCACGGCTCGACGTTTAACATTGAGAATGAAGAGGTTGGCGCAAGAAAACTGCTCACTGAACAAACTGAGAACGTTAGCGGAGGGGTAGGTCAAATAGAAGAAGAACATAGACATCTCGGCGCCAAATATTCTGTTAAACACAGATATCGGGGCCAGGAAACTGCACGAGAGATGAGAAAAGGGTAGCCGGTGTGCGGAGTAAGTGACAAGAAGGCAAGTCCAATGAAAAAAATGTGAGGGGGGTGTTAAATAAAAATAAGTGGGGAAAGATGTAAGGAAGAAACATTATCATACCCGCCCCAGTGAAATCTCAGAACTGGGAAAATATGCCTGCATGGGCACAATATAAAGCATGCGGGGTATAAAAGGCGCGCAGTGCCACCATCATGTATCAGGGTGCATAGCGGAGCTCGCATGATCGCCTTTGCGCGAAGGTGCGCACATCCCGCAGGCCCAAGAAAATTCCAAGGTAAAAATGTATTGACTCACCAGGACTCCTTCAGATATCCAATGATCCAAAGCACTAAACGGGGTCGTTTTAATTGTTGTCGAGGGTTTCACGAGCTGGCGGTGCTGTGAAGATTATGCATTATGTTCGTGGTGCGCGAGAAATGCACGTACTAATGTCAAGATATCGTTGCGACACCGATCGCAGGAGGTGAAGAATTCTCTGAGGGCATTGGCACCCGGTTTCGTGCGCATATGGCATATAATACTCGCGAGATGGTGGTGGTCGAAGAGAGGAATGCGGGTAAATATTTGATCGTGGTTGGATTGTGAACTGATGGGATCCTCGACAGATTCGACACATACCGTTTTGGGCCAGGTATCGCACCTGAATATGTGTGCGACACATGTGTCGCATCTAAAATGGGTGTGTCGTACTTGAAGTGTGCCGGACTGCCGCTTCTGGTATATACCCTCATCGGCGGGGGCAATCCGTACCCGTACCCGCAGACGCAGCGCTACCGCTTGCTCCTGCAGATCGACAACTCCGAGCGGCCGGCTCGCCCTCTGACGGCTACTGGAGCACTGCATCCGCGTCCTCCGTCTCGGACAGCTACCGCGACGCCTCGGCCGTCCCCTCGCCCGCGTACACGTCCCCGGATCCGCAGTACGAAGTCACTGCATTCCGGAGCCGAATCGGCCGACCCTACCGAGCTGTGCAGATGTTTGCCGAGCTCTGCCGATCCGCCTCGGCAAGGTCTACCGAGGTTTGCTCGACCGAGCTGAGCAGAGCTCTGTGGATCTCTCCTCTACTGAGCTCGACCTTTTACCTTAATCTGTTTCAAATATTCTTCTGTGTGTCCCATAGTGTCCGTAGAGTATGTAGCTTGAATTAGATGCAATAAGTTGATTGATTAGCGAAATTTTAAGGCCGCTATCTGCCCCTGAGCTGTGTTGCCAAGCTCCCACGTGCTAGCCCAGTAACGTCACTATTCCTGTAACCGAACCTCGTGGCAACTCTCACCGTCGAACTCGGTGTCTACCGGCCCCTCGAAGAGCCACAAATGCCTTCAACAGGTGAGTCGGCCAGATCCACAAAGGTCGGCAGGCTCTGCCGAGAAGGGTTCGACCGACCTATGCCGAGCCGCCTCGGTCGAGCCTCTGCCGATTTGGCCCCGGAATGCAGTGAGTGTGGTACCCTGCCTTGAGGGGCTTCGACCGGGCTGAACCGAACTTCCTACGGCTCGATCTCCCATACCGTTTTCCTTCTTATTCCCCATGCAATCCAGATTCTCAAGGTTCGATCGTACGACTTTCACTTTCATCTGCCCCAAAATTACATGTTATATTTGGTCTCTGACGGCGGTGTATGGATTCGGATACCCTATCGTACACAGTCGTTGAAGATGTAGAGGTTATCGCGACATCGTCACGCCTGCTTTCGAAGTGAAATGGGTGAGTGGACTGGGTATTGTTGGCCAGTGGAAACAGGTACTTACCTAACAGGTGTTGCCCGGATTGCAGATGAACGACCCGACAGCGGTACCGGTGTTGACGGTGATACAGGAGCCTAGATCTTGGTTCAGGTAAACCCCGACCTCAGAGTTGCAGTCCTGGTCCTCGAAGACGGAGACACAGTGCGCGTTGACCGGGTCGAAGGTCTACGAAAAAGGAAGGATCATCATCAGCTCAGGGAACGCGTAGACTCGAGGTATGGGTAGCTAGGGTAGGCGCCGGACACACACACCTGAATCGAGAAGCGGCCCACGAAGTTGATGCAGCCGCCGTCGCAGCCTTCGACCTTACCCTCGTTCCCGTCGCAGGTGTTCCCCGCCCATGCGACGACTTGGCCGGTGGCAGCGGCGAGTTGTGCGACGATGGGAGGAGGGCAGCGGCGTGAATGGCGTTGAAGCGCATTTTGAGGGAGTAGGTACTTGGGTCGAGGGACGGGGATTCGAAGGCGACGGAGTCGAATTTAGGACTTCGCTGGAGGATATCTACAATGAACCGGGTCTTTATACGCCTGCCTCGGCTTCCGGAACCCTACCTGCACGCTCGAGACGCGCACCTGCACATTCCCACTGTAGGCTGCGCGCTGGAGAAGCGACGCCAGACCACTATCAACATTTACAGGCGCTTCCTCGGCTGCGCCATTTTTCTTCTTCTTAGAAAGAAAAAAATTGAGGGCCATCGGCACGCTCGGCAGCGTCGGCAACCGGGTCAAGCCGCATTTCCACCAACCTCAAAACAAGTCCCCAGCGAATTTCTCCCTCTCACCCCAACTTCTGGCACACATGAGTCTTGTGCGGAGTGGAAGCCACACACTCTTTTCGCGGTTTGAACCACGAAGCCGAAGGTGCCGATGTTCACGTGTTCCTTTTCGCCAAGGTTTTCTGGAAGCACTGTACCGTGGTCCCGACGCGACAGGCACGCCAACAGACAGAGGACGGAAGATACGACATGACGCGGAGAGACAGATGACGGAACCTGGGCGGCAAATCAGTACATCAATTTCCTGGAGCTGAATGGAAATCCCACCATTCACTGCATTCAGGCCAAAAAATAGCCAATCCTCTGGCGAGCGGTAGCGAGATGTGGGAAGCTGTGGCTAGGCCAAGGGGAGTTCGTTCCGTTATCTATCAAGATCCACCCCCCCCCCCCCGTGTGGTCGTGAGAACACTGTCAATCAGCCGCTTACCTATGGCAGATCCGAGCTCGCACTTAGATCATTGAACGCGTCTTCCACGTGTTCTGCGCATCCACTGCATTCCGGGGGTCCCTAGCCACGGCATCGTGCTGTACAGTGCCGGACAATCAAAGTCAACACTTTGATGGATCATTTATGGAGCTCTCGGAATGTAATCGTTAAGCTTCTAAATGGTGAAAATGGTGTATCTACCTCCAAATGGTTCATATCACACGGGCCAATTTCATGTAAATTTAATTTTGAGTTTTGAGGCCCGAAAATTTGGCCAAACACCTAAAAACACTCCAAAAATCATGAAAAAATTGCAATCGACTCCTTTTCACGAGCGCTTTCTGAATCCGTTGAAATCAAGAAAATTCAACGAGTCGTTCTTCCGAAAAATCACTTTCCTTTTTGGGATGGCAGGTGTGCCGGACCACCGATAATTGGATCACATGGTCGTGCAACGTGGATGCCTTGAGGCACAAGGAGTTGCAAAAATTTCGCCTTTGCCCCTAAGCCTTTTTGGGACGATTACATTTTTGGGAAGCTTCGGCGGAAGGACGGCAGTCAAAACAGTGCCGAAATGCCGTCTCCATTTGAAAAGTTACAAGTCGAGCGTACGTAGTGCGGGGCATAGGTAGGGTAAGGGGTAGGGGTATGCATGCATAGTTGGGTAGGTATGGTGGACATAATGAGCATTGAAAACAGAGAAAGTAGGCGGCGGTGCAGTCAACGGGTGAACGCGCGGGTGCGCAACGCCTCCGTGATGCTGAGAGGACGATGGCCCAGCCAACGTCGTGTCATAGGGTCGTGGGTGCGTCGATGCCCCGCGATGTGCGCGTTAGGCAGGGGGGTGGCATCCATGGCGAGGTCGCCGAAAAGCCTGGGGCGTGGGCGTGGGGTGTCCATGGAGCGCATTGGTGTCATGTCGCCGCGGGAAGTGCTACCCAGGGAGGCAGGAGCAGTGATGCGGTGTATTTTGCATGAGAGTTTCGGGTGGAGTTGACAGTCTTTCAAGTAAGCGTCGTTTTTACAGTGGGCGTTTGCCGACTTGGAGCAATAGGTCCATGCAGCCCGAGGAGCGCTCGTGCGACGAGGGATGCGGTGGGAGAAGACGGTTGCAGTGGTGGGAGTAGCAGCCGCCGGCGAGTGTGGTGGGAGGTGACGACCGCAGAGCCGGCGGTGTGAATTCCGGTGGGAACGACGCCCACTGGCCAGAACTTGAAGTGGGCACCATGGGATGGATTATGACACAGAAGCAGGTAGATTAGCAAACAGCGAGATGCAGAGTAATGCATAAACGCACAGCAGTGAAATAACAGTCATGATTCCGTCTGCCATTCTTGCACAATTTGGGAGCGGGGAGGTACAGCTCGCATCTGTCTTCAGGGCAATGAGCTGGTCGAGAGTTTATGTTCATGGTAGTATGGTTGCGGGAAAGCATGAGGGCAGGAGGGAACGCGACGGTGGGCGGAGAGGAAGAGCGGTGACGTGCTGGCGTTGTTCGTTGTTGTTTGTTAGTTGTTGTTTGTGCATATGATTGCCGCTGATCCCAACTTTCGGCCGGGCCATCCCAAAAAGGTAGTAGTCCCAAAAAGGCTCAGGGGCAAAGGCGAAATGTATCGAGTGGGCACAAGGTGTGCTCAACCCTTCTTGAATTTGTTCCCCCACCACACACCCATACTATGTCTTCCAAACGAGGCCGTGGCCGTCCACCAAAGGTCAAACGAAACATATCTGGCCTTCGGAACCAGAAATCCCGCCCTCTAACCCCTGAACCAACACACTCCCAGCCTTCGGAGGAATACAGTCCTGACTGGCCCAGTGACCTGATTGTCGAAAGTGAAGATGAATCAGAGGCAGAGGAGTTTGATTTGGCTAATGAGGATGGAATGAAGTCCAAACCAGGATCAGATATTGATGTTGATTCAGACGTTGAAGTGGAGGGAGAGGAAAAAGCATTTTCCTTGGCTACAGAGTTCCTCGAAGATGAGGTGTTACTCGAACGGTTACTTTCACAGGCAGAAAAGCGAGGTGATGATGCTGATGAAGAGGAATGGGTACCACCTCGAGTTCGGTATCAACGACAGCGACGCAAACAGGAAAAAAAAAGTGTGTATTGTTGCATAGATCACTAAAAGATACTCTAATGTTTCACAGCTCGGGGAAAATACAAAAAAGGTCCAGATGTTGGATCGAAATCACTCCGTACTCAAAGACGCTACCGCAAATCCATTGCTATACAAACCAAACTCCAGGCTGGGTCAGACTTTGTGAAGCATCCTCTTATTTCCCCTGATGCTTCTGCTGCTCTGGACACTTCTACTGTTGAAATGGCCTCTCTCTCTGATGGTGCTGGGATGTCTGGGATCGAGGACCAGTCTCCATATATTATTGATGAAGATGCACATTCAGAAGCCAGTGCAATGTCTGTTGATGAACAAGCTATCAATTCAGCTGGCTCAGATTCTGACTCTGATTCTCTTCCTGAGAATGCGTTGTCCCCCCCTCTGACTGAGGAGGAAGCAATGCATGAATGGGAGTTGGAGGCTGAATATGAAACACTGATGTTCGGAGCTGTTCCAGAAATTCGAGACTGGAACACACTTCGTGACCAGATCAAGCAAGACCTCAAGAAGAAAGCCAAAACTCTTACACTTGCACAATTCAACCAGCTGACTATTATTCGCAATTTCGCTACCCTTCACCTCAAAGGTCTGAGTCGGCTTGCAGCAAGCAGGGAAATTGCACTTCAATGGCATGAGGGAGAAGGATTCCATTTTGCTCGTCAAGTCCGTGCTTTAGCCCGGCATTACCAGCGCTTTGAACAACTGCCAGTGGAAAAGCGTGGTGGCCTGCGTGCTTCTAGGAGTCTTCTATGTGATCAAACTGTGAAAACTGCTGCTCGGGACTGGCTTATGGCACAAAAAATAGGCACTGTTCGCCCAACACTTTTTCAACGTGCCTTGAATGATGTTATTCTCCCTGCACTTGGGATTCACCCAAAGACACCTCTGTGTGAGAGAACAGCACGCCGTTGGCTTGTGAAACTCGGATTTCGACGCACTGTTTTTCGAAAAGGAATCTATGTTGGTGGCCATGAGCGAGAGGATGTGGTCAAGTACCGCAATGAGGTTTTCCTTCCAGTGATGGCTGAATATGAAAAACGGATGATTCAGTATGAGCTTCGAGATGGAGTTCTGGTTGGAGTCCGCCCAACATTGGCCCCGGGTGAGAAGGAAATTATTGCAGAGTTTCATGATGAAGCATCATTTCATGCATTTGAATCTCTGAACTCAGCATGGTGGGTTTGATCCTAGTATTGAATTGAACATATTCTAACTCAGCAAATTATGACATAGCCACATCCGGCTATGTCCAGCATGTGATCTAGCCATACATAGCTCGCTACAGCTAGCTAATGGCTAGCACGACTAGCCAGAACTAGGTAATTCTCACTGAGCTCTCTCCTTCTGATTCAAAAATTGGTGTCAGAGTTGCCAGTGTGGGAGAATGCCGCAATAAGTGCGGCGATCATCGCGGAGGTGCTGCATCATGGCATGTGCGGCCAGGGCTGAGTTTGACAGTGATACTGGTCGATTTCCTTCAATTCACAGGGTCACAGGCCACAAGCCCAAAAATCTACGAAAATTTTCGTAGGTCACAGGGTCACAAAGGCTCAATACGAAAGGTTCCTACCAGTTTAAGACAAAAATTTCGCTCCGGGCGGCCCTGCGGGGCAATTTTATACGAAAAAATTCGTGGGTCACACGGGTCGCAGGCCCGCATACGAGAGGATCAATTCATATGTGGTGTCACATGCCAAATGGTCCTACGAATTGAAGGAAATCCAACAGTACGTCGGCAGAGAGAGTGCTGTTGACTGATGGATTTGCGTTCAGTGAATACCAGTGGTAACGAGCATACCTGGTGGTCTGAGATCTTTGAGGGCCCTTACTGGACAAAACCCAGGCGGTATAGCTATTTTTCAAGGAAACTGTCAAGATATCTAGAAATCAATGGATAATGATCGCGAATCATCCAGATCTCGACATTTCGCGATCATTCTCTACAAATATCTAGATATCTCGACCAAAACACAACTTTTGACCATTTTTGAGGCTGGTATTGTGCTCCAAGATCTCTAGTGATTCCTAGAGATCTCGACCTTGCCTTGAGAATCGTCATTGTTCCAAGCATTGCTGATCTCGAGATCTTGACTTTGGCAAACCAGTTGAGGTCGAGATCTCGACCTCGCAAGAGCAGACAAAGTCGAGATCTCGACCTCGCAAGAGCAGTCAAGGTCGAGATCTCGAGAGTCAGCAGGACCTCAGCGGGCCTCGCCGGGTGCCGGTCGAGGAGCCACTTAAATGCAGTGAGGTAGGTGGGAATTGATTATTTCTTATCTCCGAACGGACACCGTATGCGGTGACCGCACTCTTCTTTCGCCTGTTCCTCGCCCAATTCTCGGCCGATTCACGAGGTTGGGGGTTCATTTTGTTGCCTCGACCCCAGGGGTTACATCTGCACCCCGCTCGAGCAACATAGACACAAGCCCCGTGTTCCCATTTCGTGAGGCTATCTGTAGGGCATAGAGATCCCCACCGTACCGTATACGAATACGGGTACTGACCGGCCCGTAACCGTAACCGTAATGAGCCCTCGGGAGGGTCATACGGATACGGTACGGTGTACGGTACGGTCTCACGACCGTAATACGGCCGTAAATCCCGGAAAAAACTGCAAGGTGCGCAGTCACACTCTTTTTCCTTATATGCAAGAATTGAAAGTGATATGGTTGAGTTCTTGATCCAGAAACTCGACTTGAACGAATGCATTGGCCTTCAGCAGGCACATCGAACTCGCCTTCCTAATGGGGAAGATTTAACTGAGACTGCAAATCTCGTCCACAACATTTGGAATGTTGTTGGTGGATGTCTTAGAGTGTGGGTGGGTTGCGCACTTGAAATTATTTCGCTTATAATCCGTGGGTTCCGTTGCGCACCTACCCGTGGCGGACTGATGGTGCGTCCAAATTCTCGTTGACGAAAAATCAGATTCGCGAATGCAGTAACCATACAATACGCTGCTATTCTGGCTAGGCCCGGGCTGCTTTAAAATCGAACCATTCAGCTTGAATTTACGGCCCTGAGGTACCGTATACGGACCGTAACTTTACGGGTCCGTACGGTATACGATACGGTGCTATCCGTAATCGTATAAAGTTGCTGAGGAGCCTATACGGTTACGGTGCGTATGCCGTATAACCGTACCGTATTACGGTGAATTATGGTGACGGTGGGGATCCCTAGTAGGGCGTTGGCACCCTGTTCGTCGCGCCCATTCACATCCGCGCCCCGATCGAGCAGCAGGCCCATGATGTCAATATGTGGTCGAACACCGGATGCCGCCGGCAGCGCATTGGCGGATTCCCCGTTCAGCTCAACACCATGATTGAGCAGGGGGTGGACAATTTCGATATGCCCTGCCAAGGATGCTGCTTGCAGTGCAGTGCGATCCACGTACGCTCCGCTCTGCAGGTTCACCCCGCACCAGCAGCAGGCTTGCAACCTCAATGCGCCCATTGGAAGCCGCCAGGTGTAGAGCGTTTCCATATTCCCCGCCATCATCTGCGTCGAATTCCGCGCCATGATCGAGCAACAGGTGCACGAGCTTGATATGGCCACCCACGCATGCAGCCTGGAGAGCGCTGCCGTATTTTCCGCCTTGCGCATTCACATCAGCACCACGATCTAGGATCAGGCGCGAAATTTCGAGCTCGTCCCGTGAGGACGCTTCATGCAGCGCACTTCCGTAGAATTCGTGTTGCACCCTCACATCTGCGCCGTGTTGGAGCAGCACACTCACAATTCCCATGCGTTCTCCGTCAAACGCCGCCCGGAGTGCGGTGCCATGTTTACCGCCCTGCGTGTTCACGTCCGCGCCTTGCTGGAGCAGCAGGCTCACAATCTCGGCCTGCCCTGCGGAGGAAGCCACCTGTTGCATGTGCTACTTACCTTCCTTGAATCTCAATGTGGTTGATGCCAATATGACCACAAAGTCCCTCAGAAGTGTCCATATACCTCCTATATGCATTAGGACCATTTTTGCAGCCAGCCTGATGGGTGGTACTTGCAATATACTGTGAATATCGAAATTTCCCACTGGGCCATTAAATTATGTATATCCACCTGATACACAGAGAAAATCCATCCAAATGACTGATAAAAGGTATTAATATGAGAGGACAGTCGTTAGGCCGAGCTCCACCGGGTCTGTGTGAAGTAGTAAGGTCAGAAGTGAAATTTTACAAGTTCAGGCATTATCTTCATGTTACACTGTTTACCCAGCCTAGGATATGGTGCAAGTCTCATCTACACCTATAGGATATGACAGCTGCAAAGTTGAATGAAGAAAAATGATCAATTTGCGCCCAACTGAGGTTAAAAAACGAAAATTTTCCTTTTTGAGCGAAAAGCGTAGTGGCCCAAAAAGGAAATATGTCGGCCTGAGAGGCTCCGAGACACCAAAAATCCAAAAATAGTCAAAATCAAACTTGTAGAGAAAAAATCACTGAATCTAGCTGTCAAATCCGTTTTGCAGCCAACACCCTGGTTGTTGCGCAAAACACAAAATACTCGGCCAAACCCGGTGATAAATGAATATTTTATTCGAATAAAATATTCATTTAAAGTGGCCTGGATTATGATAGGAATCCAGGAGGTTAGTATGCTTGATTACAGGCAAGATGATAGATAAAAAAAAAAGAAAACATGTCATGGTGGGAGACTCCGAGACATCAAAATATCCAAGAATAGAGTCAAAATCAAAGTTTTAGAGAAAAAATCACTCAGTCTGGCTGTCCAGTCTGTTTTGTAATCAGTGGCCTGGTTGCTGTGCAAAATGCAAAATACTCGGCCAAACCCAAATATTTTATTCCACTAAAATATTTATATAAAGTGATCTGGATCATGATAGGAGCCCAGGTGCTTACTCAGGCTATAACACAGGCAAGATAACAGATAACAGCTATAGTTGAAAGATAATAGATGTCTTTTGGGGGCAAGGTAATGAATGCACTTGTTGTATGTATGGAGTAGGTCATTCTCTCAGCAGAGGAACTGCGCACAACATCATTCCAACAATGGACTGACCTTCATGGTTTGCAACATATAGTGAATGCTTACAACGGACAGTAGCAAAGGTTAATTGTGGTTTTCTTATATGAAAACAACTTTTATTGCAGCTTTATTGCAGTGTATGCAGTTCCCAAACTCTACGCACAAGGGCACATGCATTGTCAGCTTTATTGTGACTTTATTGCAGCATATATGTGCAGGGAATTTTTTGGAAAGGTTTTATTGCAGCTTTATTGTGGTATACGGACTTGCTGTATGCTAAATGAAGGGTCAGATTTATTCCAACTTTATTGTGCATTTATTGTAGCTTTATTGCAGCTTTTGTTGTTAGCAACCCCACACAAAGGTGACACCTTTGTTGTGACTTTATTGCGATTTTATTGCAGTTTTATTACAGCTTTTGTTGTTTGGTACCCTGTTGTGAGGCAGCACCTTTGTTGTGGCTTTATTATGTCATTTATTGCAGCTTTACTGTGGCAAGGTTGTCTTGCGTCTACCACCTCTAAAATCTTGAGGTATTGCAGCTTTATTGAAGGTTTACCGCAGCCTTTATTGCAGCATAGGGGAAATCACCAAAATCCTCTATAGTTAGAATGGGGGATAGCATGCTATACCCCATTCTAACTATAGAGGGTTTGTGGGATCCATAGGTGTGTTATTCCAAGGCAAATATTGGCGACCACTGGCAGTCGCGATTCAGAGCTCTCCAAGGAACTACGGATCATCTTTTCGCCTCCAGGCTGCAAGGAGTATCAGACAATTGCAACGTTTCGCGAAATCAATATGGAAGAGGGCACAATTGCTTTTGCTAGCTGCTTTCGCACCGCTCACATACCTCCCTCTTATCTTATTGGTCTCCATCAAGCCTCTTACCCGCTCTTGACGAGCATGGCCAACCGACTGAACCCTTCTCTCTGGAAGACACCATTGTTGACTGGCTCCTCATGCAAGTAATTGGTAATATTGGCGAGCTCTCCATGCTCTAGGTCTCCCACAAGCAAATTTGTTCGGTTCGTGCACAGTCAATTCTTCTAGACTTTGGTATCTCAGCTTTAATTTCTTCTAGTTCCCCTTTTTTGTCACGTTATCCGCCCATTTTGCGGGTGCACACCCATATCTTTTGCCTTGCAGTATACGCTGACGTCACAATTTTAAGACCTTCCTTCCCCTTTAATTAGGCTGTCGCGTAGCACTATTCTTCACTTGTGTCGGTACTTACCCTTGAGTAGCACCACTTTTTTCAATTCAATCATTCGAGTGCTTGACAAAGTTGACATGGAGTGAGGCTAATTTGTTAGGGGAAAATAAGTTATAAACCATTCCGTCCATTTCTAATGAGGAGCACTAATGCCTCAGATTTGAAAATCATGTCATCTTGCTTTGTGCCTCGGACGGCAGCCAGTACTTGGTGCTCCTTACGGTTAACGCAAAAATTTCCTTAAAGTCGCACATTAAGGTCCCACTTTTATTAGTGGGATCTGAAATAGAACCATTTGGCATTCTCTTTCGAGATATTCAGAGACTTATGACTCCGCATTCGCAGGGTGAATTTGGTTCAAACTGTGTTAAAGCAAATGATGGTGTGGTCGTGTTTCCCTCCACCATCAGTTTCAGTATTCCTGGCTAAAGGTCCTCGAATATGTAGCCGGTGTCATCTTACCCAATGATTAAATTATGAAGAATGTTCTGATCCCATTTCTTTCTGCCATTCTGCCATCCAACCGCAGGTACTTGAAGCCGTGACCAGCTCTCCATATTTGTCTAGAATTCAGCCACAGTTTAGGTATCTAAGACTGCAAAAATCTACCAACTGCATGAATTGTTGCTATATGTAAGTTCCTGGTATTTTGCGCGTGAAATAGCTTGTGGAGTAGCCGCGAAGTTGCATCTTGTGATGTCCATCAAGAACCCCACATGATCGCGATCTACAACGGAAAACCTCTTGTAGCAGTCGCTCCTGTAGAATACATATACACGTGTATCTATCCTGAACACACACCAGAGTTGTTTTCGACCCCCCTTTCCTAAAATCAATTTTGGCCTGGGTTTCGTGTTGAATCAATGTGATACCACCAAAGCAAGTTTTCTGGGTAGGACACATTTCTTGGGGTGGATGGCCTGCCCGGCTCGCGCGGTGTAACTGTCGGACAAACAAGTGCAACTATTTCCGCTGATTCCGTTCCTGGGTTCAAATGACATTCGGGGATCCATGTTTCGTGTTGAGTCGATGTGATGCCACCGAAGAAACTTTTCTGGGTAGGACACATCTCTTACGGCGGATGGCCTGCCCGGCTCGCGCGGTGTAACTGCCGGACAAACAAGTGCAACCATTTCCACTGATTCTGTTCACTGTGTTCAAATTACTTTTGGGGAATATTTCATGTTGAATCAATGTAATACCACCCACGCAAGTTTTCTGGATAGGCTACATCTCTTAAGGCGGATGGCCTGCTTGGCTTGCGCAGTGTAACTGCCGGACAAACAGGTGCAACTATTTCCGCTGTTTCCGTTCCTGGATTTAAATGACTTTCAGGGACCCATGTTTCGTGTTGAGTCAATGTAATACCACCTAAGCAACCTTTCTGGATAGGACACTTCTCTCTGCCCAACCTCGACTCTGGCCGTGTTATTTCCTTAACACTTGCTCCGGGCCTTTGAAACCTTACCGTAAGTTTCAGTCACATTCCACACACACAGGTGCACCGTAATTATTTCCAAGCTCTTGTAACCGACCCTTGTATAAGTAGTTTGAGTCTTGCCCTGCATCCACCTATATCAACTTTGACTCGATCATTTGAGGTAAGCTTACCTTGCTACAAGATATGCCTTCGCTTCGCTCCGGCAGCCTGTGGCTTGCCGTTTAGATAGGGAGCATCTGAGCAACTTCACTTGTGTTGTAACTGAACTTGTCGATACAAAGTCATGCATTATTCAACGTTGACAGGAAGGTTTGTTATTCGTAAAACTGAGTCGAATTATCGTAAAGAGTGCTAATGGGCCAGGTCAGACTGGGGAAATTACTATAGCATTCCTCCTCCGCCACTCAGCCTGGCCGTGAACTTTCGACCTGTGGGCGATGAAACAGCACGATCTAAAATTGGTGGATACCCACACGCTGTTTATATCAGTCATAATGGCGTCTCGTTCGATCAATTGGCTACGTGAGGGCGATGGGATTTGCTTGCTGTAGAAGTGAATCTGCAGTGAAAGGAGTGGAACAGAAACATTGTGAAAGGGGGTGAAAGGGAGACCTATTGAGCCTCATATCAATAATCAAGGGCGGTAAACTATCGGTCGCCAGCTTTTGAGCCCGCAACACCACGTCGAAATGGTTCTTTTAGCTATCAAATAAAATGGGCGCCACGTACAACCAGGCGTACCTTGAGGATTTGCGTTAGGTCAAAAAACGCTGTCCGTGAAACCGGCGAACAGCCGTAGGGGATCTGATCACAGCTCTGATCAGTGCTGCATTTCTGAGCGAATTAATTCACGCACCATGCCCAAATGCTACGCAATAGCGCGAATACAGTCGGCGTTGATTCTGAACAAAATAATGAGTCTCGACAATGTCGCATGGTAGAAAACTGTACCATATGGGAAGATCAGATCTCGGGATGGCGGCGTTACTTTGCGGATACGTGCCGGCAAGACCTAGACGTATTCGACAGCTTGATGGCGGGAATATGGGCAAAAGGAAGAAATAAAAAAATATTTTTGAAGTTGAATGGCTAAGCCGACATTGAGCTCGAGATTTGAATGCCGCGCAGTCCGGTATCTGAAGAAGTAGAACTTGGAGGTCGGTTTGACAGGGCATAGTTGAAGTTTCGAGGATGTGAACGTTCGAAGGAGAGATCAGACCCGTGAAGGAAGGTCGGAAATGCGAGCAAGGGTGACTGAATGCGAAGTGAACTCTTCAAGTGAAAGATGTGTGAGGAGGCGGGCTTGAAGTGATGCACGAAGCCTTTTGCCTGGCAGCGAGATGCCTGATAGAGTGTTCGCAGGGTGTATCAACGGTGAAGCCTCGAGGTGTTGATTGCTGAAGACCGCGCGCAAAACCACGAAAATTGAGGGCGCCATGGATGATGGGGGTGGAGAAAGGGAGGACGTGCGAACAACCCACCGTATGCTACCTTTTGAACGGGCCTTGAGTGGCTGATCTGGATTCTATATTTTCCCAGGTGCCCAGGCGCGTAACTTAATTCTTGATGAAGAGGATCAGCTGCCAGCAGAAGACGTCGAAATGGGGGAATTTCGGGAGAACAAACATGTACACTCTGATTCGAGGGATCTCGAGAGTGTTTTGCCTGAGTGTTGCATTTGATCATAGAGAGAGGCAAACTTATTGATAACGCACAGAGAGTAGCAAGCGCAGAAGGGATAATGGGGGAGGAAGAGCAAAGAGGTCGGACAGGTTGAACAGCTCTAGGCTTTTGACCGGGCGTTGAGCGCTGCTTCCCGGGCATGTGGTCGGCTCAAAATGGGCATCAGGTCATCGCGAAGAGACCCCCAAAGTTAAAAAGTGATAAATTTAACCGCCAAGCAAGCACTAGGTGAGCGCTCCGTCGAAAACAAACACTTGTCGCTCGGGAATTGGCGGTGGTGTGGGAGAAAAAGAAGAATGTAAATATGCGCACATAAATCAGTTCATCTGCTTAAGATATGAGTAATTCCATTCAATTTACTGACGGACTACTCATTCCCATCCTTGGAAATGTCTCGCCTCTATCCTGTCAGTGCCTCGATAATTTTTGACTTGGTCAACTCCGATGTTAAACTTGTCCTTGTCTCACAGTATGTGGAAATTATTGCTCTTCGTTTAGTTTACCCAGAACACATTGAATTTAGTCACTTGAGAGATCCGCCTCTCAAGAGTTGGTTCGAAACGGCAGCACCTGATAATACCACATTTTCCCTCTAGTTAGAGGTTGCAAAGGGGGGCATTGGAGCCTCTAATTAGAGGGCCTCACTGCATGTTGGACTACCATTAGAATACCACTGGTAAGGGTAGTTCGTGGTAGCTATAGTGTACTCGAAAATGTTTGAGATTTCAAGTCCTTAGAAACCTAGTCCTACTATGTGTACCACGGAGTCTTTTGTTAAGGGAGTCAGTAAGTTTGTGACTCCAATTTACCACCAGTACCACGGGGTGTTTTTAAGGAAGTCAGTATATTTGTGACTCTAACTTACCACCACTACCACGGGGTCTTTTTTAAGGCAGTCACTATATTCTCTAACTAGAGGGAAAATGTGGTATTATCAGGTGAACGGCAGAGCTAGGTTTGATTCCGTTTGATTTGTCATTTAAGTCTGTTTACTTGACTTCAGAAGGCCATTATGCACCGTGATTTTAACGGGTTCGGAAATTTCCTTTTTGGTTCGCAGTTCAGACGCGGTTGGAACGCGTTCAGAATATTTCACAGGAGGCGAGCCATTGCGGGATCTTTCGGATGGCCCGCCCGACTATCGCGGTCCAACCCACGAACAAATAATGGTACATTCCACTTTACAGCAGATCTTTTCTACCGATCCATTGCGGGGATCTTTCTGGCACCTGAAATCAGTTCTTCAGAATAGAAAGAACATGTCTGGGCACTCGAGGTTGCTTAGGCCGGATGGCCCGCCCGGCTATCGCGGTCCAACCGGCAAACAAATAATGGTACATTCCACTTTAAAGCAGATGTTTTCGACTGATCCATTGCGGGGATCTTTCTGGCACCCGAAATCAGTTCTTCTGAATAGAAAGAACATGTCTAGGCACTCGATGTTGCTTAGGCCGAATGGCCCGCCCGGCTATCGTGATTCAACCCAAGACACAAATAATGGTGCAATCAACTTTGCAGCGGATCTGTTCGACCTAACATTCAACTGGTATTTTGCGATTAATATATTGAATGACTTGACATATACAGTTACTGAGGCAGAGGATACATTCCATGTCTGGGATCTGTTTGAATTCTATGTGTAAGACCACTGCTATCAAATTAGTAATGAACATCTTATCAAGATTATGGCACTGACCGGGAACTCAGCGCCCATATATCACATGTCCACCGCACCATGACTCTCCCGGGCTACCTTCGACTGTTCCCGGAAATACTCTAGTGTCATCGGCACGGCCATACTGCTGGTACTGTTCGAGGAAATAGGTTGGAGCCGACATGTTTATTTTTGACATGCTTGTCAATGGTGTTCGAGGAAACCAACTTCCCAATGACGAAATTAGCGAGGAGGAACTGGAAGTCTATAGAATCGACTGGGAAGGACTTCGGGATGAGGTTTTGCTGGAGTCACAGAGGCTTAACAACCCTCTCGGGGAGGGAGCGACATCGTGGGTTGGCCGTGTCAGGCCCCCGCCGCTTGCAGATCTTAGTAGTGTAATCGTCGAGCCCCCACTGAGCACTTTGACAATGGATGAGCTAACTAGCCTTTACAATGTTGTCCAGCATTTACTTGGGAGCGCCGATGACACTGACTACATCATGGCTTGGACATTGGTTCTAGCTTATGTGGGCACCCTCCGTGCAGACCTGTTTTAATTACAATTATTTTGTTCTTCATTCTGCTGCACTGTAATCCCTCATAAGTCACGAGTTACTCTTCCACGGGCAAATTATCATCGTCATGGAGGATATACAAATCTGAACTTATTGAGAACTGCCTTACTGAACTTGTTGAGCTACAACGCATTTCGATGAAGCCAGACTACCCTCGTTCCCCAAGCAGACACATTGATGCGTCCAAAGCATGCCAAGTTGTCCGCTAGTCAGCAAAGATGATTGCCTCCAGATCTATTCTCTTGCCACGAATCTCCTGAGTATCATCTAAATAGGTAGACATCACGGTTCTTCGGAATTTCCCCTCCCAATATACGATCCAGTTGATCTCCATGGTAGAACAATAAATTCACTCTTCCGGTTGCACAGCAAGGCTCAAGGTGTTGGCTACAGGACAAGTATTCTATCATTTTCCATGTTCAAACTCAAGTGCACATCCGAAAATGTAATGCTGTTGATTATTCAAACTTAGATTCAGCTAAATCCGTAACGGCCTCGGGCATCTCGGGCATCTCGAACTTGTCCAATGAGATTGCCAATTGTGCCAGAACATGATAATGGAGAATCAGCTACAAAAATTCTTGAACATATCCAATTTTTAGCATGAAGTGAACCACCTCAAGCCTCAGACGTCAGGCCTAATGACGGAGCGTCAAACATTGATATCCACTGGAAAAGCCGATGTGTCGTGCTTGTCATGTCAGACCGGCAAATAAGCCTGACACATTCAGTAAAGCCTCATACATTCACTCTTCATGAAAATGGATCAGCTTTCTGAATGTTTGGTAGGGACATATCCAGTCTACAATCTTGATGGTATTTCTCGGCTGTTTCTGTGGGTTGATGGGTCTTCGGCTGGTAAATGATGGGCTGATGGTTCAAAGTGATGGTTGATTCAAGCCGAATGATCGAGGTGTCCGTTTGGAGCTAAGTACCTTGCGCGCACGGTGGACAGCTCACAGTGTACGACCGCCCACCTAAACCAACTATGACGAAGAGCTCCACGGAGTACGGGAATTATGTTCAAAAGGGAGCATGAGCAGGGAGTAGCAAGTACGGATATGAGGACGAACACAGGTACCCGAGCACTGCACTGCACACCAGAAACCACGGCCTAGCGTGCACGCAATTTTCGGTGATAAATACTTTTATAACAATGTCGGTATTTTGCCAGTAACCCTGGCATGCTGCCTGCAATGCGGTTGGGTATCCTCTACCCTCCGAGTCTGCATTGACATTCGCTCCACGATCAAGCAGCAGGCGCCTGATTTCGAGGTGGCCGCGCGAGCATGCCGCCTGAAGAGCGTTACCGTATTTTGCGCGCTGCAAATTCAATCATAAAAAGTTGAGTCAACCGAGCAACAGGCGCACCATGTCACCAACGAAACGCGATGTCACCCCGTTTTTAGACCAAATGACATTCTCACTGCGCCTTCTACATCCATTTCAGCGATGCGATGGCGGGTCGAAGTACTGCCTGCAGTCAGACTTAGCTTTGCGGGGCACGTCGGAATCGGGGGCTGTAGAGTGGGAGCAGGTTGCTTTTCCCACTAACGAAGCGCGATCTCACCCCCTTTCCAGACTAATGGCGTCATCGGTGGGCCATTGAGAGTAAAATGCCCCCTACAGCGTGATCTCCTCCCTTTCCCAGACTAATGTCATTATCACTGGGCCTTCTACGTCCATTTCACGATGTGATTGCGAGTAGAAGCGCCCCCTACCTTTTACTTAAGTGACCACTGAGCAGACTGACCACCAGTCGTTTCGCTATGCGTCTCGTCAAATCCCTTTGTCTATTATCTGCTCTCATCTCAGCGACCTCGGTCATCGCCACCCAGGATTGTGAGCTACCCTGCTGTTCCCTTGCGCTGCTCCGTTGATGGCAGGAAACAGTGTCGCCACCATGCCCGAATGGCATGACCACCTCGTACTCCAGCCCCACCACGGCCTGCGGATGTGCCACCTAGTCTCTCGTAGACAGACGCTACAACAGATCTATGTCTCTCATTTCCTGAACCGTCTGCATGTCCCTGTATTATATAATAAAAAACATGGCCTAATGGGGAGGACATGGGTGTATTTGAATAAAATAAGGTAGGACCTGGGTGTAATTGAATAAGATAAGGTAGGGACATGGGTGTAATTGAATAAATAAGGTGGGACATGGGTGTCAGGGGAACCGCCCGTCCGTCCGTCCGTCCATCCGTCCACCCGGCTCCGGCCCATCGCACTGCCCCGCGGCCTCGTCCGATCCTTCGTCCAACGCCTACTCCGCGTCCGGCATCTCCCGTCCGTCCTGCGTCACCCGAGCGTCCGCCCTCGCCCGGAACGTCGTCCTCCGGCCCTCTGGACTCCATTCCCCTTCATCCCCCTTCGTCCGGCCGCTCGCACTGGAACGTACTATGCGATCAAGCTCGGGATCACTGCTGATCACTTCGGACACGTGCTACTGGCTAGTACCTATAAAAACCTCGCCTAGCGTGGGAATCCTTATCCTTTCTTCTCTTCGGATTCTCCCGCTAGGTGCGTATTCTAGAACTCTGTATTTAGTACCATGAATTGAGTTTACTTCGGATTCTCCCGCTAGTTCCCGCGCTCACGCGCCGAGCTGAGGTTGCCCTTACAATGGGTGTAAATGAATAAAATAAGGTGGTTATGCAATAAAAGATAAAATAAGGAGTGAAAAGGGCTAGAGGTATAAAAGAAGGAGGAAAATTGAGTGCAAAAAGCACTATAAAGGATTGAAAGCGGGATTAAAGCAGAAGTGGGAAGATTGGTGGATTGAAAAGTACTACAAGGGAAAAATGGTAGAAAAGCCAAGAGCGAAAAGGGAATGAGTATAAGTGGAAAGATCGATAAGAAGGTGAAGGATGTTGTAGAGTTGGTAGAGAGAAAGTGAGGTGCGAAAAAGACTAAAGGTAGAAAAAAGGAAGAAGAATCTACAAGCACCATAGAAGGCATCGTAGAAAAAACTGGGGGGAGCGGGTCTCGAATTGCTATTTACTAGCCCGGTATTGCTCGGTATCACCTGAAATTTTGAATGTGGGGTCCTTGATATGTCATGACCCCTCTCATACAATACCCAATCAGGAAACCGTGGGATACCTCAGTGTTAGGAGTCAGAAAGCGTGATACTGAGGATTGGGATGGACGAAGTGAGGATTGGGAGATACCTACTGGCGATTACAGGGCGGGAGAATGATCGCGAAGTACAGAGTTAATACTCTGCCGTGCTTCGTGGGCATGAACACTGAGCCGTATGCCGTTCCAAATGCACTTTTAATGTTCCCCACATATTTTGGTGTTTTCCCCCACTTTTATCAGGAATTCAGTGACTTTCCCCACAACTTTTCACACTTTTGAAGCTCAAAATAAGGTGGGGATTTCTCTTTGTTTTCCCCTATTTTTATTACCCAACCTTATATTTCAACAACTTTTGTTTCAAACTTCACCAACTTTTTTGGTTCGAAAAATTCCCCACAACTTTTGGGCACAAAACTTTATATGGCTCAAATTGACACCTAAAGCCATTCAAATACTAGATCTTGATCCCCCACATGCCTAACCATGCTAGTTTCACCCCAGGAGTGGAAATACAGTGAGCATCAACCATCAAACACGATCATGTGACACCCGGGCCAGCAAGTGCGACACCTGCTAGCCCACTCCAGTTACACTAGCCCTGGATTTGCTTCACACCATGAATATGGGCTGTATCCTCTCGAGTTTGGCTTCATTTCTCGACATATATGTCACTCAAGTTGCAAGTAGCACACCTAGAACTGGACTAGCAGGCATCATGCTTGCCGGCCCGGGTGACACGTGATCGTGTTTGATGTTTGATGCTCACTGTATTTCCACTCCTGGGGTGAAACTAGCATGGTTAGGCATGTGGGGGATCAAGATCTAGTATTTGAATGGCTTTAGGTGTCAATTTGAGCAATAAAGTTTTGTGCCCAAAAGTTGTGGGGAATTTTTCGAACCAAAAAAGTTGGTGAAGTTTGAAACAAAAGTTGTTGAAATATAAGGTTGGGTAATAAAAATAGGGGAAAACAAAGAGAAATCCCCACCTTATTTTGAGCTTCAAAAGTGTGAAAAGTTGTGGGGAAAGTCACTGAATTCCTGATAAAAGTGGGGGAAAACACCAACATATGTGGGGAACATTAAAAGTGCATTTGGAACGGCATAGAGCCGCGCCAGATTAGATGCGCCAAGGATGATGTGAGTTCAAACACAGATTAACATTGTTACCAAGAATCATTACTAGTTTGATAGAATCTTGTGTCATGCTGCATGCCGAGGGAGAAATCTCTAGTATCCTTGCAGTGTACAATATTGTCCGCGGTGATGCCGGCTGCATCGGTAAACGTGTATGGGCAGGCTAAACTAGAAAGGAAAAGAATCGTAGATTGATAGAACTGAATGCAAGCCATCAATGGACACAAAGTCCGCGAGTAGCAGAGAGTGCCCAGGATTCATGATCTTGAGAGCAAAGAATCCACCAAGTCCAAGCCGACGTCGATGTGATGAGCATTGAGCGCAGTGCGCTCAATGAATAAAATAACAATAAATTACATTATCGGCAGGCAGGTGTTCGTTTGTCAAGATATGGGGCACAGTTTAGCCTCGGTGGCATCCTGCATTAAAGGATGTTAGGTTGGCTTCGCTACGTTACGAAAATAAGCCTACAGAGCCTTGAGGATTCCTTGATGTCAAGGAACCGGACGAAATGAGTTTGATGTCGGCGACGATATATAAGACAAAACAACTCTTCGGGAAGAGCGTATACAAAACATACGGGCGGTGTAAGATACAAGTAGAAAGAGATATTCATTTAGAGTGAGTACATACTTTGTAATTTCAAATAAGAACGTGCAGGAAGATCGCAACAACTGAAAGAAAGTGTCAGAAGAAAATGTAAACGCCAACATGCCCCTTGTCAAAGATTATATCCCACTTCCTCCCGCAGTCACTACACATGCACACAACTATCTGGATCCTCTGGCACCTTCATCAGCGCTTCGAACACCGTCTTTCCCTGGAGGAATCCGCGCGCTCCACGCTCTTGCGCGACCTCCTGATCCCTTAGCTGCGCCGGCAGCACCCCGCTCCGCACCACCTCCGCGCGGCACAGCTGCGCAAACACCTTGTTCACCACCTCTTGGTCCACTGCTCAGTGCTTCCCAGTCCACCTGCGCGATGCGACGAGCACATCCCCTGGCGAGATCGGCATCAGCGCGTTCACGGCGAGCTCCTCGGGCAGCTTGAGGTCAACGGGCAGAAGGGGATCCGCGGGTGCATGATGTGGAATGAGGTGGGCGCCAGGTGGAACGCGGACTCGCGGAAGTAGCGGCGCGCTCTGGGGTTGGTGGGTTCGCGCTTATGAGGCGCAGTGGGGTGAACGAGGGTGGGGAGCGAGGGCGAAGTGAAAAATGGGGGATGGTGCGTCGCTCTTGAGCCAGGGGTGAATCTGAAATGCCGTGTGCGGGGCGTGGAGGTACGTATTCGCGTCATTCGCCCGAGACGGCAGAGGCGGCGCATTCGCGGCTCCCCCAAGAGTGCAACCGCTTTTGTCCAGGTGTGAAGTCCGCAGACCGGCTGTGCAGGAAGGCGGGCGGCCGGGGGAAGGAGTACAGCATCTGATAAAAAGGCGTGAGCATCCAAGGTTATCAAGGAGGAAGAGAAAGCAGGAGCAAAATACATACTTTGATCGTCTCATGGTACACTGGGTTGACACCGTCCAGGTCCAGCTAGATTCCGAGCAACAACAGCATAGGTCAGTCGCCTCGCATCCGTGTCTCTAATTCGTATGCGCGCGCATCTTGCCATGCAAGTGGCTCGACCGTAAGGGCGACGCGAACGATCACGCACCGTGCCCGCGCGATGAGCTGTGTCCCGAAGACGCTCGGGGGTGCGATTACGCAGCGGCGAGAGCGGGGGGCGAGTGTAAAGTCGTGAACACTTCCCTTGCTACAGCGTACGCTTGTGGCGACCGACACGCCGGGGCTGCACATGGGTATGCGTTGACGAGAGTTCTGAAGACGAGGTCAGTAGAATGAAACGGAAGATAAGGAGGGAAAGGAACGCACTTCAATGCGCTGCGGCTGCATTGGGTCCAAACCACATTCCTGCCCGCGGCCTTCCCCGCGAGTATTATCCAATGTAGCCTAAATTGTGCCACAGGCGCGTCGAGGAACAAGGACACGAGGCGCGCGTGGGGCGCCGCGCGCGGTCGTCCACGTTGGTGGGAAGTGCGGCACGGAGGTTGGTGTGAGGTGGCGGTTCTAAGGATAAGTTAGCATGGGTATGACGCCGGGAAGAGGGATAACAGGAGAGGAACGAATATAGAAAGAGTGATGTTAAAAGCCCTCCTGGCCAAGAAAAAAAATACAGAAGGGAAGTCGAGAGAAAAAGGCTCCGACTCGCGAAGTGTTCGAGCGCAGGATATCCACCCCACAAACGACCATTGCTGATGTTCAGTCAAACCATGCATGCTCCCCCCCCGCGCTAAGCAACCACCCTGCCCACGACCGAATACGACCAACACCGCATCCCCGCGCCAGCGTGCCTCGCCAGCGGCCCGAGTGCCGCTCCAGAGCACGGGGGCCGACGTGCAACGCCCCCGCGCACGTAATACTGTGACGGCTAGGGCATTGGGGTAGAAGGTGTGGAGGACGATGCAAAGTCGTGGGGGTTGGGTGACGTGACTGCGTGAGGGTCATATATAAGGAGGGCGAGACAGGCGGATGAACGAGGAGGGAAAAGAGCAGAGTAGAATATCAGGAGGGAAAGAATAAGAAACGAAAGCCAGTCCGGCGCTGCGAAGCTCCCCATCAAAAACGCCGAGTGCAAAAAAAATTACAGACGAAGAAAAAGAACACTCCCGTATGGAAGCGTGAACGGGAAGAAGGCAGAACAAAAAGAGGAGCAAAAACAAATGAAAACTCACTGCCAACCCACCACAGCGAAGTATGTACATCCCCATCCCGCATCGCTCGTCCAGCCTTTCGGCTGCCCAGAGGCCACTGCTTCTTTTCGTTTGTCCCCGAGGCGGAGGACGCAGAGATGGAGTTTTAGGATGCATATGATGCGTTCCTAGGTAGAACCAAGTGCCAGTAAGAGGTTGTGGTAAGGAAACGCAAGGAAGGGGAGAGAGGTAGAAAGATGAAGAGGGAAGGAAGTAGCCAGGAAACTCACGAACCTTTACTCCCATACTATATGAATACCGCGTCCCGCTCCGGCTCCACGATTGCTCGTGCTGTGGACCGAGCCATACGATCAAGTCGGATTGCAACAGCAAATATTGCATTCCCTGCGGTTGTGCGTGCTGATGCCCAAAAGGGATGGCCGTGTGCGACAAGTTGGTGAGGTTCGCCATCAAAAGATTTGGACTTGGAGGGGGATGGGCAGTCGATGCAGAATGACAAGCGGATGGGGTCGGCGGTGATAGTGTTGTAAAGACTGGTCGCTCGAACCCGAAAATTCCTTCTAGGTACGGAGCACAGGTGTAGGACGGAGGGGCCTGCATTCAAAGTAGGCGGCGTGCACGTTCGAAGCAGGGCCACGTGGAGGCCGTGGTGGGTGGGCGCGTGTTGAGATCGTGGGCCGAACGTGCGAGGTGCGCGGGCGAGCGAGCATTAGAAGGTGGGGGCGGGCGTGCCTGCTGAACGGGCGGGCATTCAACGTGCGAACTACGCTTTGGAATTGGGCTGATGCGCGTTCAAGGGACGGGCGCGGTTTCGAAGTGGGCAGCGTGGGCGTCCACAGCGTGCGTGTGTGAAGTAGGCGGTGCACGCTTTCCGAGTGGGCGGGCACGCGTTCGAATTGGGTGCGCTCGTTCGTTTGAAGTGGGCGTGCGGGTGTTCAAAGGGTTGCCGATTGCAAGTGGCGCAGGCACACCGACGAAGGAAGCGCACCGTATCGATTTCGGTGAGTCGTTGCGTGTAAAGGTGACCCGGCGTCGTTGGAGAGGGTATATTCGGTGTTGGCGTCAGTCTGCGAAGGAATGAGGTAGCGCGGACTGCTCACGTCGGTACCAGAGGACGGCGTGTGGCAGGCCCGCGCTGGGCGGGTATTGGCGAGCGGCGGGGACATATTGACGCATTGTTGGAGGCATGGGCCAAGCGCAGTCGGACAGTTAGCTCGAATTGGCTAGGAGGATGAAAATGAGTATGAGGAGTGGACGGAATACACGCACCATGTTCGAGTGCTGCAGAGTAGAACTGCAAGACATCCAGCAGGTACGCTCCCTGCGTAACGAAGCTCGGCGCAGAGGACGAAGTGCGGGTGCATAAAATACGTCGCGGGTGGCGGCGGCGCGCCCTGCAGCATCAGCGCTGGCCAGTCCGGGAGCCATGCGGTGCGGGGGCGAACACGTCGGCATCGGCGTTGGGGCGGAGGGCAGGGTACGGACGCGCCTCACGGTTTCGAGACCCAAACAGCTTCGACGGAAGCAGCTGCAGCGGGCGGCGTGCGAGGAGCGCATCAAGATCGAAGCGCATATCGAGAATAAGGCGAGCGGGAGCTAGCCCACGCGACGCGGCGCCGCAGATGGTACGAGCGTCGCCTGCGTACGGCGGACGGCACGGGCTCAGCGCTCGGCGGCGGGAGTCCATCTGCGAAGCGGGCAGGACTAACGGCGCATCCTCACCGTTCACGTCGAGATCGGGAGCCTGCTGCTTGGCATCGAGATGGGCGGCATCGAAGTCGAAAAAAAAATGGAGTGAGGGGACATGGAGGGGTTGACGGGGTTGGGCGCCAGTGTTGCGTGTTAAGGCCTAAGGGTTAATTAAGGGTTAGGCTTAATTTGGGGTTAACTTCAGGCCTTGACGAAGTGAGAGATCTCCTTAACCCTTAATAACCCTTAGGAAATCATGTGATTGCCATCACCGTGCCGTACATGTTCTTGTAGACTCGCGACCAGTTCGTTTCTCACGCACTGATCACGGGGGCAAAAGATCAGTGCTGTGAAACGACTGGAACAACTGGTTGCCATTTTGGCTGATGCCGCCAAATGTGGTTTCGGACTTAGTATTTTCAGCCCTCTCCGCCTTTGAAAAGCTCGAAAACGACGCAGCGGAAGACCCAAGTTATATAGAGAAAGTTTCTCCATTTTGCATTTTGAATTCATCCAGCACAACCTGATTTTGGGCAACATGTTAGGCTCATTCAACTCAGAATCGAAAACTACTCCACATTGTCTATACAACTTTTGGCCCTTTTTTTCGAGGTTCAGGCAGTCGAAAGAGGTCGAAAATAACAAGTCCGAAACCACATTTCGCGGTATCAGCCAAAATGGCGACCAGTGATCCCAGCCGCCTCGCCAACCGTAATAAGCGCAGCCACGTGCTTGGCGAACGTGGTTGGTCACGAGCCTAATGTTCTTGACATTTCGTGTTCATTCTCGCCCTTCCCCGGTCATTTCGGCCGAGAAACAGATAGAGAATGAGAAGCAAGTTGCCGACACATTCGTGCATTATATTGAGGAATGGGTGATTTTGCCCTGTGGCAGGAGCAGAAAGAAAAATTTGAAGCAAGACATGTGAGCTGCCCAGTGTATCTGTTTGTCATGAAATAGAACTGATGACTCACAGGGAAACGACCTCATGTTGGTGTGGCAGCAATTCAAATGTTGCAGTGCTGTGACGAAGCTCACAGACTTCACTATTCTACTGCTTGGTCTAGTTATGAACCAAGCTTCCAATGAACGCTCTTTCTCAGACATTAAAATCAAGAAGATATGTCTCCGTAATCGCCTTGGCATTCCTAAGCTGGAGAAGATGCCAAAGGTCAGGATTCAGGCGATGAGTACGAGGATTAAACACGCTTAACCCACAGCTGTCCAAATTAGGAAATTTTGATTAAGGTCTTATTAAGGCTGCCCTTATTAACCCCATTTTAAGGGCCCTAAGGCCTTAACAACCAAAGTAGCCCTTATTAAGGCCTTAATATGCAACACTGTTGGGCGCAGCATGGGACTCCTCGGCCCGCGAGGGCGCAGGGGATAGGCACCGCGCGCTCACGCGAAGGAAGCGGGCTGGCGGCGCATCCGACATCTGCGTCCGACACCGCACTGACTACCCGGCACGATTGTGTTGTCGACGTTGATTTCTAGACGCAGCGGCGGCAGCGCGTCTTGAATGGTGCTTTTCCGACGCGTACCAAATGGCATGAGTCAGAACGACGGCATCACAGCCACATTGACAGCGGACTCCACTCACCCTTGATTTGATCGGCAAGTTTGTGTTGATTATTCTCAATTAAAGTCCCGGGTGCCATGTTTTGTATAGCAGCGTTCTGGCACCTTCATTGACTCAGCTCAGGCAAAAATTTTCTCTAGCGTCCCATAGCTGGCTCGTACAATACTATGTATTCCCTCAATTGGTCAAGCAGTTAATTTGTTGGTGATTTTATCAGATTGTTTGCGTTCAGTCTGCCGGACCATGGAAATGCGGAAACATGGAAAACCAATGGAAACAAGCATCAAACTCTTTATAAAATCTTTCCGTTTTTTATTTCCTTTTTCGGAGGTGCGAACTTTATCTCCGGACGATTTCAAATTTCAAGGTCGGGAACAACAGGATCAAAACAAGGAGGGAGATGGCCGCAGGCCGTCGACCACCTTGTTCAAAGATCAAATCACACCGGGAAGGACCAAATTTCGGTGCCACACTTGACGTGCAATTCGAAAAGAGTCTCGGAGATTTTCCTTGGTATGGAGTGTGCATTGTGGATGGACAGTGGTCATTGGAACTAGCTTAGGATTCATTTGGAACACGTTCTGACCACCGTGGAGGTGAAAAAATTTCCCACAGAAAACAAAAATTGGGCTCCGCCGGCCGGCCAACCAAGCAGGGTACAGTACGGCATTCACGGCCCAGCACCCCCTTGTCAAACTCTTTATAAAATCTTTCGTTTTCGGAGGTGCGAACTTTATCTCCGGAACATTTCAAATTTCAAGGTCGGGAACAACAGAATCAAAACAAGGAGGGAGACGGCCGCAGGCCGTCGACCACCTTGTTAAGAATAATTATGCCGTGAAAGCTGTGGAATAATGCAGTGCTCTCTTCGCCGCCATGAACGTCGGGCTCACTTTCCGAGTCGGCAAAGGCCAGAAGGTGCCGACCTGGATGGACAACAAGGACCACACGGATGTGGCCACCGAGCTGCTTGCTGACAACGACGTTTTACGCTTGGCCAGATTTGCCAGCTGTACGCCTTCATTTTGTGTTCCTCAATCAACGTACTGACACTCAGCGTACAGCTGCCTCAAAGCCCGCCACCCCAACCTGAAGCGTCCCTTCCAAAAATTGGTGTTCTCTTGCGTCGCTTTCAATTTCGGGCCGAACGCGTGGACCTTCAAGCATCGTGATGTTTGCAACTTGCCGTTTGGATGGTGCTCAGTCCAGGCATTAGGGAAGTTTGACCCACGCAAGGGCGGGCATCTGGTCCTTTGGGACCTGAAGCTTGTCGTTGAGTTCCCCCCCGGCCCTCCGCCACCATTGCACACTCCAATGTCCCCATCCAACAGGGAGACGAGCGCGTCTCCTTCCCACAACTTATGGCCGGCGGACTCTTTCGTTATGTAGACTATGGGTTTCGGACGGAGGCAGATTTCGCAGCAGCTGATCCGGAAGGGTACAAGCGGGTGATGGGGCAAAGAGGATCCAGGTGGGAGGAAGGCTTGAGATTATTTAGTACTCTAGACGAGCTTTCTTCACAGCAATGCAATCCGAGTTAGTGCCATGCATATTATGTAGAATAATGGCATTTTATACTTCACCTGAGACAGTACTCGAAGACAAAGGACGTTTCTCATCAGTTAGTTTCAGTCGCGAACTGATATTCGAATTCAATTCTTCCACTTCCACTGAAGGATTGGACCTCAGATTTTGGGAGATGCATCTTGAGGCAAGGGGAAATCGGGATTAAAATATTGTACGTGGGGAGGGGGGGGGGGGTCCCGGGAGGGCTGAAAAAAACTTTTCTGTACATAAAGTTTAAAGCTTCAACATGCCTCATAGACCAAGGGAGGGGTATTGACTGGTTGTAATTAACACATATAAGTGTTTGGGGACTAATAGAACAATATTTATCAGTCTGAACTTGGTCTGAACCTACATTTTCTGTGATTTGAGCCAAATTGAGGTCAACTGCAATTGGTTCTCAGGTCAAAAATTATTGAGCTGTTAGAATGCAGAGTTTTAAATGTATCACCTGCATTCATTAGATGGTGTAGACAAGCACCATTAAGCCCAAGGAAGGGTATGAAGTAAGCCGGAGAGCGGCGGCTGGGCGCGGAGAAGCCGGCCCGACCCTAGGGGTGGGAATCTCCTTCCTTATAAGGAAGGAGGGGGAGGGGGGGGGGGGGGGGTCAGCTCAGGGTCGAAAAAAACTTTTCGACCCTATATCCGATTTTCGAATCCCGAGTTCCCCTTGTCTTGAGGTATATTGAGGCAACTTTGAAATTTTGGTCAGGAGACATTTAATTGAAAATTTCGCAGTGCATCCTCCCCGCCGTTTTTTTTTTGGAGGCGCAGCTTCATGTGTGTTCTTGCTCTGGTAAAAAAATTGCTAGAATTAATTTCCTGTAGGAGTCAGTCGGGTTGGTCGCTTGTCTCATGTGTCTCAGGCGTACAAAGGTTCATGTATTGCTGTACAGAAAGCATGAGAAACATCAGGCTGATGCGCGAGTATCGCAAGCCTCGACACGCAAGACTAGGTGCATGGCATCTCTTTTATTTGCCTCTGCCCTTCTTCCTTGCACTAAACTCGTGCCATAGGCAGCTCGAGATCGCCCATACTGTCTAAGTATATCGCCGTCTACGCCACCGTCAACTCTCCCATTGTACATAGGTGAGCGGCATTCATGGTCTTGACAGGTTTACATGCCTACGCCAATCCCATGCCAACTCCCCCCATTGTTCCTAGTTCTCTGTATCAGAAAATATACCGAGGTGGCTAGAAGCCAAATGAGCTCACAAGGAACAGGGAGCTAGTTGAGTGCAATGAGTTGGCACAGAGGACGATGGGGGAAAAGATAAGACGATGAATTGTGGCTATGCTCAACTACGGAAGACTAGATATACATGCATCTATCAAAGAAGTGATATACATCATGTACTCGGAATGACGCGAACAATCATATCCTGACACTCCGTCTCGACCCCATCAAGGTTGCGAGCCTTGAGGTTCGAAATTCCCCGGTTACTCGGTAAGTCCCGATAGTCTTTACTTCCGTGGCTCATGTCGTGGTTTTAATTAATTTCTGGTAAGTTTTCTCGAGCGCAAAATTGCCCAAGGTCATTCTGTCTTGCTTTCTGTGCCTTGGACATCTTAGGCATGTTTGCAACTGAGGATGAGTGGAAGGGAGAGCAGAGGCGCAAAAGCCATGCGGAGGCCATGCAGATACCACATGACTAGGCGCCCGGCTCCCGGGCCGGGTCGGAACGGTCACGTGGCAGGTCACATGGTGGCTGTGCAACGGCAAAAAAAGTTATGCGCACTTTTCCCATATGTGGAACAAGATGGCATTTGGGATAGTACTAACTAGTACTTTTCCATCACCGCCCGGCAGATCACTTGGACATGATGCGCACTTTTCCTGAAATTGCGCCAGCAGTTGTAAAAAAGGTGTAAAAACTCAAAAAATAAGAAAAACTTGTTGGGCTTTCTACTCCCTCAAAAAAAAAAATTCTTGATTCTGGTTAATAGGAGCTAGACATAAGGATCCTAACTATGATTCCTATTAAGCAAAATACCTCTAACTATTAATGAGACTGAGGAGTTACAATATCAGTTGCGGCTGATGGCTGCTTACATAAGGGTTCTGGATTCCCATGCTCCCTACCTTAGACAGAATGAGTCCATCACTCGGGAAAACTGATTGAATCCGTGCAGCTGGAAATGTACCTGGCATTTGTGGTATCAGCTACTGAAAAATATCAACTGAAATCCTGTCTGATACACCAAGAATACTGTACTATTTCGATCAATTCGGAGGTCACGCATCACGCACCCCCTGTGCTGTGATGAATTTTGGTCTTGGTCACTGGTCACAGCGCCCAGTGCCAAATGTAAAATCTGTGACATCCGGGCCAAATCTTCCTTAGAGGTGCAAAAAAGGTGGAATTTGCAGTTTTTTTTGTCTCGAGTGCCGAATTTTTGAGGATGTCACACTAAAATTGGCTGGTTGCCTAAGTGCCGAATCAGGGTTTTTGGTCACGGGCCACAACCCATGGCGAATTGATCGAAATAGTACAGTAAGGCACTCTGATTCCCTACCTGATCCAGTACATGCCGGGATCAGTTTCAGCTGTTTTGACACTAGCTGTGCGAGATGCAATTTATTTGTGGCTGATATGCTTCCTGACACTTCGAGAATCAGGTGCAGTTGCTGTTCTGCTGGAACAATAAGTATTTGGTGCAGTGTCAGGGGGATCCCAGACACAATAAGAATAAGCTCCACTGATGCCGAGTGATGGCCGAAGTCCGGCTGTCTGATTTCTATTGTGTTAGAGAACCTCCAGATACTGTGCCTGATCCTTATTGTTTGAGTAACCAGATACTGCTCCTGAAACTCAACATTCCAGGAGCAATAGCAGGTGCGCATAATTTGCACCTGACACCAACTGTATCAGAACAGCAGACACCGGCTCCGGCATGTGCCGAATTAGGTAAGAAATCAGCGCAGCTTCTTTCTCAC
Source organism: Mycena galopus ATCC 62051 (assembly GCA_014925785.1). NCBI lineage: Eukaryota > Fungi > Basidiomycota > Agaricomycetes > Agaricales > Mycenaceae > Mycena > Mycena galopus. Next base: position 227,133 of record WIQG01000091.1, read on the forward strand.
ATATCAGGTAGCATTCATGGTTTCATTATGTGGTTTATGATTTTATAGGTGTCAGGTACGTTTCTGGAGGCATTGATTCTATTCATTTTGTGGAGTGCGTGTTCAAGGTTGGGAAGGTGACGTACAACACCTTGAAATTAAAGTCCTCATTCCGGATCCCAGCTTCAACATCTGCAGTGTACTTCCTCTCTCGTTCTTTCCCCTTACGGCCTGCGGCAGCCTCGCGCTTCTCATCCGCGGCCATGACTCGGTCCCCAGCCTTCTGGGTCTCATCGGCTTCCCTCTGCTCGACCTTTTTCCATCTCTTCTCTCTGTTGCAACTCCCTCGCGCTTTTCTCCTCTGCAGTCTCCTTCATCAAAAACTTGAATAGCCCAACTCGTTTGTTCTGCGGGATCGACGCCATCTCTTGCAGCCTCGGCGCGACGCGGAAAGAATCCTTTCCTTCTCGGCATGAGGCTTCTTCTTCACAGGACTCGCCGGCGGCGAAAATATACATCTATCACCGAGCGCACGTTTGATCCCGCCCTTCATCGGGGAAGGAAAATTGAAGCGGGTTGGGGAGGATGGTGGTATTGACGGGTGTCGTTGGGCCGGGATCACCATCGACCGACTCGACGTCCCCATCCAAATCACAGCGGAAGGTGAAGGAAAACTTTTTGGTGATATGTTTGAAGTCCTACGCACACGCCGGGTAAGCTTTCGGATGACCAGTTATGAGCTCAGACTTACTTCCGACAGGGACTCGTGTCGATCCAGTATTAGACAGGTTGCGCGTCAACCATTGGAGCCATTCAGTGGCTCCCGGACCGTGCGCAAAAATAGCAGGCGAATGGCTCCAAACGAGCCATTCGCAGCCATTGACGTCATATTTTAGCGGTGGAGCCACTTGTCTGCGCACGGCAAAAATGCCATCAGGTGGCTCCAATGGCGTTTGCGCAACCTGTCTATTGTTCCGAGCATGTACAGTCGCTCATTGTCGCACGCCTGTGGGTTCAGAAGCGGGTATGTCTTTGGCTAGGCTCGTCCCCATCCGGTAAATCAAACAATGAGACAACATGACAATCACACAATCAGAGAAATAAGACGAGTTGATTTACCGTTACCATTTCATCACGCCTTTCTGATCTCATGTGATATATTCTGGTCATTCTCATTTGTCACTCCTACTGTCTTGTAACTGAGTGTACGTCGACTGGCTGGCGAGTCTAGTCTTTGGCTTGATGTAATGTGCGACGCGATTCGCCGCAAACAGCCCACAATTAAAGCCGTGTCTTTGTTCAAGTTGTAGGCAGGGTAGGGGAATCCAGTCAAACTCCACGCCAAGGTGCTGATCGATCCACCAATCGTAGGCCGCTCGCAAGTCCGCATTGATGGGACGCTTTTGCTGAGTCAAAACAATAGATCGTCCGGGACGCGAAGTCCACAACGACCGCAACCCAGTGATCGCCATCGACATTGGCGACGGTCGCCATCTCTTGTGCATCACCGTTCGCAAAGGTTTCGCCCAGTATCCGGAGCTGTCGATATCGAGGTGCGCGATCGTAATCCCCGTCTTTGTACGTGTGAAAGTCGGAGTCGCGATTACTGTGAGTCTCCTAGACATACTCACCCATTATGTAGTCCAGGAGGAGGAGGATCCAGCATTCTTCACGGACTTTGGCGAGCTCGTTGTAGATGACGCTACGTTCAGCGACGTCGCCCTAACGGAGATAATGTTTCAATCATGTCGCACAGCCTTACCTTTGACATCCAAACCAACAGCATCACACCGGGGACATTAACCGAGGCATGCGAAAACCGTATGCTTTAAATGCATGCAGTTCGCATGTCTGGCAACCGAAGTGACAATGCATGCATGTCTAGGAACCATGTGACAAACTTCGGTTCCCAGACATGCGAACTGCATGCATTTAAAGCATACGGTTTTCGCATGCCTTGGTTAATGCCCCTAGTGGCACCCAGACCGCTGGAGATTGTCCACTTATAACTATCCTGGTGGTCAATGCGCCAGAACCCCGACGCTGCCGGTACCAAGTACCGCATATTCAAGGATGTTATAATGAAGCTTCAGGCCCGGGCCGAGATAACCGGGGAAATTGCTTCATTGCACATGGCACGCCTCCCGCGTCCAGACCTGGGTGTTCCATTGGAGGCGATACAACAACTGGACAAATTCTTGACCTGCATTCCGCATCTAAATACCGAGGTCCTGCCTCCCCCTCTTCTCAGGATCAAAAATGCGCTAGTGGAACTGCACACAGATGATACTGGAAACATGAGGGGAACCACCCCACTACAATGGCTTTCTGATGATTGGGCATATAGTCAACACGTTCGTGTAGTTCAAGACTTCGCGGAACTCTGTATCAACTGCGGGCAAGAAGTGGCATCTTACTCCGACGAGGAATGGCAATTGATTGCGGACAAGACGTCATCGGATTGGAGAAGTGTATTGGCAGAAATGCTTCGTATTGTAGGCCTTGCGTCTCTTCCTCATTCTATCTCGCTAAGTTTCGTGCAGCAAGCATGCCGTGTTGACATCGAGCTCAGCGTTCGTAAGCTTTGCAAGAGGCGGTTGCGTAGCCTTGTTCGTACCCACGGTGTCCTTCCATTTACCTTCAATGTGTCTGGCCTCAACATGCCACCTCATCCAGTCTCGGGCGGGGGCTATTCGGTTTGCTGTTTCCCGACCTCTCATAACATAACTGGGAAATAACTACATCATAGGATATCTACAAGGGGGGATTGGATAAGGAAGTTGTATGCATCAAGGTTCTTCGTATATTCACCACGGGACATCAGTCGGATAAAATATACAAGGTGAGGTTTATCCTAACCGGGTGTGACAATTTGCAATGGGTAACCACTAGGAACTGGCACGAGAAGTGTTGATATGGAAGGAACTTTCGCATCCTAATGTATTGCCTCTTCTTGGCATCGACTTAATTACTCGAAAGCCATCTTGCTGTTTAGTCTCCCCGTGGATGAAGAATGGGAACGTGATAGCCTTTTTGGAGACGTATCCAGATTTCAATAAGTGCTCTTTGGTATATTATCACTCACTTCTCCTTGATAAATGGTGCTCAGATATTATTTTGCAGGTGAGGGACATTGCCAGTGGTCTGGAGTATTTGCACAATCTGGACCCGCCGGTTGTTCATGGCGATATTAAAGGGGTGAGCAGAATAGAAAATACGATATCCTGCTTATAGTTACTTACTGAGATAGCAGGGAAATATTTTAATAGACGATGATGGTCAAGCTTGTTTAGCTGATTTTGGTCTTGCACTGGCAGTCGAGAGTCAAGCACTTAGTGCATCATCAGCGGGCAGCAGCCGTGGCACCCTCCGATGGTTGGCACCTGAAATTCTCGACAGCTCGAGAAAAGCTGAACGCCAGGCTTCACCAACAAAGCGGGATATATATGCATTCGGCTGTACCATTCTGGAGGTATGTCTCTCCTTGAGAATGCCGACCTGCTTATGAAGCCATAAGTACAGATTTATACTGGACGTCACCCATTCCCGCAATTGCAAAATGTAGAGGTTATCCACCACGTTGTGACGAAACGTGAGCGTCCAGAGATCCCATCAAACGCGGTCGAACAACTGAAGGACCTTCATCCGCTCCTGAAACGTTGCTGGCACAACAACCCCCGACAGCGGCCAAATGCCACCGAGATCCGCAATGTTTTGCTTTTGGAACCCTTGGAATGGAAGAAGGCAGTTGAAGGATCGACATCACCATCCTCGATGTTGAGAAAACTCTCTGCACCATTGGGACAGTGGTCCCCTCCTATATCTCTGACACTGCAGTCACATTTCATAATCCCCACAACGACACAATTCATAAGCACACAGGTGCTCGGATCGGGTCAATCTGAGGAGGCTTCGCGCACTATTGATGCGGGTCTGGCAGAATCAAAGAAGACACTGGAGAGTAAAAAGCGCGCGTTCAAGATCCTGCTCTTAGGCTAGTTCCCGGTGTGTACTGTACCTATCTATTCAGGGACTAAGAACTTCCATTGCAGGCCAATCAGAATCCGGGAAGGTCAGCCCTGCTCTACTCTTTCATTGCGGTTGGCTGAGACCATTCTTTGACAGAGTTCGGTGCTACTCAGTCTGTTTACTCATCAAATATTTTTTGTTGGAGGGCGTCTCCTGACATTCCCACAGATTTAAGGCAAGCACTTACTCCCAAATATTTCGAGAGTGAAAGACTGGCGTGGAAAACTGTGATCCAACTTAATCTAATAAGGTGTGTCACTGGTGAGATCTGCATCATGTTTTTCTACCGACCGAACACGCGCAGCTTGACCAAGATCATACTTCTCGTCCTCCAAGATGAGTGGAAAGCGCTCGAAGCTGATACCCCGGAATCAAAACATGCGACACCTCTCACGACGGAGCATCGTCGACTTGCGCTATCCTTATCTCCATTGATAGCGTTTGAGACTAGCATCGGTCAAATGATGGACAGTACTACAGGTGGCTACCAGACCAGAAACGACCCTTCACTGGTCACGCAGGTTCTTGCTGCGTCCAAAAACGAGATTATTGCTCTGTTTGAGGATGTGCTTGTGCGGGGAGTTCTCAAATCGCACGGTGTTTACCTCCAAGATGACTGTGGCTTGTACGCGTACTTCGCTACTTGCTGCGGACGCTTTATTCAAATTGACAGCTTTATGGACGACACTGCACGAATTGCGGCGCTTGATTATGTACCAACAGATTGTGGGTGATTCCATCATCAGCTGTGTTCTCGAGGCTGATTTTTGCGTTTTATCAGGCGATATTATACGAACGAGAAAACGAATACCGGGTGTTGAGGAACATAGGTTTGTGACGGAGGCTGGTGCGAGGTGAGTTAAGCTTCAAAACGGGAGTACGACTTAGTGGAGGCATTAACCAGGCATCAGAGCAGGAACGGAGTTCTACATTACTGAGATCAGTGGAAGCAGGAGCCAGGTAATTAAATTCCCGCGAGGCTACTTGTTCACGCATTAAAACCCTCCATAGCGATCAGCATGGGTCAATCACATTGCTCACGTTGTAATAATCTCGCTGATACGTTTTGGTCGGTTTAGATACCATATCTTGACGATGGTCTGTATATAATTTGTTCCTTGTTGTGTGAATCGCTGACATGGTTGTTTCAGTACAAGCCATCCTCTTCTTGGTACCATTGATCTTCTGGCAATATCTAGACGAAGATCCAAGAGTCAACCGCGTCGTAGGTCCCGTCTTAACTGCTCACTGCAAATACCGAGACTAATTCCATATACACTGACTACAGCAAGAGTCGCTTGACTTATGGCGGGAGATTGTTGGCAATCCACTCCTCGCTAAAACCGCGCTTATAGTACTGTTCAACAAAGTGAGTTTACTGTCGCAGTCCCACGCGACATGGATACTGAGCTCCGTGAGTGCTCGCAGAAGGATGTTCTTCAAAAGCACATCGATGCAGGCGTGAAGGTGAAGAAATACGTCCCGAGCTACGGAGATCGGCCAAACGACGTCGTGTCGGTAACGAAATGCATGTGAATGTCTTACGTCGGGGAGTAAAATCTTACGTGATTTCTGTAGACTTCCGAAACAAGTTCTCGGAGTACCATGTAAGTCTAGTACGCCAAATACCTACTACCTGTTCATTCTGATGCGGCGCCAATAGCAGAAACTCTCGCCTGAACCCCGGACATTTATATTTCATGAAACAGAAGCTACCGTGAGTGGCGTCATTGTTGCTATTGTTGTCAAATTGTTGTCGTACGTTAATTTCGCCATTCATATAGGACACCAAGTTAGCATCCGTAGTCCTAGGTCATGGTCAGTGGTCATGCTATTAGATCACTGGTGATATCATGCTTATATTACGAATCGTTTTAGTTCTTGAGCAAACAGATCAGAACTTGATGAAAATACACGGTTTCATGTGACGTTCCCGATGTTACATAAATCACATCCAAAAAAGAAACTTTGTTTTCTGGTTTTTTTTTTTTTTCTATCTCGGAATGTCTCCGTACTACATCACTGTATGCTATATGGGTGTAACATCAGCGGAACAGCGGCCGACTCTGCACCGCCGCCACGTCAAACTTTTGCTTGTCCTGTCTCTCTGCCACAATCAACAACCCTTTACATAAAACCCTAATTTTTTTTTGAGGGGACGTAGGGATAAGATTTTGAATGGACAAAACATCAGGTGAATTCGGGGACCCACTCCCCCTACCCCCTCAGATTTTAGCTTTTGAGAATTTTTTCCCGAGGTTTGAGGACCCACCACCCAGATCAGGGAATTGTTGCCATCGAACATCACCAGACCGTAATGTACAAAATATGTGTCAATGCGCAGCCTCCTTGCTCTGCATCATCCTTTCTTTTTGTTCCTTTCTTGACTGCTAAGCCTGCAATCTTCTCTTTTTTCAGCTTGAGGTAAATCAATTTGGGTATTTATGTGAGATGCAGGTGCATTCTCAGCAATAATTTGAATAGGGGGTTTCAGAATTAAAAACTTGGGCCCAACTTGTATCAAAACTTGGCCCCAACTTGACTCCTACTTGACCCCAACTTGAGCTGAGTTGGGACCCAAGTTGAGACCTGGTTTGTGAAACCGCCAAGCTGCTGTTTCTGCCTCAACTTCAGGAGTTGAGGCGACGTTGATATGCGAGCATCAAACATGTGCGAAAAGGCCCGAGAACCGAAGTTGGGGACGGAGTTGGGACATCAAGTTGGGACCGAAGTTGGAGGTCAAATCGGGCTCTTGGGCACGATTTGCCATCTCAACTTCATGAAGTTGAGCCTCCAAATTTTAATTCTGAAACCCCCTAATGTTTATCCAGATGTGTTTGGCGCACTAACAGACGTCATCAATAGAATCCTTCTTAGCTCCAGATAAAATTTCCGCAAAAAAAGTACAAAATTTCACTTTCTATGGATTTGACCACCCACCCACCCCACTGGGGCGGTAGTATTGTCCTATCAAAATTTATTCTTCGCACCCCTCAGACCCACCCTATTGGATTGTTTGGTTCATTTGACATGGGATTGAATCCCTTCAAGGTGTCAGCACAGAGCAGATTCCGGGTTTCGGGGTGATGAGGGCGACTGAAGCATGATGAGGTCCAATGAATAAGTCTGGAGTTTAGACTAGAATAGTGTAAAGTAAAGGACAATAGGTACAGATTATATACTATAGGGCCTAGGGGCCGTAACTAAGGTACCATGTCAGATCACAACGGTAATAAGCCGTGAAAGCAGCCACACGTGAAACGCAGCCACCCTGTGATTTTCAGTATAAACAATCACGCAGACATCCTGAGAAGCTTCCGCAAAGCCTCGCACAGAGAACTACCAGTCATATAGCTAGAGTCGCGCTCACACGGAGATGATCTCGAATAAACAGACAGTACCTAGGAACCCGCCTAGAAGTGCTGACGCTGACTTGGACTACAGAGGAGTTGGAAGGAATCCATAATTGGCAATCACAGGCGGAACTCAGTGGTCGCGACCACCTCCAGAGACATCTTGTTTGTCGCGGCATTCCTGGAATTAGTGGACATGTGTGTCACATGCAAGTGGAGGGCGCCGAGAACGGAAAAGCGGCAAATACCCCGAACGGCTATAGCTCCAAGGTCTGTGCAGATCCGGAGTATGACCAAGATGAATTAGGTGACCGATGCCAAAGTGCGCTCCAGGTAGAGCTGTTCGATCAAAGATGGCAACAGCCGAAACGCGATCAAAATAGTTGAACCACGAGAGTTTGACAGTGCCCGTGAACCGTATAAGTTGCTCACGAAGAGACCCCAACCTCAGCAGGAGAGTCTGAATAGGGCTAGGATGAAGAAGAGACGCGTCTAGGCAAGAGCGTCGCCTGAGCTGCGAGTCGCGGACCCAGCATTATCACCAAGATACCATAATATTTCAACTTCAATTGATTGAGTCTGAACCGGTGTTCGATCTACCGGTATAGGGAGCCAATAGTGTTATTCGAGCAGGGATTTCGAGTCAGATTTCACGGATCAATGGACCAGTGTATATAATATTATGTAGTGTTGTAGACAGGTTTGGCTCGAGAGCTCAGTAGCCTTGCGCAACTGTTCTTTCATCTGATATAAAGTGACTTGCGGTTTGGATTAACATTCGTGTGGACTTGTGAACTGGAACTGTGGAATTGTGTCTGTGTCTGTGTCCTGTGTCTTGTGTTTGTCTTGTCATTGTGTCCGTGAATGTGTTCTTGTGTGTCCTATGTCCTGTGTTCTGTGTCCCTGTGTCCGCAAACCACCGTTGTGTGCTTGTTAAGCCAACATGTTAGCAAAAACCCGTTCCTCGGAACAAACCACGCCAGACCTTCGAGTCTGTTTCTTATATTAAGCAACCTATGTTCATCCGTGAACAAAGGAAAGCACTCCTCGAACCAACAAAACGCACCACGCTCAACTACGAGACTCCCTTGAACGGTTGAAACCTGCATGCACTTGGCTATTTGACCTAATACTTGGTCTACACCCCTGAACTTAAACTATCATTCCTATTGAGGAAAGGTGTTGTAGAGTGGTTTTGGTTAGGGTTTGGTTTTATAGAAGTTAGCTTCGTGAACCTTTCTTGAACGTGATCCATCCGCACTAGGAGTGACTGTCTTTCACGGCGACATCCCCTTTGTTATCGTGTCGACAACCCTTCTACCTGCGGTACTGTCCGATGTCATGAAGAATCTATAGGTCTTGCTGAACAAATGCACCATAATGCATCGGTCGAATGGTTGGCCGAATATTCATTTGGTAGTACGGGAGATGAAGTATGCCATGAACAGCTACAAGGATGTAAAGCCTGTACAATGTGGTAGGTGGATATCTGCAGCCACATTACAACATTCCCGATTGATGGCCATGCGGTGAGGAACCGTGCCGTGATGCAATGTGTTTAAAGGGCAACAATTAATAATCAGCAGGCATGCAAAAAGCGAACTCTAGGGGGATTTGAACCCAGGGCCTTCCCATTCTTGAAAGTTGGTGGCCTGCAAACCACAACGTAACCACTAAACTACAGCAGCTATTTAGAATAACTTTTTTCTACCCAGGACTGCTAATACCCACACCTAGGGCAGGCAAGCTGCCCTAGATCTTCGAAAATTGTTTGGCACTGTTTATTGTGACTTACAAATCATACAAGACGATTCCATCTGTTCAATTGTCTTGATTGTTTTAAGCCCGGAAGAGCTGTTTCATGGGTAAGCAATTCAACCAATAATCTGGTAGGCCGGGACCTACCGTGGACTACCACCAGCGTGCTTTGAGTTGTTGCAAACCCTAAACTACTAATCTGTTAACTAGCTCACCACTAACCCCTAACCCCTAACCCTAACCAACACAGCCAAAATATACCTAGGAACCCTAACCATTAACCACTAACCACTAACCCTAACATCTAACCACTAACCCCTAACCACCAAACCCTAACCAGTGGCCCTAGTCGGGCCATAATAGGTGGGAAACACTGTTTATTATGTGTCTGCCCAACACAGTGTATGCCAATCCAGAAATACAGCTATGTATAGCTTGCTTAGTCTTGTGGTTCCCTCCCAGTGGTCTAAATTGGATTGTATTACACAAAGGTTTTGGGTTCGATTCCCAATGCCGACTTCTTTTAATTTATTTATTACCACAATGCAACGCACATCGAATTACGGTCGCCTGGCCATCAATCGGGAATATTGTAGCATGGCTGTAGGTATAGACCTGCCGTATTGCAATGTGGCTACTTTCCTTGGTGTATGAGGACCTCATGTTCCACTTCCCCGACGACTGGAAACCCAGTGATCCATTACCGCATAAATTCTTAATCGTCTTTGATTCCATCGCCAAGTCGATTGAAGCAGCCAAATTTCTACGTGCATGCCTATCTTGTGAACACCAGCACAAAATCAAGTGGTTTAATTCGGAAATGTCAACCGAATTCAAGGATGTCGAGTCTGACGCCCTTAAGTCTGGCCTAAGGCTGACTAAAATTATGATTATATTTTATTATATTTCATTGTAATCTCAAAATTATGATTAAATATGCCATGGCCATAATTTTAAGGTTTAAGATTACTGAGGATTATATTAGATTACAGTACGATTATATTATGATAAGACCCTTGTATTTAATCATAATATTAGGACCTGGCTATGTTTGGGAAATCTATTGATTGCAGCCATATTTAGTAGGGTGGACCACCCTTAGTGGAATTCCACTCTCAGATATGCTCAGTACCTCATAGACTGCACATTTTAACCAAAGTATTCTGATGGTTGGTCCATCATTGTACACATAGCCCATGTGATATTGTTTCACATTACGGCACAATCAATTTTCAAAAAAGATATATGTTGAATTCACCTGTCAGTCACCTTGAACTACAGTAGGGGACAATCAAAGCCCGCCTATTTTGGATGCGTGGGAAAGTGTTATGTGTAGGGTGGTAGATTGGGCTGGGCGGCTTGGGATACTGTTTCTGCATGAATTAGGACCCAAATGAAGAGATTGGCGCGAGCAGAATTTCTGAATTCAATGATTTTTCCAAATTTGACCCCAAAATATTGAAAAGCCGTAAAAAATCGCTAAAATAACGTAAAAAACGGCAATCGACTCCTTTCAATGAGCTCGTCATGACCCCAATAAAATTAGAAAATTTCATCGAGCCGTTTTGGCGGAAAAAAATGATTTGATCGGACCATAATTGGCTCCAAAAACAGCATCAACACGTCAATTTATTTGCATTCCTGCCTTTGCTAGGTGATGTACAGTGCCAAAAGCATTGATGAACAGTTTTGGTGAGAATCTGGGAAGAAACCACTTCCAGGGGCCCAAAAGGGGTACACACAATTCCGTTCAACCGGCCCAAAATATTGAGAAAAACAACGGCTCGTGGGAAAAACTTCGGAGGTATGTTTTTAGGCTCCTTTTGACGAGCCAGATCTGAATCTGGCCTCAGATTTACTCAAAAAAGAGCCGTTCACATGCTATAAGATAGGCGGGCTTTGATTGTCCCCTACTGTATCAGAAATGGTTGCACCACCGCAGAATCAATAAAGCTTACTGCTAGTCCCTATCAAAGAAGGTATTGTAATCCAGAAAAAAAAGCCTAAAGCACACTCAGAGCTTTGCACCACTCTTCCTAATCACTTGTGGAGCAGAATATATTGAGTTTCGCATAAAAGCGGTCCTCACAGAAGGTGCAAAATTTATGTTGCAAAAAATGGATTAAGATGGATTAAATATAATTAAATATGATTACATTGCAATTACATTAGATTATGATGTCATTACGATTAGATACAGGCCAAAACCTTAAGATTATATTACGATTACAGTACATTATGGCCGGAGACCGTATTTAATCATAATGTTCCAGCCTTAGTCTGGCCAAATTTGGGGACTCTGCTGCACTGACTCGTTTGGCATGGTCGGAAGATTTCCTTTTTGGGATGATCTATGACTTACGCACTTTTCCAGGGCCTCAATCTTCCTGACATGCTGCTGGTCATTCAGTGGAAGTCAACCTGCAACATGTGCACACTTTGGCAATGCCTTGGGCACGCTGCGCACACTCTTAACCTCGTCGCTATTGGTTGTTTTTTGGTAGAGCCAAATGGTTCAATGCAAACATCGCAAAAGCGGAGGCGCGCAGCAAAGAGAACTGCTGCATCCAAGAAGAGAAAGCAGCCTGAAGATGTGGGGGAGGATTCCCCAGCGAAACATGCTGCTGTCTCAGCTCCCGATGATCCCCACATACCCGTTCTCCGTGAGATGATCACGACGGCAATCTCCCAATCGACAGCCGCCGCAGAGGTCCCTCAAGAAACCCTCCTGCCTCTCGCCCCTGCACTCCCCTCCCTTAATCCTTGTGATTCATCTGCAGACACCAGCAGCAACACCAACTCTCCACCCCCTGCAGCAGCTGCTGCTCCTGACACTTCTGTACCTCCACGCCCTACCCCCAACCAATACAAGCTCGCACGGCATGCCATTTATGACGCCGTCCCACCTCTGGTGCCACAATGGATAAAACCGACGCAGAAAAAGGGAGCTGATCAGTTAGAGCTGGCGCTCGATGACTTAATCAATGCTACTACCCGACAGCCTGGAACTCTGTGTCTTCGCCTCCCCGCAAACATCTATTTTGCGAACGATACCATGAGTAAATTTCTCCCGCGTGCTGTACCCCTTCACTCGTTAACCTTTTAATGTAGAGCCAGAGCATCTTGCTTGCCGTCCCGATTTGGAAGACAGATGTCCTCGGTGTCGAATTGCCCCGTCCACGTTCTGCTGCGAGCTGTGCACTCCAGCCAAATTCACCGATTTTGCGCAAGTTCACCTATCGAAGACCAAGCAGCAGCCGAAGCGTTCAAAAATCACTGCCTACAAAGCAGATCACATGGACTTTGCCCTTTGCGATGACCTTCAAACATTTCGCAAGTCCCGCGCAGCTGAGCTTCGTGGGACTGCATACTACCGGAACTACGGTGCTGCATACTTATGTCATGCCCAACAACGTCATGCAACGAATCGTCGACTGTTCGCGCACACACAAAATTCAGACCACGGCGGACTTACTTTGAGAAACTCGTTGGCATCGAATCGCCGATGATGGTGAGCAAGTTCTCGCCCTTATCTTACAACACCGCCCATCACCTCCTTTACCTGTGACCACGCCCTCCCCAACTCCACTTCACACAATTACCAATGCCCCCGCAACTGGTCTGCGCACCCGGTCGACTCCCACTGTTCGCAGATGCAGCCAGTGCGGTCTATTTGGCCATATTGGTGCGTTCACCATTTCCGATGTTTTTGTGTTGGTTGAATTTGCTTTCTAGCTTCGAACAGCAAGTGCTCGAAATACATTCCTAGCTCTCAAAACGTTCCCATCTTTGTCGAGAGAATGTTCCTCCACCATCACCGGCTTTGCCGGCCTCCATCCTGCCCTTCGCGTTCGCAGCCCATGTGATGGATCTTCCATCACTGCATTCACGACCTCCACAAACTCCCGGGATAAACGAAAGTATTCCCGCGCGCACATTCCCAAACCCGGCACATTCAAATCAAATAGTGCACATTCACAACACATTCAGATCAAACAGTGCACATTGATCGGAATGTGCACTTCTTGTGCCGAAACATGACGCATTCCAAGCGACAACATGAGCCGTTTGGGGATCTCCGGACTTCACCATTTCGACTGGTTGTATGTACTGGATTGAAACCATCACCTCACTTTCAACTGGCGCGATTGATTTCAATGCTCAAACCTAATATTTGCCTAATATATTGAATGCCATGGTCTACAAAAACAAGTATATACTTTTTGACATGAAGGAGTGCGATATGCGTTCAATATGGTATGCATATCGTGTTGCGATTCTGGCTCGCGAATTATTCTCCCCATGAGTGCAGCGTCAAGTTGATGAACACTGGTGCTCGCACAGGCACGCTGCGACTCGGCGGACGGATGATGATGAGCTGGAACCGCCGGTTTTCCGCTTGAGCGCAAGCAGGCTGCGGGACGATTCTTAAGACAGCCCACACAACAGCGCGGTCGCAAATGCTGTCGTGCGCGCGTGGTTATGTAGGCTCTGATAGGCCATGAAAAAAAGCCTTTGATGGGGGGGGTAGAGCATGGGTTCTATGGCGCACCTGGCGCCTCCATCTCCAGATTTAGCGCTGTTGTGAAGGATGTGGGACACTTGCAAATTCATTGGTAGTGGGTACAGAACTTTAAACACACCTAAGCTAGTTGTGATTTGTGCTTTATATCGCCACCACTGTGCTCGGCGACGATGCAGCGAGAGAGCCGTTGGAGAGGGGGCTTACGGTGGTGGTGGTGGTAGGAGGCAAGAAGGCAACGGCAATCACATGGAATGGGCACGGCAACTCCGAAACGGAAAGTGCCCCTTTTAGGCGAAACACTGCACGTTCCGCTCAATGTGCACTATTTGATCTGAATACGCACTGTTTGATTTGAATGTGCCATGTTTGGGAATGTGCGCGCGTGAATAGTTTCGTATATCCTCACAAACTCCTCCATCTTTTCGTCCGCAGCCAAGACCCACTCGTCGAGGCTCTGGAACACCCAATACACCAATGAAGCGCATGAGGCTGTTGACATCTTCACGGCCACCATTTGGCTCGATAAAAATGCGGTAGATGGCATCTGCACAAGTCATCTTGAGGTGAAAAAGACCCATGACATAGATAACATATTGATAGCGCTGCCATGGGCTATGCTCCATTGAGTGATGTTGGAGCAAGGAAGTGATGCGCTCTCCCGTCCCAAGATCGCCGTGGAACAGGACGACAAAGGAATTATAGAGATAACATTCTGTTCCCAGATGCTGCTGCTCTCCTGTGAGGGATCACCAACACCTCCCTGCTCCAGTAGTTCGGGAATGACTTGCATATTGCCGGCGACTGTGGACTGCTTAATGTCCATAGATTTTGATGGTGACCATCGCATTTTGACAACCGGAATTTGTTCAATCATCTCGGGCTTTCCGACAACCCGTCGAAATTGGTGGAAGAATTGGGGGTCATAGGTGACGGGGTCGAGGAGAAATTTCTACGCATTGAATCGCTCTCGACATGTGAGACCTGAAGGATGATCTGCTTCAGGATGAAGATCCTCCAAGTCGTGAATTGTGCGAGTTCGGTGATAAGCCGTGAATTCGCCCATGCCTGAAAATTAACACTTTCTGGATTTACATTACGAATACACGCACATCTGGGTCTATGGCGAGTCCCGAGTCAGTAGACCTGGAGCTACACACTAAAAACCAAATACGGAACCGGTTGCGGATGAGTATCCAGAAAACACATATACTGGGTACCTCCGACTAATAAGCTATCGGTTCTGGATCCGACTGTCGCACCATAGGCAGGAGGTTGCGGGTAGTCCCAAATGAGCATTAGGGAATATAATATCCACTCTGTGCCAATTGTTGAGCCTACAGCAAGTTTATCTTGAACAGATTCAACATTGTTTATCCATGCTTGTAGCAGGGCAATGACGTGTTCGATCACGTGATGACTCCAGAACCTTTCAATCGCAACGGGCCGGGTCCGGATAAGGTACCATACGCCCATCAAATATCGATCGGCTCAATATGGCAACCGAGTTCGAACCCAATTTGGGAACTTACCTTTCAACTTGGGCTATGAAGGGGACCAGGGTGTCTAATTAAAGGCAAAAGACCCAGGGTTCCGGATTTCCAAGAATCATTCCAGGGGCACCAGTAACGGGCCCAGGAAATCCAGAATACTAGAACCGATCGGGTGCTAAGTAAAGAACTCGATCGCGTCAGGAATAAATCAGACAAATAGGTAGCCTGCTCAACCAGGCCCCGCCTCGACGGTTAAACGGTCTAAAGCAGTACTTGGGCTACAGACAAGTTCAGGGTGCCTATAATGAGGCATTTTATGGCTTTCTCATATCTGATCATAATATCTCGAGGGACTAATCTGGAACCAACATTTCTAGGATCTACTTAAATCAGTCAGCAAGGTCTTGGCGATCATATTTCATATAATAAGTCACGGACGTGGATACGCCGGTAGATTATATATCAAGTTGTAAAGTTATTTTTAGATGTACAGTATATAAGGAGGACAGTCTGTAGGGAGACGGCACAGAATCCTACCCGGGCGCTGAAAGCGGAGAAGGCTGACGGTCTCTCCAGTGAGTAAAGAAGGGCGGAACCTCTGGCTTGATTCATCGAGGCTACTCCAATAAAGGACGTGCTTGTATTTTCGAGTTATCACAAATCTATCAGCTTTATTCGGGATAATATCCTTGTGTGTGTGTTTTAAGTGTGCTACGTGGGTTTCCGAATTTGTTGCGTGTTGCGTGTCAAATTGGTTCACTGCTCCGGTCTTACGAGGTTAGAGTGGGTGACCCAGAGTTGCAAAACTATAAATTGAACCGTGTCTAAGGACAAACCATTGAGCCTGCTTATAGCGCTCCGTGCATATTAAAAACAACTGTTCCCGTGTATCTTCTATCGGTACACAAAGACCCGTACTCGGTCGTACTCTCTGGGATTATATCTGGAATCACTTGTGGAGTTTGGTTGGTTGTTGTTTAGGTTTTGTGTTAGTTTTGGGATTTGTGAATCCTGAACAAGAGCGCACTTTCCTATTGCATTCAGTCCGTCAGATTTGCATATAGTCGTATTTCACCCATAGACCACCGGCACACGTTTCATCGGGAAGCCTGGCTGCGGTCAAACAGCGGATTGAGAGGATTATTCTTCCACAATTCCTCAGAGCATTTCAGGTACTTCTCTTTGACTCCATGCTCCAAATAAATAAGACCACCAGATGTCATGTGTGAGGGTATCTGTAGACTTCTCCACCATTGGCACAATATTTGGAAAGTTGATATCAAAATTGTTGTAGGCATAGCTGACGAGAAGAGCGAGAAGAGTTTGAACCCTCATGCGAAGACATGTGTAGGGTTCTTGGGAGAGTGAGTGAACAGCGCCATGAATACTGTCGACAGAGTTGGATATTCCCATATGCGCAAGTGGTTCAATGACCTTCGAAGGAGTGTTCGAAGCATGAAGAAAAATTCCGATGACGCTCTCCATTATATTAGCCTGCTGATTTGTACTTTGCATAAGGATACTGATGATGACGACTTTTTTCTGGGTGGAAGGTCAGAATCAAATATTTTACAATGGAAAGGAAACACTTTACAATCCTAAGGAGTGCTTCGTGTCGTTCAGCCAATTTCTCTGCTTTCAACTGTGGATTTTGCGGCAGATCATCTTCATCCGTATCCATCAGATTATCTGCTTCAGAGATATTGGATGCCTGTTTATCTGCGGAGAGTAGAAGGCCAATGAGATCCCAAAGCTGTGGTGCTATCTCTTTCATATTCCTGGCCATATCCTCGATCCGAAAGACTTCTAGCTTTTCCATTGCAGCCCAAGTCGGCATGAAATGCCATCCATTTTCGTTGTCAACAAGATCTTCAATAGCTTGGGCATATTGACCTTTGATCAATGAGTTAGCCCAGTGTAGGACAGATTTCGATGACTTTGGATGATCCAGTAAAGCACCCAGTACTTCGTCAATATGTGATAGGAGCTCATTGACTGCTGCACGATCTACAAATGCAGCAGTGTGGGCCAGAAGTGACACCAGAAATTAGGAGAGAGGCAGTTGTTGGTGATCAAATACTCCAAGCACATGGGTGAGTTGAGTTGCAGAGAATGTGGCCATGGCGCAAGGATGCGGATGAGATTAGGGGCAGTACCGGATTAGGAAGCGGGGTCCTGTGGCTATGTTGTTTGTATATATTATCGTCCAGCTGCTGTGGAGACACTAGGGGAAATCCGTTGAATCAGGGTGCCTGGAAACATTCCCGAAACTAAAAATTTCTGGAATGGGTCCGGGAATGTAGAAATGGGTTCCGAAACTTTTAGTTTCGGGTCGGCCGAAACCGTTTCCGAAACCAAAAGTTCTGGCTTCTCCCGGAACTGATCCAGGAACTTCTAATTTCGGGAGACCCCTCACTCGGGGAAATCCGTTGAATCAGAGCCCCTGGAAACATTCCCGAAACTAAAAGTTTCTGGAATGGGTCCGGGAATGTAGAAACGGGTTCCGAAACTTTTAGTTTCGGGTCGGCCGAAATCATTTCCGAAACTAAAAGTTCCGGCTTCTCCCGGAACTGATCCAGGAACTTTTAGTTTCGGGAGACCCCTGGGGCAGGCTGATTAGTTTCGGCCGCCCCGAAATCAAAAGTTTCGGAATCAATTTCGGCCGACCCGAAATTTTTAGTTTCGGCTCTCCCGGAATTGTTGCCGAAACTGAAAGGTTTTGGCATTCCCGGATCCCTTTCCGGAACTTTAAGTTTCGGAAATGTTTCTGGGCGCCCCGAAATAACGGATTTCCCTGAGTGAGAGGTTCATCCCAACTTTCATAACTATATCACAGTCACACTGGTCTGAGATTTTGCCGGTCAGTGATTTCTCAAAATTCAATTATAATCTACCCTACTAGGTCTTATGAACCTCGAAACTGCGGCTGGGTAGGAACCTGATACAAACCCATTTGCGGAATGTCTAGGTCAAACTCAGAATTCGCCCAAATAAGTACAGGTGCCGTGCCATACAACTGCTCAATTGAAAATCTTGGAAATATTTGAGTGCACATTTCAGGCTATATACTGTACTCTAGCACACTCGGAACTTTGAAATTATCTCGTGTGGCCGTAAAACTGGGGGTCAACCTTTTTTTTTCGGATCCGGGTTTTGGTTCTGTGTATAGTATTCAGATCTCATCCCGACCCTGTCCCTCTTGGTGAGACATCGAATTCAAAATTACAGAAGAATCATCCAACATATGGGACCCCCCATTTGACTGTCGCGTAATCGGTGGTGGGGCGAACCGGATCGTCTGATCCGAAGTATGGGACGGATTACTGAGCACTTGTTCGCTCAACATCATCTGTCGTGAGACCATGAAAATTATGACAGTGGGGTAGATGCCCTATAATACGATCCATCAATGGAGTGAACTCAGGTAGGGTGCCAGATACTCTTACAGATATGTATGGTTGGAAGTACGACTCGAGTTCAAAGTTACCATAGTATCCGTAGTCACCAACCATCAGGAATATCTGTTCTGTCCGTAAGCATTGCTCCTTGCAATGACAAAGGTTCTAACCCAAAATGTGCAGTAAAGCCCTCCAGTTTCCATCAACAGGATCAAAACGTTTTCAATTTTGGTGTTTTTATTTCCCGTGCAGTTGATGTATTTTTTAATGTTCTGGCGGTAATACCTGTGAAAATATTCAGAATATGTTAACAAAAGACGACATTGAACTTGCCATAATCTGCACATTATGAGAGCCGTGGCAAAAAAGTTCGTAACAAGAAGGCTGAATGTTCCAAGGAAGTTTTGTGTGCCCGTGCTATAATGAGTGCCCTGAAATTGCTTCTTAGTGTTGAACACCGCCAAGGTGAGCGACGTAACTGTTTTAACAGTTAGTTAGCAGAAATACCCGTTTGTCAGCTCAGACGCACCCCCAGTCGTGAGGATACACACAGCCAGAGCCGCATGCACATAACGATTTTCATGCCAGATGACCCAGGCCCTCCAGACGACGATTATGTCGCTGAGGAAATACTACGGGGCACTTGAGAACATGTAGAACGACTCGGAATCATCTGGAATCGTACAGTTATCCTCCTCAGCCAAATTTGCAATATCTCGAGGCGGTTCGAGATTACAGAGGGGTCGACATATTCCGCGGCTAGAGTGCGGAAGTGGAGCAATCTGTCGCCTATGTAGAGCGCAAGATGCGCCGTCGCAGCGAGCAACATCGTCAGCGTAAAGGCAAGGAGAGCCTGATGGGCTCGTTGGCCACGCAAACCCTTCCGTCTAGAAATTAAAATCTGGTTCAACTTTGCAGCCAAATCAGCAGATCGTGAACTAGTCCGCACATCAAAGTGTAGGCCGACATGGTCCCGATGCAGAGGAAGACTCCTACATGCCACGCTGATGTCAGTAGCAGATCCCAGGGGCTTCCGCGAAGGTGCATACCATATGATATGGCCCCGCAAGCCAATTCCAAAAACATGATCTTCAACCGGTAGATGTCTTGGCCATCGAGTCCAGGACCAACATTGCGGGCGGCAGTCAACATAACGAATGAACGAAGTAAGGAGGTGGCGCCGAATACCGACCGATTTCCAACCCTTTTAAACCGTGCAAAGGCTCTAAATGCTATGCAAAGTGTCCGCGGAGATCCCTCTGCATCTCATCTCCATTCGTTGCTGACATAGTCTCTCTTGACAGACGCTGTAGAATTAGTAGTCGCTCGTGCCTCGCTTGATTTATAGTCTGTTGGTTACCGCGTACATTACCCGAGTAATATACGCGCCACTGGAAGAGTCACTGGCGGCCGCCGTTGGCCGCCGGTGTACTCCGGCGGCCGCTGGTGGACATTGTTTGACATGGCTTGCCAGTGGACATTACTTCAGAGTCAATGATCTCCACTGGCTTTCAGCGGACGATGGCCACTGGTGGTTTCTATTGGACTATTAGATGTAACTTTCCCAGTGTAGTCCGTTGGAAACCAATGGTAGTTTCCGGAGTTTAATGGAGGTCAAAATATATATTTCAATCAAGTGTTTGGATTTCCAGTTCAGGATTTTGGACACTGCATATTACCAATGCCTTTGACATGAATCTATTACAATACGTGGTCTTGAAATCTTCAGGAAAATTCAAAACTCCTGCTGCCCGGTTAAGGTCATGGCTGTTGAATTCAGTGCATGCCCAGATTAATTTGCGTCCCATACAACCGAAGGTGTGAACCAGCCGGCGAAGGAAATTGGACACAACCATGCACATGTAACATCATAATTCACTGGGAACCAGTGTGATACAGTGGAAATCCCACTGACTGTGGGCCATTGGTTTCCAGTGGAAGCCAGTAGCAAATGCGTGCTCGTCGAGGACCACTTATTTCCGCTGGAACTCGCTGGCTCGCAGCACCGGTTTCCGCCATCAGCCAGTGCCGAACAGTGCCGATCGGCCGAATGACCGCTCCGCGTGTATTATTGCATTACCTGATACATCGCCAAACAACTCATTAATCTTCTTTCACTCTACGCGTTTGGGCGTGTCATTTGACCTTCTGAGCCAACGCAAACACGGGAATCGGCTATGGACCCGCCTGTGTTGACCCCAGAGTCATTCAACGACACCACCCAATTGCGAGCATCTACAAATCGACGAGCCATTCGTCTATCAAATGCCCTTCGTCCACACACGCTAATGCGATGGTATCGCGGAAAACCTGAGACTCTGTGATGTATTCCCACTGCTTGTCTGTGAGGTGTTCCGGATCAATGCAGAGTTTTATTTATTTATTCTGGTCATGCGTTCAAAACTAACTCAGCACTTCAAATGCCGTGTATGGCTTCCTTCGACACACAATTTGTCCTCGTATGGGACAGTATAAACACATACCACGTAGGTTCTGCCCCCCAGGCCCAGAAGGACACTGAAAATGGCGAGGAAACCCCGGATTTGGTAGGTGCATTTCCCACTTTGCGTGTTTCGACGTGGATGCACTGACAGATTCGCCCCCGTGGGAATGCATTGAATAAGACTTGTCCGAAAAACAGCAAACGGCAGAATTCACCACTGTTCCGTCGCCGTAAGTGCTTCTCTGGGAACTACGTGGCGCCCGCGGAATGCATTGAATGTGAAAAACAGCAGACGGCAGAATTCACTACTGTTCCGTCGCCGTAAGTGCTTCTCTGGGAGCTACGTATGTAGTAGCGCCCGTGGAATGCATTGAATGTGACTTGTCCCAAGGAAAGCAGACAGAAGAATTCACCTCGACGTGGATGCTTGGTGGATGCACTGACAGATTAGTGCTCGTGGGAATGCATGGGGAATGACAAGAAGGGTGGGAGTGGGACTCGTCCAGTCCCACTCCACGTTATCTGACAGTGCGACTTGTGGTTTTTAGTGCGACTTGCACTTACCAACAGTGTGACTCACTCACCGTCAACAGTGGGACTCGCTAAGTTCGCTTAATTTGAACTCATTCTACGCCACATCCCTGAATCCGCCTGCAGCACTACCATTTAGTCTATCATCCAGTTGGGATAACTTTACATTCCGTCTTCAAAGATGAATATATTTTTCCGAAGCCTAATTGCCAGTTTGATACCTGAGTATGCCTTGGATTTTTCTTGGTTTCCCTTCATTGACAAGCAATCAATTGATTTTTTTTTCTTTTTTTGACAGCGACCAGTTCAATCTATGATCTACCGATCCAATTTGATTGTGTGTAACTCACGGCCTTTCCAATCTCTCAGCGTAGGTCTTGAAATATTGATGTCTCTTGAAATCGAATTTACTCGCAGATTCTGTCCCGAGAATAACTCGACTGCCGGCGGCGTCCATAATACCGGACCTTAATTCACCGATATTTCATCGCCGAGATGAATTCAAACGCAGTTGGGGGCGCTAACCAGGTGGTATGGGTCGCTCGTCTGTAAACGAATAATAACAAAAATGGGCACTTTTTGGAGGCTCCGGTACCAGGAGTACTTAGTCCGAGGGCGCCTTTGTGAATCATCAACCTACTCGCTCCGTTCGCCATTCGGACACTCCGCCGATCCGCGCGATCGCTCTGCCAAGCCACATCTGGCTGCTCATTCGACGGCTCCGCCGATCCACGCCGCGGCTTAGCTCCCTCCGCCAATCTGGTTCTAGGCTTCTAACGTTATTACGCCCAAAAAAAATAGAATCCCGGATAAGTAGCAAGGATTACTATCCGGGCGACATGAGGTTTTCCTTGCTCCACACCTTCTGAACCTTGTACATCCTATACCTTATTTTTGATTCTCTACCTCCCCAAGGTCAATAACCCTGTCTTATTCCCCCTCAATACTCTGCTATGAATATTCCTGGAACCTTTAGGTTTCAGGTCTCCAAGAAGTCTTTTGAAAATCCGTGCCCCGATATGGTAACGCGAACATTTCCTTATTGGGAGCGAAACCCCTTTGAGAGGATCACCACGTGCAAGTCTGGGCGGTTGGCGCCGCGCGCGCATCCGCTTCCCAAACCAGTGCCTCAAATTCAAGCTAAGAACTACTGCTGAGATCCTTGGTTCCAGGAATGCCCGGAGGGCCCTTTGAATTTCAAAAGTGGAATGTTTTTTTGACGACAAACGCGACGAGTTTTCCCTCGCTAAATTAGGCGACGGGGCGACAAGGTTCATTTTGATCCCATCAAAAATTAAAAATTAAGCCAAAATGACATCATCACGCTACGTTTCTGGCGACAAGCCATATCTTGCACTCCCCCTTGTCGCCCACTGTGCAAGCCGTGTCCTGCTGTGTCGCCTTGTCGCCTGAGCACAATTGTCATGTTGCCCGGTGGCTGAGTCGTGTCGCCCACGCTTACCAACGTGTGTTGCCCACGCTCGCCAACGTGCGTCGCCTTTTCGCCCTGCGCAGCTGAGCCGTGTTGCCAGCACCGCTGCGCCGAGTTGCCCACGTGTGTCGCCTCGTCGCCCCTTGTTGCCGCGCACTGCTGACCAATGTCGCCCCACACCGCCGGCCTTTTCGCCCATATCCCATCAACGCTCTTTGCTGCTCGTCTCCTCCCTCTGCCCCCCTGTCCCCTGCCTCCACCTTCGCCAGCGCGGTCTCCGTCTGTCGTAACCGGATTCCACTTACCACACTTCGAACGCCCTCGCCCGCGCCGCGCCCAAGCCACCTCTCCACTTCGAGTGCGCACTTCGAAACCCCCACCGCCCCCCCACTTCTAACCCCCCCTGCTTCTAACACAGCCCCCACCTTACTCGTACATGTGCTCGCCGTTTGTCCCCCATTCGAGCCCTTGCCCGCCTACTTTGAGCCCCGCCCCGCTCACTCCAAACGTGCATGCCGCTCACTTAGAATAGGCGCCCGCCATCTCGGACGCCCGCCGCGTACCGCGCCCAAGTCGGACTCCTGTGCACCCCCCCGCGCGCAAGCATACCCGTCGCGCATGCATGAATATCGTGTACGCAAACCCCTGCACGCACTCGTCGCTCAACCACGCCCGTCACGCGCCCATGCGCGTTGCACAAACCCGTCGCACGCTCGCCGTGCACCCAAACCCGTTGCGCACGCACCCGTAGCACCCCTCGCGTACGCCCACTCCACGCGCACGGCCGTCACACCCCTCGCGCACCCACACTCGTCGCGCGCACACTCCTTGCGCACGCAAGCCCGTCGCACCCCTCGCGCATCCACACTCGTCGCGCACCCACACGCGGCGCACGCAAACCGTGCCTACTCCCCGCGCACGGACGCTCGTCGCCCACGCCCATCGCGCACACAAAACCCCCGCAGTGGCTTCCTGCGCGCCTACGCCCGTCGCACGGACACGTTGTGCACGCGCACCTATGCCCGTCGCACCCACGCCTTGTCACGCACGCAAACCCGTCGCCCGCCTCGTCTCGCACGCACCCGCCGCCTGTACATCTCCCCCACGCGCACCCTGGGCTGCAGTCCGTCCAGCCCTAGTTGAGCCGTGGCGAGCAGCCCGGCCACTCCCCGGCGGCGTCGAGCGCGAGCTTTTTGCACCGACACCGTCCCCTCTTTATCCTTGCACTTACGAATACGAGTGGTAAGTGCAAGTTACGACGTCCATTCTTCGTTGGCATTATGGATCCACCCATATTTCACTTCTCATGCGCTGCGCCAACCTCCCCTCCTCCTTCCCCCCCTCTTTTTACTTTATTTTCTCTTTCATACGCTTCCTCTCTCAGCATCTGCAGGTTTTTGTAGTTGGTTCACATCTATATTAATTAGCAACAAATCAATCAGCTCCCAAATTCATGGCCTTCAGGTGTTTATTGCGCAGCTTGGAGTGGAAAGGACTTGAATATCTCGGAACGACAAAAGGGACGCTCAATTCAAATCAGGGCAGTGCATTTCGTTATTTGGACAAACACAGCCTGGAAATTGACCCTCTCTTCTGCCACCACCAGCGTGCAAGCTGCCTATTCAAACAGCGAAATCCATTCAAGTAGGCAGGCCATAATATTCCTGGTGCGCACGGCTCCTCTTTCTTCTGCGTCGCGCGCCAACAGCTCTGCGTCGCGTCGTCTTCGTCAGCCGCTCACTCGAGCAGCGCGCCTTCTGCTTCGCACGTCAGCTCGTCGTCCGCCGCTCACTCGAGCGGCTCCGCATCTGCATCTGCTCGGAACATATCATGCTCGCAGACTCGGAGCGGGAGTTTTCCGAGCCCGTCATGCCGCGTATGGTGGAGTCTCGGTGGGGTCCTACGCCGTCTGCGCGGGCGAGATCCGGACAAACCTATTCCGGAGAGCGGTGCCCGCATCCTCGTCCGCGCTGCATCAGCGTGCGCAAAAAAGGATTGGATTATGGAGCTAGTAGAAGAGGGCTGAAGTTCAAATACGAAAAATTAAACGCTGTAGGCGTAAACTTCTTGGCCATGACTGAACAGTGATTTTTCTTGCGATACATCTTGCATTGTGTCCGTTGATTTTGTACTCCTACCGCAATTTTTTCAAATGAATCCATCGTCCGCAAGAATTGGGTTGAATGCCGCTGTCCAGCCATACAATATTGCGATTGGTGTAACAGAAGCTGTAGCAAAGTACATCAAGTACTCGGTCCCAAATTTAGCACGATTTTCAATTTATTCAACATACATCTAGCCCCGGGAGAGCTCAATAAATTTGAGAGAGGGATTCTTATTGGCGGGAACTACAAGTATAAGGAGAATGAACCCGACATATCGTCATCGCATATAGTCGTGGAAACGCTAAAGGTGGCTTGACCGCGAAAATTCCGGGGAGTCGATTTATATAGAGTGTGGTGTATACGCAATGTAAGGGAGTCGGTGGTGGTGCACCTGGGTCTAGTTCAGTAGGAATAGGGTAGACGAGGCTTGGACGAGGCTTGGACGAGGCTGGAGGCACGACAAATTTGGTATCATTAGGCGCTCACGAAAGCCTATTGATGGCCCGAACACCTATTTCTCATTTGCGAACACTTATTTTCCAAATGCCGTGCAGCCTCCAACACCGACTGCCTTCATATGGCCGGCAACTCTATGCGCTTTTCATGAACTCATATTCGACGAATACTGCCTTTCAGAGCAAATTTATTGACTTCACCGGCTGCAATGGATCTACATTGATGGTCGCGGTCAACCAATGGGGGCAAAGCGATTTTGCCGCAGCAGTGCCGCAACAGTGCCGCTGCCGCATGCTGCGGCAATTTTAGCGGCATTCAAGCTTGCGGCACAGGTTGAACTGTGTCGCAACGCCGTGGCCTGTCGATTTGTAGCACATCAGCATGTGTTATAATATCAATACATCATTTGCTGTTGAGCTCAGGTTCAATAAGGTATTGTGCGCCGCGTCAAGACTTAGAATTTATGTCGATGCAGCGGCAGTTTGCAGCAGTCAGCGGCAATCTAGCGGCAACCAAACATATACAAACATTTCGCTGCGGCACTTTCACCGCGGCAATTTACACTTTGCAGCAGCAGTCATGCCGCATGCAGCGGCACTCGTGCTTATGCTGCGGCAATTCTGAACTTGTTTTCAGCAGTCAACAGCGGCAATGTGACATTGCCGCGGCAGTCCAGCGGCACTTGGCAGGTTCAATGTTCTTGAACTATTGAGCCTGCGCCGAGCGGCGCTTCAACTTCCTGTACAAAAGCCTTAAGCACATTTTGGTTTGAATTTTGCCGTGTTCATTCCCTTACCTTTTCGAGTTTCCCGACAAGACTGCGCAATATGTCTCTGTGGGAAATCAGGTCACGCGGTAGGTTGAGCCAACTGGGATATATTCGAGGCCAAACGAGAAGGCGTCGGGGGATACAGAAAAGCTAAGGAATGTGGCGATACATGCGGAATATAAGCAGGAGGGGAAGAGACAGAAAGGGGGGTAGCGAGGCAGTATCAAGGGGATGGATATGCAATTCGGGGATAGCGGCGCGCAACCGATCACTTTCTCAACACTCCCACTGAGCGTTGTGCGCCGCTGTACAGTAATTAGCGATGTGGATGAATCAGAGTGCAAAAAGTGAAGAAATAGTCCAAAGCTCCCACTGGAGCGGAATACGCATTAAAACGCATAAGTCTGAGCAATATTGGCGGTGGCGTCAGGAGCGTCGGGCTCGGTGCATTCGTTCTGGAAGTGTCCTAACTTCCGGCACTTGTAACAAGTGATGCGCGATTTGTCTCGCATCGTGCGAGCAGCGAAGGCGGCCGGGGGGGTGTCGAGGGCACCAGGCAGGGAGAGCGAATCCGCCTGGCGGGCTTCTTCGTTCAACAGACGACTAATGACGAAGTCGAGATCATCCTTCTGTGCGTGCGAGTCGAGAGAAATGATGAGAGTGTCGTAAGATGGGGGAAGTGACATGAGAAGCGTCGCGATGATCTGCGCGTCCGAGGGCTTGTCGTAGTAGAGTCGTCCGAGCTTCTCCGCAAGGCCGCGGACAGCCGCGATGTGAGCGCGCATGGTCCCTGGATCGCCAGACTTGGGCAACGCATAAAATTTCTTCCACACGACGACAACCCCGCCCATAATGCCCTCGTGTGTCTCCTTCAATCTCTGCCACATGCCTGCGGGATCCTCCTCAAACTCGCGAACATGCGCAAACTGGGAGGGATCCAGCCTCCCGATGATCGTCGCCGTCGCAACGTCGCGCTTCGCAACCCAGGCCTTCACGGCCTTGCTTCCACTGCTGCCCAGCGGCCGTGGTTCGTCGCCCAAAACAATGGGCAACACACCTTTCCTCCGCAATTCGGCCCTGGCCTCAAACTCCCATTCATCATACGGCACCCGGTCAGACAGCTTCGTCCCACCCTTCACATCTCCAGTCGGTCTCGAGTCGTCCATCGATTACGGTTCGGGCGGCGGCAAGCAACACAGGCGCCTCAGTCAGTTACGGTTCAGTCGGCGGCAAGCAACACAGGCGCCTCGTGCAGTTACGGTTACGGTGCAGTTGGCGGCAAGCAACACAGGCGCCTCGTGCGGTTACGGATACGGTTACGGATACGGTTGAGTCGGCGGCAAGCAACACAGGCGCCTCGGAGATGGCAGGCAAATATCGGCCAGATATGTATAAAGGGGAGGGCGAGGTCTTAGAGAGAAGCAGAGGATGCGGCGTCGGGGCCCATAACCTGTGGGAAATCAGGTCACGCGGTAGGTTGAGCCAACTGGGATATATTCGAGGCCAAACGAGAAGGCGTCGGGGGATACAGAAAAGCTAAGGAATGTGGCGATACATGCGGAATATAAGCAGGAGGGGAAGAGACAGAAAGGGGGGTAGCGAGGCAGTATCAAGGGGATGGATATGCAATTCGGGGATAGCGGCGCGCAACCGATCACTTTCTCAACAGTCTCGACCATTGAGAACGAAACCACGTTTCATGACTCCTTGCATGAATCCCTTTTGGGCAACTTGGTCACCTGAAAAGGATTCCTACTGGCGTCTTGGCTCCTAAACATTTCTTCTCCTCAGTACAACATCAAGATGTTCTATCACATCCATTCAACTTACTGAGATCTTGTGTGGCTCCAAGTTAATGACCCGCTCCTTCTCCTATTTCAGCACACTATGAATTTCTCCCACATACGCAACTAGCTTTCAACTCAGCCCTAGTTCTTGGTCTGTTCATGTGAATTTCTACTTCAAATTCATCTTCAGTTGCCTCAATGGCCACCCGTAGACCAGTGAAAAACTTGTTCAACAAGTTTGAACCAACTGCTGTCTCAGACTCTCGTGACTAATGGAATACAGGAAAATCGTTGTATGTAGCACTGGTGCAAAGGTAATGCGAACCTGTATAGGGCAGTTTATATTTTCGCATTCATTTATACCATTGGAGTAGTTTCTGAGCACATCTGATGTCTTAGGCGAGCTTGGCTGCACCCTGCTGCACCCCGTTGTTTGCCCTATGGTTCACTACTTTGGAAATATTTCGGTATCAACATGATTTTGACTGGGTTCTGCCACTGTATCCGTATTCTAGACACCTATTGCTATTGATCCACGGGCTCAACTCAATATGAAATATTTTTGGTTGAGTGCAGCACTTGCAGTAGCGTGACACTGCGGCAGTGTGACATTGCAGCGGCAATCTGCTGCGGCAATCCGCATTTGCTGCGGCAGTCTGCAGCACTTGCAGCGGCACAGCGGCACTTTCACCCTGCCCAACCAATGGGAGTGCCGTATAAACATAGGCCGGTATTCTACGGTGTTGGCGTACGGCCGTATGCGAGCACAGTGATAAACCAGATACATACACATATGACATGAGATTTATCAACCATGGGGAAATTCGTAGTTCGCGCAGACACGCCGCACGATCCCAAGCCAAAAGAGTGCAGGTGAGCATACGGGACAAGTGTAAGAGTGCGGATTTTGTCACTCATCTGAGGCCAATGAAACCGTCCTGACCAATTAACCCACAGCCATCGCCGCCGCCGCTATCGCAATGGGAGATTCTGGGGGCAGCGCATCGTGCAAGGCGCGGGTGGTCGTCTGTGATCGTGGCGGTAAGAAGTCAAGCAGCAAGGTGACTGCACCATCAAGGATGCACGACGCCGGCCGAAATTTGCCGACTGAGGAAGGAACATAGGCCCCGGTTTGAAATAGACGTTCGCTGCGGGACTAGGCGCTCACTGCAAAATTAGGCGCTCGTGCGCGCCTAGTGCTACTAAAATTATATACTGCCAGTCTCCCCCCTGCGAAAAGCGAAAAGCCATTCATCGTAAGTACTTAAAACTTCGAGTCTCCTTCGAAGTCTTGGTCCATGCGGTTCCTTTCGTCTCGGCCCCGAATTTCCCTCAGGCTCACTTTCAAACGTCGCCCTCGCTAAGGATTACGCGCCGCTCATGATGCCGACTCAGCCGATGCCACGGATCACGAAGCGATCCACCTTTCCTTTTCCGTATTTCTAGTTCATCTTCGACTCATTCCCGTTGCCGTAGGTAGGGAATTCATATGAATTAGTATAACTCTGTATGACTCTGTAGGAGTCGACGTCAGTTCTCGGACCCGTATAGTTCTACATAGTAGTAGTATAAATACTCTGTACATTAGCTAGAGTAGGCAGTTCTCTTTTTTTGGTGGTACGGTATCGTACCGAGCAACTAACAAGGTTAGCCCACGGCACGCGGAAAGTTCGGACCTCGGAGCCCAGGAGTGAGAGAAACCAACCAGAGAAATGCATAGAGTAGGCAGTTCTCAATTGCAACCCCTCGTTCCGCTTGCCTCACGTAAAACTTTCGACAACCAGAACTCAAGTAGTTGCGAATTTCCTTCAGGAAATCCCGCAACCTCAAACCTTCATCTTCAAATGTCTAGTCTCTTGCATCGCTATTTTGTGTCCCATGCATTGTCTAATTGGGTCAACTGCACGGCAGTGACGATTCATATTTCATCAAGATTCAAGATCGAACCACTGTTGAAGTTGAAGCTGCAACAATGATTTGAAGGGAATCAAAGAAATCGCACCATGGACTTATGTAAAGGGTCGGAATTTTGAAAGAGACTGTACGCGCGAGACACCGACATTTTATTTCTAATTGAACCGGCGTACTCGTCATGGCGTGATGGTAATCAATTTTGCCAGATGACAGTCACGTAATCGCGGCATCTCGGTCTTCTCACTCACTCGTTGCCACTGTCTTCGCGAAAGTCAGTCGTGTCACTCGGAGAGTTAGGTATAGCTTGTGTCACTGGGGAATGAGATCAATACTCTCGACGCTTCCTCCCAAGCCCATCTTCGTCCCCCGAGAATACCGCGACGCCTTCCCCAATCACGGTGGCTCGATCTCCTCCATCTCGTGTTGTGGAGAGCACCTCTAGCCCTGCGAAACATCAACTCCACACCCCAGCCCCCTCCATCGATAGGACACCGACGCCTCCCAGCGCTTGCGATGCGTCTCTCGGTCAGGAACACCTTCGTCTTTCCCTTTTTTCTTACTTATCGAATGATGGAAACAGGGTATCTAAGCGCTAGTAAACGGAATTACGGCTACGACACAGGTTTCCTGGTGCGTCAGGCTGTACTCTATTCGATGTACTGAAGCGGCGTGGTAGGAGTTGCCTGTTTCTCGCGAAGTCTGACCTGATTTGTCCGAGAACGTCCCTCAAGATTCTGGGAGCAAGGTTTGTGCCATGCTGTAGTATGTATCCTGAACTCATTCATATTGCATAAGCTACAATATTCGTCTGATACCCAAATGCTGATCGTGACATGGGCCACCAAGGTTCATGGAAGTTTCAAGCGGATAACAAGTCGCTCTTGGAAGCCACAAAAGCTCGTCCTCAATTTGTGTCGGAGACAAATACCCCGATTCCATTTACCAGCGGCCCTCACAAGGGCGACGCCATAACCGCTGACTTCGCCTTTGGCAAAGATACATCTAATGACCACACGTTATGATCCATCATCCTCGAGAGCATTTTCACCCAGTCCCGGAAAAAACTGGACAAGAGGGTGGCGAAGCACCTCACGCGCCCCGAGGTTGTTTGTGTCATCGGTCTCAACTTTGATACGCCGTTTTTTACTCACCCATCCCCATCTCCTACTCCTGTGCCCGATCTCTCACTCAACGGCTCCAAGGCCGGTGCCAAAGCTTCGCTTCGGGGTGGGGTCGAATTTCGGGGTATTATGTGGGCACCTCCCATCAAAGGCGTTCAGTTGACCATTTGGTTCAAGAAGCAGAGTACTGTGAGTCAATATTTCGCTCCATTCTGCCTCCTCACGCTAACCAACCCGTAAGGTGGCGATGGCTGACAAGATGACATGAGTAGCTTCCCCATTTCCTTTGCCTTCCGTGTGACTCATTCGGCCAAGGATATCACCCCTATCGAGAACGACACAGACCTCCGCAAACGTCACTCTGAAATTGTCAGCCTCGTCAAGAAGATCAGCTGTCCAGTTATAGGAAATCGTCCTTCAAACTCATGAAGGATTAATTCAATGTTGACGACGATATTGATCGTCGTTTGCTCTTGGACGCATTTCGACGATGGTTACAACGGACCTTCGAAAGGTCTCCCAAGCTGGCATCTCCCGACGATCCGCCTGTCGAGATCAATGCCTTGGATGCTTCGGATGTCAAGAAACGGGCGTACGAGCTTTACGATTCTGACTCGGCGCCTGAGGATGGGGACGTTGACAGTGATGGGAACGTGGACACGGCGTCGCCTCCAAAAAAACATCTTGTAAGCTGAGCGTTGTCTTTTCAGTATTTATTCCGCTCATGAATTGTAGGATCTTTCTTCAGGTGCACCACGATACATTTCTCAAATTTAATCGATGTTTCGCGTACTTGCCCGGTACATTGTCTTTGCCCTGCACGTTTCATTACTCTCACCGAGACTTGTGCTAAATGAGATCACGTCGTGAATCGTCGCCACAGTCATTGATGCGGGTAGCACCATCCTTTGCGTCCAGCCAGAACACTTTACTTATGTGTTGAATGTTAGCCTGGCGTCAAGATTACTCTGATGAGACTTATCTTCACATCCACATTTTTGCTACTACATCCGGAGAAACGAACGCCAAGATCTACGGCGGCGTCTGCAGACCTTGGTCCGTATAGCCGCGTCTTCCACGCCCCACAAGATAGAATGTTCTCCGGTCGTACGGTGCCAGTGGTGCGTCCTGTTCCAGTCTTGTCGGGAGGTCAGGCTGCTTCGCAGCAGGTAAGCAGCATCTTACAGTACTAGTCTCGAGCGCTTACATTGGAAATGAAGAGTCGCCCGAATGCGACCAGACTGCCATCATCGGCCGCCGCGAGAGCACTGGCGCGGTCAAATCCGCCTGCGCGAATGAGCGGCCGCGGCGCCCAGATCGCGCGCAGAGCATCGTTCGACTCGTGCACGCCGACAGTGCCTTCCGTGCGCACCTCATCCCCGCTTATCCGCGGCTCGATGAGGTGCAGATACGCGAGTGCCGGGTGGCGGGCCGCGAGCGCAGATACGAGGTAGCTGAATGTCGGCAGGGGGTCCTGCATACCCATACCTGCAACGGGTCGGCGTCGTTTCCATCATAAGCAGTGTGACAACATGGCCTTTACCGTGAACGGTGCTCCACGGGCTGAGGCGTATCGCCGTGCGCTCAGGCCCGACGGCTGCGACGACGGCATCGATGACCTCCAGGACGAAGCGTGCACGGTTGGCGATGCTCCCGCCGTACATGTCTGTGCAGGTATTGGAGATGTCTTGCAAGAACTGATCGGGGAGGTACCCATTCGCGGCTTCAGGGGGGTCAGGAGCGTGGTGCGGCAAGGCAACTACTCACAGTGTATTTCCACGCCGTCAAATCCCGCTGCGATAGCGTTCCGCGCCGCCTGGGCGTATATTGCGACGAACGCCTCGATTTCGGCCACGCTGAGCGCGCGCAGCCGCGCATTTCTACCCGTCATCGGCACGTCCGATGCGGAGACGCACGGGAAGGTCCGGCCTCGCGCCACGGCAGCCAGCTGCGCGGGCTCCGCGACGCGCCCCAGTGCCCACAGCTGCATGAAGATGAAGGAGCCCTCCGCATGTACCGCCGCCGCCACCTGCATTCATTCATTCGGTCAGCTAGCACACCCCGCACTACAGCGTCCACACCTCTCTCCAGGCGCTGATCTGCACCGGGCCCCATATGCCAGGCACGTTTGCTACCCCGTCCGCGTGTGCGGCGATGAGCGTGGATTCGGTGATGAGGAGCGTTCCGGGGCGGGTTGCGCGCTGGGCATAGTATTCCGCCACGAGGGGGAGGTACGGGATGTGCTCCGCACTAGCCTTTCAGCGCGTTAGCGGGGCGAGCACAACGCGGTGCTGCAGTGCGACGGTCCCGATTTCAACGGGTTCGAATAGGCGGGGAGCCATTGGGAGATAGAGGGAGGTGCTGGTTGTGGCGCAGGCCAAGGAATCGAATTACATCCATGTGGTCAGGCGGTGCGATCCTCTCGGATGTCAGGTCAGCCTCGGGGGAGAGGTTTATACTAATATAGCCTGTTATCAGGACGGTGCGCTGAATAAATTCGTTTGCGTCCATCCTTCTTCACTTCGAAAGTGATGTCCTTCTTTTCGGCGTTCCGACTCGCATGCAAAGATCCTTACCGCTACGGCAACTTTGGCGGTAGATCGCCGAGGTAGTGTGAATTACAACCTGGGTCCGTTATCATTTGAATACCTCCCGCAGGATCCGACCGTCTCGCTCAAATCTGTCGCAAGATATATAAACAGCTTTGTCCAAGGGACAATGATAACGCTCCCGCAGAACACCAGCACAATGGAGCTTGAAGGGATCGCAATAGTGGGTCGTCACTGTGAACTCCTTGGACTTCACTGATCCAGCATAGGTTGGACTCGCCGCGCAACTGCCATCTGGGCTTCTGTCTTCGACGGACTTTGACTACGCTTCCTTCTGGGACTTTCTTGTGACCAGCGGAAAGGCGTATGAGCCACTGGAAAATGTGTTGCCGGATTTCGTTCGGTATGCGAATAAAATTATCGCGACTTGCCATATGATCATAGACATTTTTTTCAGGGCGAGCACGCAAGTCAGACTTCCGGCCCAAGGCAGCTTCCTAAAGAATGTCGCAAGCTTCGACAATATTTCTCTCGGCATAAGCACCAAGGACGCTCGAATGACCCCGTATTGCGCGAGACGTTTGTTGGATTTGTCCTTCCAGGCTCTGCTGGATTCCGGCATCGACTCGCGGCGCCGTAATATAGGATGCTTCATGAGCGGGAATAGGCCAGGGCACATGAATGCGCCGGTAAGTCATTTTGAGAAGCACACTCGCGTCGTTCATTGAACCAACTTGGTGTTTAGGGCGCACTCGAAAC
Organism: Mycena galopus ATCC 62051; assembly: GCA_014925785.1. Taxonomy (NCBI): domain Eukaryota; kingdom Fungi; phylum Basidiomycota; class Agaricomycetes; order Agaricales; family Mycenaceae; genus Mycena; species Mycena galopus. The sequence continues at coordinate 261,531 of WIQG01000091.1, forward strand.
AGGGATTGACGCCGAGGGGAGTTTCTCTGGTACCCCGTATTCGATGGCGAATCGGATCTCCTATGCCCTCGATCTCACCGGACCGTCCCTCCAGTTGGACACAGCTTGCAGCAGTTCCCTCACGGCCCTCCATCTTGCCGCCACTGCGATCAGGCAAGGGACTGTGAGGCTGCGCTAGTCGGGGCGGCACAGATAAATCGAGAGTAAGTCAGCCATCCTAATGAAAGATTTAAATCTTGACATATGATATACAAGGCTGTCCGAATGGACGACCTACATGCAAGGCGGTATCTTGGCGGCGGACGGAATGAGTAGACCGTTGGATGCCGAGGCTGCCGGGTTTGTGCTGATTGTCTCGCATCACTGATCCGAACCTGACTTGTCTTCTCTTCCCTCTGCAAAGATTCGGCCGGGGGGAAGCCGCGGTCGTCGTCGTTCTCAAGGCTGTGAAAGATGCGATTCGAGATCATGACCACATATATTCTGTGGTTTTAGGCTCGGCCATCAAGGCCACCGGGTCACAGATGCCACTCTACGTTCCCAACGGCGTTGTGCTGGAAGAATGCATTCAGCGGGCGTATGAAAGATCTGGTATCAGCCCTAGTGATGCGGACTACGTCGAGCTACATGCCACAGGTATTTTACTGCCAAATTTTATTCCAAGAATGTCCTAATTCGCATCGAGGGACGTCGGTCGGAGATCCCATCGAGGCCAATGTGGCTGGACGGCTCTTTGCAAAAGACAAGCCTGAGGATGGTCCTGTTGTTCTCGGAGCTGTGAAAGGCAACATTGGGTATGCGGGTCACAAGCGAATACTTGGCAACCCGCGCTGATTAACATCCAGACATCTCGAAGTTGCTGCCTTTCTTGCGGCACTCGTCAAAGCCTGTTTGATTTTCGAGCATGGCATGATTCCGCCCTCGGTCAATTTCTCTCAGCCAGCGATGACAATTAACTGGGACACCTTCCACGTCACTGTGCCGGTCCAACCCATTCCACTTGGCTGCCGTTCGTCCTCGGGCAAATCGATCATCTCGATCTCGAGTTTCGGAATCGGCGGCTCGATGGGCCACGTTGTTGTGCAGGCGCCTCCCACCCCTATTCCAACGACGGCTGAGGTCGCAACAACCGCCCCGACTTTATTCTTGGTTGGAGGCCTGTCGTCGAGCGCGGTTGACGACATTTCGCGCGGCGTCCTGGAACTGGCTGCGAAAGATCCCAAAGCTCTCCGCGACTGCGCTGTAACGCTCTCCCGCCGCGCACGCCAGCTTCCATGGCGCAAGTTCTTCACAATCTCACCATCAAGCCCTACCGCTGATGCTGCGACCATCATACCCCGCGAACCCTTCCGCCTGGCATATGTTTTCAGTGGGCAGGGCCCGCAGCATCTTGAGATGGGGCGCCGATTATTCGCGGACTATCCTGTTTTCCGAAATACCATCCTGGAGCTGGATGACGTCTACCGCCGCATCACAGGAGCGTCCCTGATTGAATCGACTGGACTATTCGCTCCGTCCGTATCGCCTGCAATTACACTCCCGGACCTTGGGTGGCCAACTATCCTCGGTGCCAGTTCCGTTGCCATGGTCCAGATCGCACTGTGCGACCTATTGAAATCGGTCAGCATTGTTCCTGATATGGTGGTGGGGCACTCGGCTGGAGAGACTGCCGCTTTGTATGCGTCTGGCGCTGGTCCTAAAGCCATGGCTATCGAGATCGCAATCGCTCGGGGAGAAGCGATGACATGTACAGAAAGCGAGGACGTCGGAATGGTGAGCCTCGGATGCAGCGCCCGACGGGCCGAGGAGCTCATTGCATCTATCACCGCCAACGACACTGGAATTCTGGAGGTGTCGTGCCTCAACGCGCCAGATTCTGTCTCCATCTCAGGCACTGCCACTCTCCTCGACAAACTTGTTGACTTAGCCAAGCAGAAGAATATCTTTGCGCAACGGATCCGCACCATGCTGCCTGCTCATTCCTCGTTTATGGACGGCATTAAATCCAACTACCTCGCCAAGATGAACGACATCTTTGCACGCTACCCTGGATCTCATGTTCCCAAAATCCCTGTATACTCGACATGCCGTGCGGATCAGTTCGTGGATGCCTTCACACCGAGCTATTTCTGGGACAATTGCAGGAAGCCTGTCCTATTCAGCAAGGCAGTTTCTGATTCACTATCTGCATCTCCCATTTTTTTGGAGGTCGCCTGCCACCCTGTATTGGCATCGTTCATCCTGGCGTGGGGAGTCGAAGATAGCCGGGTGCTGTGCCCTATGCGCAGGTCTTCCGAAAAGACGAGACCTTCCCCGTCGTCGAACGAGTCGACATTGTTCTTGACTACTCTCGGCCGCCTGTCACTCCTTGGATCGAATTCCCTTGACCTCAGTGGTCTCTATGGAGCGTCTGCATGTAAATCGAAGCTTGTCGAACACCCACTCACTCTTCGTACCATCTCATCTCCCAAAGTATTGTCTTCCCAAGGCAACATTCGCATGATGGAGGGCCTCGGCCCTCTTTCGTCCGCAAATCTACGCATGAATAAGATCACTCATCCAACCCTCGCCGAGCATGTTATAAATGGTTCGTGATATAACTCTCTCACTGTTCTCACGTTCTCGCTTGAATCACGATGTTCGTGTTCCGTAGGAGAACCTATCTTTCCAACAACTGGGTTTATCGAAATGGTGCGCGAATATTGTCGCATCGGCAGATGATGACTTACTCGAAAGGCTTAGCTTCTGGAATCTGGGGCAACCTCCTTGCGAGAGGTGGAGTTGGTGTCGATTTTGTCCCTGGCTGCGACTGCGCCGCTCGAGGTCAGTCTCCAGAGACTCAAGACGGCTTGGTCCATTACGACGGGTGTGGTGCGTGAAATTCCAAAAAGATTCGGGCTTTTTATTGAACACGTTGACGACAGGGATCCCGCGAACGCGAGCACGCCCGTGGATTTATGGAAACGTCGACCCCAATGGACCCTCCAGTTTCGATGGATCTTGAAGCCATTTTCAAGCGCCTACCGATGTTGGACTCTGATGGTATGTTTGGTCACAAAAGCCGATCACGTCCTTCTCATGCATTGCAACCCATAGGGTTCTATCCATCATTGCAGCCACTGGCAGTCTATGGCCCACACTTTCAACGAATTGTGAGATGCCACGGAGGGCCTTCGGAGGTGATCGCAGAGATCGAGGGCCTTCGTGCAGACGAATTGTGCGTTACTGAAATGTAATCATGCTGGTCTACTCACGTTTCTATCCTACTCCAGAGCGGATGCGTACTTGTTGCATCCGGCAATTATGGATGCCTGTATCCATATCACGTTCCACCCAAACGTCTCCAAGCAATATTCCAAGGACATCATCTATCTCCCATCTGCCATCGAGCACTTCATCTTCTATCGTCCTGGCAAGAATAGTGCTGGAAACTGGTTCTCTCACATCACTCTCCGTCAATGGACACCGGGTAATATTGATTTGGTATTTCTTTCGTGTAAATGGCTCACCAGCTCGCAGATTCTCGATCATACAATATTTTGATCACAGATTCATCTGGTTTAGCCCTTTGCGAAATCCGGAACCTGAAAGTTCGGAAATTCATGCCCGGCGGGCCGATTACGATAGAGCGCAGATTTGAGTTGATCTTCCAGCCGCTCCCAGGCTCCGATCCCGCCGACCCCTCCCCGACTCCCGATTTTCTCTTTCTCGCGCAGAAACCACTCTCTTCTGCCACTCCTCCTTGTGACGACCTCCGCCACGTCTATCCGTACACATTCAGCCAGGAAATGAAATTGCAACGGCAACTCAAGGAGCTTGACACATCCGTCTCAAACACCATTTATCTCCTGGCGATGCAAGGACGAGATGCAGATGCCGCGCTCGGTCTGTGTGCCGTACTGAAGCGAGAAATCCCGTCGTGGGATATCCGACTGGCCATTTTCGAGTCTTGCCTCGACTTCTCCAACCCGATCCCGTTGCTGACTCGGCATATGGGCGCATTCAGTGATGGAGAGAATGTTTTATCATTTGACGAAGACCGTGACGGTGCTGCGCACGTGCTGCGTGCGGTGTTCTCTTCACCGACCTCCGGCAAGCGGCACGGCTTATTGAATGGGGATGCCGAACCAGGCTGCATCGATACTCTCGTCACCCACTCAGCTGCACCCCCGTTTCGTAGTGATCGCACGTATATCCTCCTTGGCGGGATTGGCGGCCTTGGTGTCGACCTCGCCGTGTGGCTATATGAGGTGAAATTCATCCGCCCCTATCGATAAACACACGGTCTAATGAATGTTCTTAGCACGGGGCAAGGAGTCTCGTTCTCACATCGCGTAGAGGCATTGACTCATTGGACCCAGCCAAAGATGCCATAACGCTTGCGAAAGTCGCCTATTTGAAAGGCCGAGACGAGCTGACTCTGCGCCTCGAGAAATGTGACGCCACGGATGTTGATCAGATGAACGCTCTCCTGTGCACCTTACCTGCTCCTCTCGCTGGCTGTTTCTGCATGACCACGGTCCTCTCTGACGCCTTTTTTCTCGACCAAACTCCCGACGCCTTCCAGGCCGTACATGATTCCAAATTGAAGGTCTTTGAGATTTTTACGGAGCTAGTCGAAATCCGGAGACTGGACTTTGTGGTCGCGATTTCGTCTTTCAGCGGCCTCATTGGAATACCCGGGCAGTCCAATTATGCAAGGTGTGTATCATCGCTAGCTTGTATGAGTGAAAGTTATTTAATGGAGCGTTCATAGTGCCTGTAATGCTCTGGACGGCGCTATGTCTCGCTATCCAAATGCATTTTTGCTGATAGCACCAGGAATTTTGGATGCGGGGTATCTGGTTGGTTTGCAGCATGTATGCACCCATAACTCCACTGACAGATGATTGTAGGAGCAGACCGGTTCTCTGGTTGTCGACTGTCTTCCGACCTGCTCTGCGGAAGGTATGTAGAAATTCAATTTGGTCAAGACAAATAACTCAGGCAAAGATTTCAGCTCTATGGGTGTTTCTGGAGGACGCACTTCGGAAACTGGATGAATCCTCATTCACTCGCTACATTCCGGACGTCTCCCGGACGCCAGGTGACCAGACAGTCTTACCTGGCTCCGCGCAAACGGCGGTCAGTTCCAAATCGCCACAGGAACAGCGAGAAGAGATATTCCTTCGGGTATTAGAGCTTCTGGAGGTGGAGGCGGTTGATTTTGACGCCGAACAACCTTTGACCACATACGGGCTGGACTCCATCAGCGCGGCAAGATTGCATCCATTCTGCGTCCGTTCGCGACTTTCTCGCAATTGCAGCTGCTTGGTGGGATCACTTGGTCGGAGATGGAGAGCGAGCTGGTGTACTCCACTCATCGTGACAACGCGCAGAGTGAACTCGCCGACAGCAGCCCAGCCACGACTATTCTCCTCGATATCCTCGGCGTTTCACCAGAGAATTTCTCACCCGATGTGCCTCTCAGCACCTATGGCATGGACTTGCCGGAGGCTACGCGAGTCTCGGTCGCCTTAGAGCCATTTATGACTGTGACTGCGGTGCAGCTCATGAGCGAGATGAGCTGGGCGGATTTGCTAGCGGTCGTCGAAACCGAACGGCTCGCACAACCCCTCGTTCAGATCTGCCACGGATCAGACACCCCCCTCATCATTCTGCCGCAGGAAATGGTTCCATCGGTGTATTCTATTCTCTCCAAGCACACTACCAAGGCGAACTTTGGGGCCTGCAGATCACGGATTCGACCCCGATGGACTCGTTGACGGGGTTGGCTGCATTTTGGAAGGAGCAAATCTGTGCGAGGTGGCCGCACGGTCCCTATCGAATCGCTGCTTTCTGTGGCTCTGCAATTCACGCAGTCGCTATGGTGAAGATGCTGGAGGACGCCGGGAAGGAGGTCCTTCAGCTGACATTTATCGACCACAGCCCCACCTTGATCATGCAACTCGAAGAAATGTTCAGGGACCCGAGTGCGGTGGACTACGAGACCTTCAGGACCACGTTGGTGCTCGATTTTCTGAAGAGCGATCCGACTATCGCGGCCCCAATCTTGGCCAACTACGAGGCTGCTGCGCATGACCCGGACGCACAAATTAGTCCACGCCTTGGGTTTCACATCGAGAAGGCGTGGGTTCCGATTTTATTCGAGTTTCTGCACGAGTTCTACCCGACGGGCATCGATAAGTCGTACGACAGCTTCATAGGTCCATACGATGCGTGGGTGTCATCGGTAAAAGCACAGATGACTGTGCTGGTTGCGGAATGGGGCGCTGCAACCTCGCCGCTGTTGGGCCGCTGGCCTGACCTGGGAGCGAGCTTGATCTCTAAACCAGTGCGCGTCGACTATATCAGCGGGGTCGGCCATTTTGGGATATTTGGAGATGCGCGCACCGCGCGACTGCTTGCCCTGAGTCCTTGAAGGAATACTTCTGTCTAGTTCAGTATATGTAGGAATATGATGTCATGTTCTCGTCGGGGCTCTTGGAATAAACAATTATCATCGTCCTCTATACTCCAAGTTATATGACGCTCTAGGATATGTTAGCAGAGGACCAGACTGCGGCTTTGAGCTTAACGGTCGCCCGCAGCCTATGTATAGCTTTTCAATGCCGAATGAGCAGTTAAAAGAGACGTAGTAGCAGTCGGAGCCAAGCAGTCGATGACGATCCCGACTCCCAAGACCAATGATTTGATTGTGGTTGGCTGAACGGCGAAGAAGGCGATGACATCGGACAGGTATCCGGAGTAGAGGCAAGCAGCGTAAGCGGTCAAGAATGAGCATCACAACAGAAGGGAAGAAGTGTCCGAGTACCACGCACAGAAATTACGAAAGCATGAAGTTGGTCAACAGGCCGTTCCGTTTTGGCTTGACTCGAAGACTTATGAAGAAGCCTTAATTAATGAATGTAGATCATGGGTCCACGTGCACAATACATATCCAAGTCCGTCATGCTGCGGATAGTGCCCAGGGGCAGCAAGCGGCGCCGCTAGTCTGAGTGCATGTCATCTACCATGCCCCAGTGGTCGGCGTCAACCCTGTGGAGGAGAGGGGATGACGGGGGCAAGAGATGGAGATGCGCGACAGGGAAACGGGCGTCGGCGCTACGGAAGATCGTCGGGGTGCGTGCTGGGGCCTTTTGGCTGGTGATAATATAAATGGGTGTGTGTCCACGCAGGATGATGGCTGACAAGGACGTGTAGAAATAGGAGCGCCTGTTCGACAGGAAGATGAGATGGAAGAGAAGTCACTAGTGCATATCTATTGTGCGAGCGTGTGCTGAGGCTGAGACGTGTACAACACCATGAATTGAGAGCGCGCTGGTATGGGAGAATGCTCAACTTATCAAATGGAAATGAAGACGGAGAGGGAGCCAGCGGCTGTACCTTTGAAGACCAAGAACAGAGCCTGAGGTAGAGCGCGGGTCGGATTTGATTTATTGCGCAGTCAAATCTTGAATACTCGTCCAGGAAAACGAGCTGAGCCCGAGCAAGTGATAAAACCCAGAATTTGACATGGAGGTTTGAGAGAAGCCGCAACGATGCCGTCATAATATTTGTTTGTTCCCTTCGGCCATCATGATTGGGATTTTGTTCTTCTCTTCCCACAGTGCCAGCTCACAAATCCACCGCGACAACAACATCCCCGCTCGTATTGTTCCTGCTGGATAAATCCAAGTCAGAGCTGCAAGGACGATCTTTCTTCGACTTTTCTGACGTCGAATGCCAGACGACTGCACCATCGCAGATCTTCAAGCTTCAAGCCCCGTAGCCATATAGCGATCTTCGACCCCGTCCTGCCCCCAAATGGTCGACACCACATGACCGCGCACGCCGGCACCGTCTGCACCATCATTTCCCTTCGCTCTACGCGCTCCGCCCCTCCTCAATCCACCACCCTCCCCGCGCACCCGAGCAGACTAATCCCGCGAGGACATCGAGCGCATGCAGCACCGTTCGCACCCGCGCCTAGTCTCTCTTGACAGACGCTGTAGAATCAGTAGTCGCTCGTGCCTCGCTTGATTTACAACCCGCGCCTGCCCATCGCTTGTACGTGCGTTCGCTTTCAGGTCGCTCTACACTAGCGCGAGCCTCGTCCCGCGCCTGCGCAGCGTCACGCACGCCTCTGGACTCTGTGAGCCCCACGACGTAGCCCCCCCCCCCCCCCCCCCCCTCGATACACCCACGCCGGTACAACCCGTACCGTCATGCGCTGCGCTCGGCCCCTCGCCTTCTCCCCTGCCCTTTTCAGTCTTTTTTCTTCCCTCACCGTCCTCGACCTGCACGCAGAGGGCAGAGAGAGGAATCACGATGCCGTGCCACACTCCCATGATCATCCGCTCTCCGCCACCCCCTCATCCTCAGCATTCGTCAGCGCAGCATTCGTCAGCGCAGGCCAAGTTTGCCTCAGTTGGAAGTCTCGCAGCTGGAGAACCTATTCTGGGTTTATCGTACCTTGTCTACTGCTCGCGCTTCGTCTCACCTACTACTCCGTACAGTATTACTTATTATTTGTTCCCCATCCTAGCTTGATGTCCTTCTGTAGATTCATGTACCTTTCAATAAATATCTGTGGATTCGCGACAGAAAAATCTGAAGACCCGCTGAATCCTCGAACAAATGAGATTTTCGAAGGATACTACTGATCATCACCGTGGCCCCTCGCCGAATTATGGGTAATCCACCTCGCCCGCCTCTAGCGAGTAACGGGGAGGATAGTCGGAGTGTGATGCAGGTGTTCAATGCGACAACATGGGCGCAGAACGCAGATGGTGAGGGAACCACTTTACTCATCGCCGTGGATTCATTCCTTTTCCGGTGTAGACATTATGCAAATGGGTGACAAAGAGAGTACTGCGAGCGGGCAAGAAACAACACGCCCTACGAGATGAACTGATTGTGATACAGTAACATGCATCGAAGGGGCTACAATCCCTTTCAAAGCAGTTGTGAGTGCCAGACGAACCAGAGTCGAGCAACCACGATTCGGGCTCCTCCGGGATATGCGTGCAATCGATTCCCGCGGGCGCCTGCGTCGAGAAGCGCGCCCCACGGGAACTATTCAGCCTCCACCCTCCACCTCTGTGTCACTGCCACCTCTACCCTGTCCCGTCCATCGCTCCACAAGGAAATGTCTGTTCACCTCGAACGCACACGTGCTCGAAAGTTTACGGCTAATGGTCCATTGGTCGTAGCTCTCTCATGGCCAGGGCATCCGCACCGAGATTCTTGTATCGCAGGTATTTCACCTCCAACTTGGTGTTACCGCAGAGGGCCACCGGTCTACCTTCCTCCTCCTGTGGACACAGGTCTACCGGCAGCATGCCGGTATGCGGCGGCGGCTGCCCACCTCCAACAGACCTTCATTTGCAGGCGTTACTGGTCCGTCGTCGCTCAGTGTGCACCCAAGCCTTCATCATGATATGTCCGGCCTCTGCCCGAGCGCGTACCCAGCGGCGGGAGCAAGGAGATGAGCTTAAGAATTGTGTCGCCGCTGTCAGGAACTCCATGTACCGACCACCTTCAGTCGAGTGCTCGCTACTTCACCTCCACATTGACTGTGGCATCCTGTACTCCCTCGGCGACTCGGAAATTCCTGCCTCGACCTTGTAGCGAAACCGCTCTCCGTTCCACCGCTATCGTATGTACTGTGCAATTTGTTCAATTCGGCAGTCACACGTAACGTCCATTCTTTTTTTATTGCGGCAATAATTTTTTCTCGGTTTATGGGAATTTGTTGGGATTTTAATTGTACTAAAATTTCAGGATTAGTGCCGAATTGATCGAAATTGTACAGTATTCTGTCCATACCGTCCTGCTCAATGGATACCATCCCTTGTATCCTCCAGTACATACATAACGTGGTGCTAAGGTGGGAAAAAACACATCAAAGTAGAAATTCCCCCCATGATCAATCACCGCATGGGGATCCAAAATGATAGTTCAGACAATACTACCGCGCCACATACCTACGTCACTGACAGGCGTTCTATAAAGAGAATCTCTTTATTCCTGCTTGACACCCCACACGCTAAGCGATACCTCCCGACAACTACGATGGACAATTTTGTGTTCGGGGACATGGGAGACGCTCTAGGAAAACACAATCCGCCAGTATGTTCCCTGATCATCCGATGACGATTTTATGAGACCGAATCTGACACATCTTTCAGAAGCACGGCGTCAGCCTGTTTCCAAAGGTCGAGGACATCGTCGTCTCCGTCTCTGCTACATTCCATCCCGCCGCCGAGCTGCCAGGGCTACTGCCTCTCGACGTGATTCTATTGTCACAGGATGGTGTCAATTTTTATGTTAACTCGACCGTCCTCCTTCTTGCGTCGGAAAATGCTTTTCGTGCGATGCTTCCCGTCTTTCCCGTTTTCCAACCGGTCCGCGATGAACTACCGGTCTTGGACATCCCAGAGTCTTCAACCGTCCTGAATATCATTCTCCATGCAATATACAACATGCCATGCGCCCATTACTCTCCCTCCTTCAGTATCCTCGTCACTGTAGTGGAGTCAATGCCGACATACGGCATAAATCCAAAATCAATGGTGCCCATCTTTCTCTATTCGTCACACAGTTTTGGTCTCATGGTTTCTAGATCCTGCCTCCCACCCACCTCTTCGCCCTTCTTCTGGCCCAGGCGCCGTTCTTCCCGCTCCAACTCTACGCCCTTGCTGCCCACCACGATGTATTTGACCTCGCTATGCCAACTTCATCTCACTTGCTCTCATTTCCCCTCTGGCGCCTAAGCGATGAAATGGGCGAGAGGATGGGCGCCATATACATGAAGCGGTAAGCCTGCTGTCTTGCCTGTCTCACCGGCGGTCGCTGAACCGAATAGATTATTTTTTCTGCACGTCGGCCGTGGCGAGGCCTTTAAGCGCATCATCGGCCCGCCCCCTGATCACCACTCCCCATCGACCCCTTGCGATTTTGACTCTCAGAAAGAGTTGGGTCGGGCCTGGGCGCAGGCCATCGCGCGTCTAGTTTGGGATGCCCGACCAGGTGTGTTCTCTCTGTTATACCACTGCGCGCGCTGAATAAAAGCCCCAGACATGTCGATTCACTCGATCGAAATAGCATTCCGGCCCCTTGCCGAAAATCTAACTTGTGATCTCTGCCGAGACGCACTCGGGGTGCGCATAAAAACGCTCACTGTGCAGTGGTCAGCTGTCAAGGTTAGCCGCAATTTTCATTCATTGGTGGAACCGTCCAACATTTTCTGTTCCAGCGGACAATATGACCAGACGACGAACAAAACATATGATATTATTTCACCTGGGGCTCAGTTTTCGCTATTTCTATGGGTTTCCGAGGAAGGCCGCGCTGTGTTCGTGTGTCACTCTCCCATGCTTACTTAACTCTTCCAGATCGAGGGTTTCCCGTACCCTACCTTTCCGCGAGGTATATATATATGACCAGATATGTATTTGCACACTTCTCTTCTTGTGGAGGAGATTGAGATCATTGAACAGAATTCATGCTATTGTCAGTGGCGATGAGCAAATGGCCATGTATCCGGCTGCCACTTGACCGAAACTCATATTGTTGGTAGGGTGAGTCTCCGCAAAACGACGACTTTGGATCCTGCTTGAGAGCCGTACAGTGAAAATTGCCAGTTGGAATCGACACTCGGGCAGCCCGGAGCCGATGTCGGCTGTTCCTTTCGCACAGAAGATATATATACTCAGTATTGTGTGGCGGGTTTTGCGGATTGGTAGCGGCATTCGGCAGTTCCGATCCGCCTTGAAAGAGTTCAAAGAGGGTGCGTTGGGTGGCATGTTACTCGTTTCCAAGCATGCGTTCAGTTGTTTCAGGTTCATTAACCGAGAGGCTCAGAGGATCCGCGTTGCTGATACGTTTAGCGCGTCAAATCACTTGGTTTTCTGCCATTAGATTCTATCATCTCTGCTGCGTGGGATTTTTCAACCGGACCCTCTTCGTTCGTCCGCACCGGATCCGGGCTCGAGGTTACGTGATGGATAGGATTCGGCCGAAATAGTGATACTAGGGGCGGTCAGAATAGATTTCTGAGGGTAGTTTCTGGGGTTGATTCCCGAAGTCAATTCTGATTTAAATAAAGCGATTGCACCACCAAGAGGGTTTGACTCCGTCTGTCGTTCACATCCGCCTGTATGACACCAAATCATGAAGAAAGCGTGGATCACGTATTCTACACTAGGTTAAATTCATTACGAATCATTCTTCATGCATTGTCATTTAAACTAACATATGATAATTAGATTGACAAGCATATCACCCGGAACGGCGCGCCTGCTCGCCTTGTCTAATCTCGCGGAAAGTCCCCTGCCAACATCGCTGTGGGTAGCTCTCTACTTTCCATCAGGTCGTACTGCGGAGATCTTTGCATCATTGACAGGGTTTGTATTTACTGTACTTATCTCCAACCAATTGGATCTTTCATGTGCAGCCAGGAGAAAGAAAGGTGTAAACGGCTATCCGGAACCTCAATTCCCTTTCCCCAACCCAGTCCACAGCACCCGTATACAACAACTGAATTTTCATCAAAAACGGGTTGGACCCCAGAAGAGGAAGATGTGATGGAATTATGTACTTATTTATTATCCTGTGCCTTATATTTAATTCGGAGCCTCCATGTATTTAAATTTTCGACTTTGACTCGTTCCAAGCTACCATCAATCGACAACTGATCGCTACATTGATTGATGGTATCTTTCCCACGGTTTAACCTTGAACAAGCGACGCAACCGCTAATGCTATGCTAATAGTGCGGATCCGCTGATGCTGTGTTCGAAGCTATGATTCAGAGTACAAGTGAGTCATATGGTTCTGACTCACTTATGACTCACTTCTGTAGTATATAGGGGGAGTCTCTGCCTCTTGTTGAGACATCTTACTTACTTTGACAATACATCCCCCTGAACCAAACACATCTGTGTGACCTTGAGTTGAGCCACTAAGCTCGATTATCAACCTCTGTATCTACTGTATTGTTGCTAGACTCTACAGTATCTCCAGAACCCTCTGATCGCTGTAACTTTGCTAGACTTTGCTGCGTATTAGAGTTATCCTCTATTTGACTATCAGGTTGCTAGACTTGGTACATTAAATAGTTTACGGTGTTAGAACTTATTGAAGCTATCAATTAAGTTCCTTACGTCTCGGTTGACTGATTATATAAGGGTTCCCGAACTCGGCTATATTCATTCTCTGGTATTGCAATTACGCAACACCAACTCGCTCACTCATACACGTGTTACGTTCTCTGCTAGTAACTCGTATATTTCCCGTTTCTCTTACATTGGTGGACACATTGGGAACTCTTTGCTTAAACAGTCCTCTGATACTATCACCTCTCTCACATCTCTCACAACATGGCGACGACAACAAAGACGGAACAAGCTGGTCCGTCTAATCCTGGCGATAACATGTCTAATATCGGCAACACCCCTGGTAGCCCTCATGCTTCAGGGTCTCGCTCTCGTCATACCTCACCTCAACGACGTTCTCGACGCGCTTACACCTTTCCACTCCGATCACTGCTACAAGTTGGAAATCCGATGAACGAGACCATAGATCCTACTATGGAATTCAATCTCGAACCTCTGAATGACCTCTCAGGTGCAATTGATGCAATGGACATGAGTCACTCATCGCCCCTGCTAACATTAGACCTGGACATTCCAACATTGAGATCTGTGGCAAAGATCAATAGCAATGCCGAAATTAAGGCAAGACGGAATGAGGCGTTCTCCAAAGGATTGAAAACCATTGACAAACATCATCTCCTGACAGCCGCTCTGGCGACGAGAAGATTATTCTTGTCGGTTTTCCCTGTAGAACTTGAAGTTCTGGACAACCTCTTCACTCGTGCTCAAGCCCGACAAAGATTAGATGGAGACCTGGGTTATCGGCTTGTGCTCGATGACTATGAAGTTCTCTTACGAATTCTGATGAATCGGAAACTTGCATCTGAAGACTCTTTCCGTCTGGTCGGGAAGCCACTTCCACGGATTCCATCCTGGGGAGCTGATGATTTCTTGGAAGAATTCTACTCTCTGAATGACTTTGAAATTCTTGCCGTCTGTTTTAGGGCAGAAGTTGAGAATTTTCTATACACTTTGGACAGATACCACGACTTTCTCCTGCTAAAACCTCGGAACTCAAGTCCTGAGGTTATGCGTGCAACTGAGGAGTATACTGAAAGAACTGAAAGCATTCGAAGTGCTTCAGTGCAGCCAGATATTCCAAAGCCTAGGGCTTCGACCCATTTTGAGTCATTCGATGGGCATCAACGGCGACCTTTCACGAGGGAGACATCGGTACGGTTTAATCCACCTACTCGGGACAACAACGGACTTCCAACGAATAACCCTCGGCTGGCTGAGATTATGACTCCTTTGGGTACCATCTATGAGAGCCGCGGACGAGGCACAACTGCCGAGCCTTACGAAGCAGATCAGATGCGAAGGATGGCCTCCCATGCACAGCAAGGACGAGACTTACCACCGCACATGTCCGCAGGACCGTCTCGCAGTCAGGATTACAGAAACCCATCGCCAACGAGGCCGCGTAGTGAACGTCCTCAACGGCAAGGAGGTCCTAACCCTCCAGATGGTGATCCCAGCGACGATGATTCGGATACAGGTAGCTACAGGCGTAGGCGTTTCTATATTCCTAAGCGACCATCTCGAAATCCAGAAGATCCATTTGATCCTGGTGACCTTGGTCCTGGCCGTAACTTCTCTAATAACGACAGAAATCAATTTGGATCTTCCAATAGGGAGCCTCATTTTGACTTGAAGTTGAAGTATGAGAATGTACCTACATGGGATGGAAACACCGATACCATTGTACGTTGGCTCTTGAAAATCAACAATCTTGCACGAGAATCTTCCACGGTGTTCAAACAACTCGGCCGCATCGTTCCTAAACGACTGGAAGGCGAGGCCGAGATTTGGTACTGGTCATTACCGATGTCTTATCGCTCGGATATAGAACAAGATTGGGATACCTTGCGAAAGGCTTTCTCGACCTACTTCCTGAATCGCAAGTGGTTGAACAGACAGCGCGGAAGAGCAAATAAAGCGACTTATCGAGATTATGGGCATGCCCGTGAGACTCCGAGCGAGTACTTTATTCGCAAGACCGAGTTGTTGAACACGGTATATGCAATGGACGACTCTGAGATCATTACGGAAGTCATGGATGGTGCTCCTGATATATGGAACACCGTCCTGAATACCCAAATGCTCCATGATGTGGTTGAATTCCAAGGCGCTATTCGATATCATGAAGATGCTTTAATGAAACTGGACTCTCGAGTGGACAAGGATCGTAACTACAATGACCGTAATCGTGATTATACCCGGAATACTATTCAAAGTACTCGGGCTAATCTCGTTGGTTGGTCACGCGATCAAGGACCACCCAAGTTTCCAAAGGATGACCGAAATGTTTCAAAGAAAGCTACTCCAGAATCGAAAGGTGCACGCGGTTGCAGACATTGTGGTAGTGTAAAACACTGGGACAATGAATGCAAGCATGCATTTAAAGGCAACCGTTCTGCAAGAGCAAATTTGGCAAGTACAACCAATGATGAACAGGATGCACAGGAAGAGTACAATAGTTTGTACTACAGCCTGGACACCGACGATGAGTCTGGCTCTGAATCCAAGCAGGATTTTAAGCAGCCCCTTCAGATTACTGAGTTATCTTCCTATCATGCCAAGTCAGGCAGCGAAGAGGCAGACTCTATCTCAGCCCTGGAGGGGAAAGTCAAATCGGATAAATTGGTTGAACAGAAATCTGACTCGCTCTCGGATACGCGGTCCATAGCCCCTCTTGTTGATGATCTTGAATCGGTAACAGACGAAGTTCCACCCAGTCCTGCTCCCACGGCATGCACTGCATACAATGCAAAGCCTGCTTTGAATCGAAAAACTCGTAGAAGACTTGCTCGGGAAATCAGGGCAGTGAATTACCATGTTACACATTCGTTTGGAAGTAAACCTATCGTCGAACTTCGCAAATATATGGCCAGACCCCCTGGGTGTTCATTCCTTGGTGCCAAAGCAACAGAAACAACAGCAACTGTTGGAGGATTAAATGCTGATCCGATTTCAGTTATTGTGGACACTGGCTCCGATATTACCTTAATTTCGGAGAAAGCCCTTGCAAGTCTGTCGTATAACCTCAAGCTGAAAGCTGGTCAACGAATCAATCTCATTCAAGTCACAGGCAAGTCTGTAATTTCAGGCTTCGTTACTCTGGATCTATTCTTCCATACGGAGGAAGGCCCAGTGAAGTTGAATGTCGAGGCTTACGTTGTCAAAGGAATGACTACCCCATTCATCCTGGGAAATGACTTTGCCGATCAGTACTCAATTTCGGTATTGAGACGCGAAGGAGAGTCGTACCTACTCTTCAGAGATTCTGGTCGAGAATTGAAGGTTGCTGCTTCCACATCACCATCCATGGTCGATGATGAAGGGCACACCTTCAAAGTTAGTGTCCTTCCTGGCTTAGAACACCATGGTTCAAAAGCTCAAATCCATCGCAAAAGTCAGAAGCTCAAGAAACGAGCTCGCCTTCGCCGTGTGAGTCGTGAGGTACGATCTAAAGCCCGAGTTGTTATTCCGCCTGAAACCAGCGTAGCCATACCTGTTGAACTTTATTTCCCAAGTGGACGGAGTTCAATGTTTGTCGAGCGCAGTTTTCAGTCAAATGGCAACGATGATGAGCTATATGGATCTCCTGATACACTTATTCCGAAGGACAACCCGGTTCTGCATGTTGCAAATTTCACTCAGTTACCTGTCACTATTTCCGTTGGACAAGTCCTCGGGACAGCCAGAAATCCCAATGGATGGCTAGATCGAATGGATAAATATTCCAGAGAAAATCAGACACGAATCAATGCTCACGCAGCCTTGATGCATAGTCTGGTAAACGAGAAATTGACTTCTGATGAGAAAATTGCAACCGCACGAAGGGCAAGGGTTAAATCGGTTAATTCGGCCGAATCTGATCCGATGAATTTGAAGCCCCTATCTGGTGATGATCTGAGTATCTCTGACTCGCAACATGAAGAGTCGGACAATCCAGAACCACATCTCAAGGATCCCCCTCATTCTCATGTTCATTTGAAGATGACGGTTCTTTTTGTCGGCCTGGTAAACACCGATCCGAGACTCATGTTGCACGCTCCGTTACCAACATCTCGTCAAAGGCCCAGAAAAATGCCACTGAAGAGGATGATCCGCTTGCAGAAGATCCTGTTGAAGGTGGTCCAAAAACCTCTGAGGTCCCTGAGGAATCAATTCCTGGAACTAAGCTTCTGTCAGAAGTGGATATTTCTCCACATCTCACTGATGAACAGCGAGAGGAATTGAAAGCTATGATCATGCGCAACAAGTTGGCTTTTGGAACCGACGGACGTCTTGGAAGTTACGAGACTAAGGTTGAAATTCTCATGAAACCAGGGTCTGAACCAGTTTCATTACCTCCATTTCCTGTCTCACCTGCGAATCGCGAGGTCATTGATAAACAAATGGACTCTTGGATTCAACTCGGTGTGATTGAGCCGTCAAAAAGTCCTTGGGCTGCGCCAGTATTCATTGTGTATCGAAATAGTAAGCCTCGCATGGTTATCGACTTGCGTAAATTGAATGAGATGGTTGTTCCTGATGAATTTCCGCTCCCACGCCAAGATGATATCTTGCAGGCGCTATCTGGCTCACAATGGTTGACAACATTGGATGCTCTGTCTGGATTTACTCAACTCACCATGTCCGATTCATCCGCTGAAAAGCTGGCATTTAGAACACACCGTGGCTTGTGGCAGTTTAGAAGAATGCCATTCGGTTACCGTAATGGCCCGAGTGTCTTTCAACGAGTTATGCATAATGTGTTGGCACCCTTCCTCTGGATATTTGCATTGGTATACATAGATGATATCGTGGTATTCTCCTTGACATTTGAGGACCATATTCAACATCTTGATCAAGTATTCTCGGCTATTGCTGCTGCAAACATAACGCTTTCGCCAGGGAAATGTCATTTTGCGTACCAATCGTTGCTTCTGCTTGGCCAGAAGGTTTCACGACTCGGACTTTCTACCCACAAGGAGAAGGTCGATGCCATTCTGCAGCTCAGTGAACCAAGAAATGTTCATGAGTTACAGCAATTTCTTGGCATGATGGTGTATTTCTCTTCCTACATTCCATTTTATTCATGGATTGCACATCCATTCTTCCAGCTGTTGAAGAAAGAAAATAAATGGGAATGGACGGAGTTACATCAAGAATCCTTCGAACTGTGCAAACAAGTTTTAACAAATGCTCCGGTGCGAGGGTATGCAATCGCCGGTAGGCCGTATCGTGTTTACAGCGATGCATGTGACTACGGTTTAGCAGGAATTTTGCAACAGGTTCAACCTATCACAATTTCTGACCTCCGTGGTACCCGAGTATATGAACGGTTGGAACGTGCCTACAAGAACAAGGATCCAATTCCTGTTCTCGTCACGACAGTCAAAGGAATTGATGACGTACCTGCACCAGGTGAATGGGCTCCCAATTTTGAGGATACAACAGTCCATATTGAGCGTGTTATCTGCTACTGGTCTCGAGTATTGAAGTCTCCGGAACGCAACTATTCTCCTACTGAAAGAGAAGCTCTCGCACTCAAGGAAGCATTGATTAAATTTCAACCATTCCTTGAAGGTGAGAAGGTAATTGCGATCACCGATCACGCTGCTCTCACGTGGAGTCGTACATTTCAGAATGTAAATCGAAGGCTTTTGACCTGGGGCACAGTATTTTCAGCTTATCCGGAGCTCAAGATTGTTCATCGTGCTGGAAGGATTCATTCTAATGTAGATCCAATATCCAGATTAAGGCGTCGTGTTCCAATTCAGGACAGTCCCACGACGGACACTATTCCCACAGTTGAACTTAGCGGTGGCAAAGATCTTCTGAAGAACATGTATGAAGATTTGGGTCCTAAGTTTGAGGAAAAGCTCCTTGGCGTGGCTACGCGATTCGTTCGTAGTCAAGAGAGTCCGGATGTAGAGAATTCAGCTGAACTTGGTGACATTTATTTACACCCGGATGATGACTTGAGAGCTCCTTATATTTCGTCGCAATCCTACAATGTCCTTGTTGGAATTCCATCGCAGGAGCTGGAAGATTGGGCTGCTGCCTACCTTGAAGATCCCCATTTTGGGAATGTATTGAAAGGCTGGAAGAAAGAGGCCAATTGGAGTAATCCGCATTTCCCGCAGTATCATTACAGCGACTCTGGGTTGATTTATTTTGAGGACTGGCACGGAAATAATCGGCTGTGTGTCCCAGAAAAATTCAGAGTCTCTGTGATGGACGAAGTTCATAATACATTAACAGAATCAGCCCACGGAGGTTACCACCGGTGCTATAATAGATTAGCATCCACGTACTACTGGCCTCGCATGTCCAGAGAACTCAAGCGATATATTTCGACGTGTGATATTTGTCAGAAGGCCAAACCACGACGACATGCACCAACTGGCCTCCTTCAACCAATCCCTATTCCCACTCAACCTTTCGAAGTCATTTCAATGGACTTTATCCCAGAACTTCCAAAATCAGGAGAGTTTGACAATGTGCTTGTCATCCTTGACAAATTGACGAAATACTCGATCTTTATTCCATGTCAAGTTGGTATCTCAGAGCTTGAGACTGCTCAACTATTTTTCAAGCATGTGGTCTGCAAATTCGGCATCCCCAAACAAGTCATTACCGACCGAGATACACGCTGGCGGCATGATTTCTGGGCTGAAGTCTGCAGACTCATGGGAATGACACGTGCTTTAACCACTGCATATCATCCCCAAGCAGATGGACAGACCGAAAATCTGAATCAAACTTTGGAAATCGCACTCAGAGCATACGTCGGCCCGTCTAGAAATGACTGGGCCGAATACCTTGATGGTTTTGCTCTCTCTTACAACTCCACCCCTATGGGCGATATATTGTCTAATAAATACAAAAAAACGCGTCGTTTCCAAAAGAAAAACATGTTGTATGATGGCGAGTAAAAAAAACACGTTGTAACATTGTGCGGAAAAAAACGCAATGACGAGAGGTTTGATGAGATCAGGTTTTCGCGCACACGTGCAGAAAAAACACGATGATTTTCACAAAGAAAAAAAAACGCGATGAGAGAGTGATACCAAAAAATCACAATGAGTGCTTATGCTTTCTAAGAGTCGGGAGCATCACTGCATGGCCATCAGTCCGCAGGTGCGTGATAGGACTTGGAAAATTTCAAATGATGACCAAGCGTGCTACCCTTCGTGGCGCCATCAATCCTTGTCCCGACTCCCTTTGCTCACCATGTCGCGGGTCCCGGACTTCGCAAATCGAGGCAAATGCCTGAACTCTGTATGTGGCTCTGGCTGCACCTTCTTTATTCTTGATCCTGGTCCCCTGCCAACACACCCTGGGCTTGTGAAGTGTGTCATCTGCACACTCTCTGGCTGCTGTGCTGCTCAGCGTGCCGATTTGGATATGGTGAGTCTCCCCAAGCCTTTTTCATTCTGAGACATCATTAACATTCTCTCCAAACTGGAGCCTGTACCGGCCCCAGCCTCGGCACCCCAAGCCGCTCCCCCGACCTCGGCCACCTTCAATACCATGCAAGGCTCTCGCCCCTCTGCCGGTCCGGCTAAGCCCAATCCATTCCGGGCCCATGCACAGAAGCGTCAAGCCGATGTTGAGACCAAATTTGCAGACTTAGGAAAGACTGCTGGGGAGAATACAATACCGAAGAAGTTTCATCCCGCACATAATGTAAAGATTTTTGTGCTGTACAACCCCTACTGACACATTTTAGGCTCAGCTAGCAGCCGACTTGAACCCCCTTGACTCCAAGAAGCGTAAGCGGCCGAATCAAACTCCTCAATCCGGGTCCAGCGTTCCGAAGAGGAAGGACTTGAAGGATTACATGGTTGTGATGGTGGAGGACACAAAAGCTGTGACCGCCCATAAATACGAGAAGCCCAACGCGAACAAGTAAGGGACCTTGATTCTATTGATGTTCAAACCTCACTCATTCCCCAAGGCTGGGTGCATTGAATGCAAAGGGTTATGTCCAAGTCGTCAGCCTCCATGGCCAAAACACCGGGGAGGAAATTACCGGCGCTGTCTCCACTGTCTTCATGGCCACAGTCCCGGATGTTGATACGTATGGCTTCCGGATTCTCGAGGTTCATGCCGTGAATCTTCCGACTCAAAGTGGCCGGACGAGTAAGAAGAGCTCGTTTCTGCTCAAGCCTATCAGCCTAGCACTTGATATTGCGGTGTGGAAACGGTGAGATCTTTGGCTTTCAAAATTTTGATGCGCGCTCATACCCAGAATCAGTGCTCAATCTCACTACAGTCAGAGATGCGGGCCCTGGCTATAAAAATATAATCTTTGTCGCTCTTTCCTCTGAAGCTCCAAACCTTCCCCTCCCGGGTGTGACTAATCCCAAACCGGCCAGATCTACGGATGGTGGGAGCGACGGCGAAGAATCCAGCGGCGAGAAGCCGCACAACGAAAACGACAGCGAAAACATCACACAGCCCAAGGTATTTGGGTCTCAATGGTGTACTCAACAGTTGCTCATTTCCTGAAGGATTCAGCCACGAAATCCCCGGCAGAAAGTGATGGGGAGACCGCATGCAATGTACGTCCCGCTACAATCCTCGTCCTAGTCCTGAGGACAGCCACAGACCAGTAACGACGGACCTCCTCGCAAAAAGGAGAGACCCGTAACACCGGATTTTGGTCAGGTAATGGTCGTTTGGTGAAGCCTAGTGATTTAAACTCATCACTCGCAATCTGTAGGAATATCCTGAGTTCTCGATGAACGAACAGGTCAGTTTATCATTCATGCACGGCCAAAAACCTCAATTTTTGAGCAGGATGAGACAGCCTTTGACTTTGAAGACACGGTGTGAGCCTCGTGGTCAGGGTGGGCATCCATGTCAAGGGAAAGAAGAGAGCAAGGATATATCGATCATGATTGCGATAAGTTACTAGTGATCGATCAATGATCTGAGTATCAATAATGAGTCAGAAGTAATCAGTTCCAAGGGGCCCAAGTCCACATCGTATTTATTCTCGCGTGAGCATGGTTTTTTTTTTTTTCATCTCTGGCACATTGCGTTTTACTCTCAACATAATAAACATTGCGTTTTTTCTCAACATGATCAGCATTGTTTTTTTTTTCAACATGATCAATATTGCGTTTTTTTCACGCTCTCCTGGCACATTGTGTCAGATCATTCCAACACATATTGCATGGTGTTTTTTTCGACTGAAATCCATCTGCATTGTGTTTTTTTTGTGCAATTTGAGCCACATCGTGTCAAAAACATCTAAAAATGTACCACAAGACGTTTTTTGAATTATTAGACAGTATGTGTGCCATACACCCCTCACACTAGCACCAACTTTTCCCCTGCCTTTCTTTTGCGAGGCTATCATCCAGTTACCGGCTCCACTATCGTTTCCAATGCCGCCGCAATTCCGAGGCCACTAAATGAAACCGGAACTAGGGGGGGAAGTGCATCGATAATCAATGAGAAGGCCCAGCTCATGATTGATGAGTTTGAAGCGAACCGAACTCATGCTAAAGAAGCATTACTTCTCGCTCAGATTTTTCAGAAGCGGGCATATAATAACGGTCGTCTTACAACTGAATTTTCCGAGGGCGACTTAGTTGTTCTGAATCCTCACTCTCTCAACCTGCTTTGAAACGAGAAAGGGAGAGGGAAAAAGCTTTTAATGAAATATGATGGCCCCTTCGAGATCATCAGAAAACTGAGTCCAGTTACATATCAGCTTCGCCTCCCTGTATCATATGGCATTCATCCGATATTAAACATAGCCCACCTCAAGGCTTATCATCAATCTCCTCCGGAACTGGGCTCTCGACCGATCAAAACACTTAACCGCAATGATTTTGATGTGACACCAGAGGTAGACATTGAATGCATCCTTGCGGAACGTTGGAGAAAGGTTAAAGGCCGCAGAATTCAGCAATTCAAAGTGCATTGGGTTGGTTTTGGACCTGAAGATGACGAGTGGTTGACCAAGCGACAGCTCAGAAATGCACCTGCGGTTCTTGAGGATTGGAAGAACACGAACTTGGCTGCTTCTTTCCCGAAACAGACATCAAGTGTCACACGCTTGGACACTGGACCCATTTCGGCTATCCAAACCGGTGTTCCGCCGGTGCACGAGTCTGCCTAATTCGGCCTTCCCCTTCATACAACATCTTCGGACTTGCCCTCGCTTCCTCTTCCTGGTCAAATCTGACTCATTCTCAACAGAGACATCAGATATTCCAGGATTGGACATGTCCAAACTTGGCTTTTCTTTTCACACACACCGGTTTTGCGCTACCTCGGCACCGTCTCCTTTCCACACTTGATTCACTTCCAAATTTTATCAATCTTTCTTCTTCATTGAGTGATAGGCGCTCGGCGGTGCAACCGTGAGAATCAAAAGTGCGCACTGCGTCTAAGTATCTATAAAAGCGCAGACGACTTTCGGGTTGAGCATTAAACTCACAACACAACTTATCAGCCTTCACTCTGTTTTATTCATCGTTGCTACCACCTCACTATGATTACTTTTGTCTATCCCAACCATGCCTAGGGCGAAGATTTTTGTGACTCATACTGCGACCAGTTTGCTGCAGTTCCTTCGTCCCCAGTCCCTGTCCAGTATCCAGCTTTTCTCGCCATTGAGCCTGACTCGGAAGTACCTGGGTTTAATTGGTATCGCGGATCAGACTGTGCGTTTATGTTGTTGCGCACATTACCTGTTCATGATGCCGTTTGCAGCAGTGTCCTGCCCAGGTTCTCCCAGCGATTACTCCACCTGGCTACCTTCGCTAGCACCATTTTTGTCCCCGACTTCCTCAACCTCGTCTCTCGAAGGCGAGATCGAGGACCTGTACATTACCCTGCCAACACCGGAATCAGTACTTTGTAATTCATCCGATGGTCCATCCAGTGGCCCAGCATCACCTTGCTCCTCGTCATCGAGCTCCTCCCTTGACTGGACTTCCATTGATAGTCTCTCCTCGACTTCTGAGGAAGATTCATCGCCTGTTCAACCTCCCACATCTTCCCAGTGCAACGCTCTGATCCCCACATTTAAATGGGAGAATGGATGGGCCTCCCTGGACAGTGTCCTCAACGATCCCGCACTACGCAGCTTCGCACGATTTGCGATTGGATCACCCCTCGAGTATCACCAGGCCTCGGGTAACGACATTTTGCCGCGTATCAACTACGGCGAGGTGTCCTACATTGTACGCCCCACCGTCTGCTCTATTATCACGGACACTTTCAATCGGACGGCTGATTTCATTCTCTGCGCTGGCAATGGTCATAACCCGTGGATATTGGGTGGTCGCCCAAACATTCAGCACTCCATTTCAGTTTCTACCCTCGAGGAAATTATGCTGCATCTCCCTGGAGTTGTCCTTTTCCGAAGCTATACTACCTGCCTTGCAGACATGGAGTTTCGGCGACCGCAGGACGCAGTGGAATGTGTTGCGATTGCAGTCTTTCTCTATCATTATACTCTGCATTGGATCGCTGATGCAATGCGGAGATCCACGGAATTCGGTTATCACACTTCCTGGCGCTGGGGAGCACCAATGGGGATGTCTCACGAGGAGTTCGTCCACCGCATCACGCGTTACTTCGTCTATGGCGGTTACAAGTCTTTGGAGAGGATGATGTCGCATCAGCTGACTCGGAACGCAATGGACTTTGGTGAGAAATTCTCATCGTCCAAGATTCCTTGTGTGTTCTGATGGTCAACAGCCTGTTCGACATTCTTCTCACTTGAGGAGGATGAAGCGAGATGTCTGCTGTCAATCGAACGCGCAGACCGGGCACGCCTTGCCTTGTTTCCGTTAAATCACCCAACTGACAGCGGTGATCAATTTGTCCATCTACATCTTCAGGAACTTCAATGTGACGCTGGGACCTTGTCTTATATAGTTGAGAAGAACAACCCTTCCTCCTAAAGAACCATGGCATTTCGGATTTATTGACCTTTTATTGGCAATCGAGGCTTGTGCCTTATTCATTGGGCCGCTCATCCATACATCTCGGCTGGGGGGGCTATGTGATGGAATTATGTACTTATTTATTATCCTGTGCCTTATATTTAATTCGGAGCCTCCATGTATTTAAATTTTCGACTTTGACTCGTTCCAAGCTACCATCAATCGACAACTGATCGCTACATTGATTGATGGTATCTTTCCCACGGTTTAACCTTGAACAAGCGACGCAACCGCTAATGCTATGCTAATAGTGCGGATCCGCTGATGCTGTGTTCGAAGCTATGATTCAGAGTACAAGTGAGTCATATGGTTCTGACTCACTTATGACTCACTTCTGTAGTATATAGGGGGAGTCTCTGCCTCTTGTTGAGACATCTTACTTACTTTGACAATACATCCCCCTGAACCAAACACATCTGTGTGACCTTGAGTTGAGCCACTAAGCTCGATTATCAACCTCTGTATCTACTGTATTGTTGCTAGACTCTACAGTATCTCCAGAACCCTCTGATCGCTGTAACTTTGCTAGACTTTGCTGCGTATTAGAGTTATCCTCTATTTGACTATCAGGTTGCTAGACTTGGTACATTAAATAGTTTACGGTGTTAGAACTTATTGAAGCTATCAATTAAGTTCCTTACGTCTCGGTTGACTGATTATATAAGGGTTCCCGAACTCGGCTATATTCATTCTCTGGTATTGCAATTACTCAACACCAACTCGCTCACTCATACACGTGTTACGTTCTCTGCTAGTAACTCGTATATTTCCCGTTTCTCTTACAGAAGATCGACATGTCTGACATGCTCGAAGTGACCTAGCCACCTGATATTGTTCAGCTTTCTCAATCCGCGGCAATTGCTCCCCAGTCCGCAGGTTCTGCACCATGTGGGCGGCGATGGATGTGCCAACTTATTCATGGATTTTCGAGCTCACAAGCAAGCCAGCATATCAAGAAAAAGTCCCAGGGTCCGATGGCTATCTTTCATGTAAGCACTCGTTCCGTTCAACCTGCCAGTTGACTACATTGAGGGTGCCTTAGGCTGAACTAGCCACTTGACTGATCTCCGATGCAATCGGCGCCACAATGGCCTTGCATGACTTCTGGAATGTACAAAATCACTGGGGCTTTGTTTCGCCTTTTGGCGTTAGCAGCAAGTGACTCCAAGCACTAACTGCGAAGAGCTGCGACTTTTCCATTCGCTCGGACGGCATTTTTTCCAGACAAATCCAATATTTCGCGGCCCACGGCCGACTGTGAAGTTCGAACCAACTACTGAAATGTCCCACTCCGATTCTCAGGGAGGGAAAGAAAACCTATCATTAATTCTGTCAGATTCACTGGTTCTAGCTTCTCCGGTTCTACCAAAATGCCTAGCCTAGACATCGGGCTTACCTGTCTTCCGGGAAAGAAGTCGCAACATGAATTCACGTGGCTTTGATCAGGTGGCCCCCACCAAATGAGCTCCTCTATTTATACGGGCTGTTGTTAATGTTCTTTCTCCCCCAGCCCTTCTTCGGAGGTCTCTGTGTCTCAAACCAAACACATACTCATTGTCGAAACATGAAGACTCTCCTCATTTTCTGCGATGGTACTGGTGTTGATGGGTCTCTAGCACCGAGTAAGTTTTTCCTTGTCTCATTCTTAGCTCCGTGCTAATGTTTTAAAGCGTCCAACTGGGTTCAGGCGGGCGGAAAAGGTGTCTTGGACCCACAGAACTTCTCCGCTGGTGAGACTCAAGTCAACACCTATGTGTATATCACAAGTGTATCATGCTTATCCGAATTTTCGTTGCATTAGTGACTGAACTTGACGCCGGTAATAACACCCAGTATGCTTCGAATGTCTTGCGTCTTGGTGAGTTTTGTGTGTTCCCGAAACGTGTAGCAGTTCTACTGACTATATGCAGCGCGCTCCGTCAAAAATGTCGATCTGTTCGTAATATGAATTCCACTGTACTCATCTTCGCTTACCGAATATATATATTTTCGTAGGAACGGCAACGAGCAGATCGTCTTTTATCAGAGTGGCGTGGGCTCTGAGGCAGACTTTGCGGGTGATCCGGTCACTGGTACAACGCCAATGCGTAAGTTATCCGGCCTCATGGCGTAATTTCCTTATAACTGGCTTCTCTCGATGTATAGAGGTCTTCGGAACCGCTGTGGGTGAGCAAACAACCCCTCATCAATTTCCAAAGTCGCTCATCATGCTCGACAGCCAGCAAGATCCGTGATGCCTATGTCTTTGTCGCCCAGAACTTTGAGGACGGGGATCAAATCTGTCTCTTTGGGTAAGAATGTTTTTCCTGATCAATGATCTTGGATCGAGTTTTCTGAACTGCTTCACTAGGTTCTCCAGGTGAGGGGATCGTCGACTTGCGTTTCTATTCACTTTCAATTCTCGACTACAGAGGTGCCTATACTGCCAGGAAATTATCAGGATTGATCGTGAGTGCTTAAGGCTTCTCTAATCTTCATGGCTCATGCAGGTGATATTGTCGGAAAAATCCCAAATTGCTTGCAACGGCTTAACTCCGCTTGAGGCCTTGAGACGGCTTGTAAGCGGTTTCAACCCGCTCAACCACGCCTTTCAACTGGTTACAAGCCACTCATACCAAAATAGGTGACGCACAAGGTGTCTCAAGCCGCGGCAACTTTACGTGAGGCTTGGGAAGTCTTGAGAGGAATTCCAACGGGACGGGCGCTTTTCCCTCCGGAGCTAAGAAAGACATTGCCATATATATATTAAAGCCATTATATATTAAAGCCATTCTTTACACGTAGATATACGTGCGGGTTGAATTCATACAAACGGAACTTGTATTTACCTACATCAGCCTTTTGACATTTTGATTGCGGGTTTTCCGGGGTTTTCAGGTTGCCGGTATTCCCGACAACCTCACAACCTCAAATGACCCACAACTTGGCAGTAAATGAAGGTAATAAATGTTCCCAGAGTCACAAAAGGGGGCTCTGGAAACTTTCTAAGGACTCTAATATATCTGTTCCCCAAAGATATTTGTGAGAAAAAGCAAAATCCTGCCCTGGTGGGGGCTTGAACGGTCGAGCTTGTGGGCTCGGGACATAGGGTTTTGACATTGTCAAGTTTCGAGGTTTTCAACGGTTTTTCGGGGTTTTTCGGGGTTGTACAACCTCACAATCAAAATGTCAAAAGTCTGATGTACCTACATCTTACCGGGGTTATTTCGAGATTGCCGAGAGGTGTGGAGCTGGGTGGAGCCGCTGGAGAGCGCTGGAGCGTCGACCCGGTGGCTCGAGCAAGGTACACAACTCTGGTCATGTCCTTCGGAATTTTACACATTCATACAATGTGTGGTTAACTACTACCTCGAACTGAGATTGGGCGACTTATCTTCTTTACTGATCAACTTACTTCCCTAACTGACTACTTCTCTACTTGAAGAGAATGAATTGGAAGCACGAGAATTTTTATTATTTCTGGCGGAACCCTTTCGGGACCTTGAGATGCTTTGCAGGAGCATTTGGCACAGGGAACCTCCAGACACCTTGAGAGCCATAGTGTGGCTTGAGACTGGTTTCAAGAACCTGACATCCGCGCTGCAATCCACCCTAAACCACATGACCTTGCAACGGCTCCCAATATGTTCAGAGCCGTTGCATGCAATTCAAGATTTTTCCGACAATGGCATTAGGATAGCATTGGTTTGTTGTCGCGCCAAAATCTGAGTTACTTCTTTGAGATCTGGCGTCAACTCATGGACAAGGAAACTCCCACAATTCCTTCGGACACTCGTCACCCCAGCATCAAGTACGTTTCCTGTACTTGGTGTGCGTTTATGTCTCACTCTCAGCTGATTTTTGTCCAGATGTGTTGGAGTCTGGGATACCGTCGGCGCCGTTTTCCAAGAAATTGACGCTTTGAATATCGCCGACACGAGTCTCCCAGCAACTGTGGAGGTTGCCCTTCATGCACTCTCATTGCATGAAAATCGGGAGCCGTTTCTTCCTACTCTCTGGACGATCCCACAGGGTGGGTTGAAGCCTGGTCAAATCCTCAAACAGGTAAGATCGCCGCCAAATACGTTCCCATACATGTTCTATCCAACTGGTATATAGCTGTGGTTTCCTGGAGCACACCCTGATGTCGGTGGAGGCTATCAGCGCCATGAATTGGCCGATATCAGCGTCTTTTGGATGGCAGTAGGTTTCATCGTTCGTTCACTGCATTGTGTCTGAACTCACCCCGTCATTTCTGCAGGGAGAAATCAAGTCCCTCATTAATTTGGATCT
Source organism: Mycena galopus ATCC 62051 (assembly GCA_014925785.1). Taxonomy (NCBI): domain Eukaryota; kingdom Fungi; phylum Basidiomycota; class Agaricomycetes; order Agaricales; family Mycenaceae; genus Mycena; species Mycena galopus. The sequence continues at coordinate 290,911 of WIQG01000091.1, forward strand.
AGAGTTCTTACGATCATACAGCCAGGCCAAGCCCGACGCCTGGGGAACATCCCAGCCCCACAATGGCTACGAGGAAACTCCACTTCCAGCGCGTCTTTTCATGGGACACAAAACCCGTCTCGAAGACGGCCAGATCACTGAGCAGTCTGTTTTCCATCAAAGTGTCGACTACTCGCCTCAACAGCTCACTTCTCCGAACCACATGCTCACTATGAGCATCATTCAGCAGAAGTTTGGACCCGGATTCGTTGCGCAACATCCGGCTTTGAACGAGTTTGAACAGTACTGCAAGGACCATTGGGGAACTGGGGTATTCATTCGATGTTTGAGGTTGTTCGCTGCTGATCCTCCTTCCCCAGTTGAAGGATATTCCCCATAGCATCGAAAGCCCAGCTCTCGTCATCCGACCCTCGGTCCAATGCATATAGGTATTTCTTGTTTTTTCACTCTAGTACTCCATTACTGAATGACTTGGTACTCATTGCAGAAAAGCGGACAGACGGGATACGTCCCTCCTGCTGCAATTGCAGGCGGTCAAGGAAATGATGGAAGACCGATTTACGTCGCTAGCGCGCTGTACCAGGTGAGTAGGCGACAAATTTTGCAACTAATATTGTCTGATACAGCCATAGGGTGGCCTCCGTTCGTCCGATCCATTACCATAGCGCTGATTTGATTTGACACCATTTCTTGCATCAACAGATCCTGGTAAGTTCGATAACGGAACCATGTACATCGGCTACGACGGGAAGGAGATAACGGTCTGTTGTACCTACTTGGTAGACCTGAGTCGATTTATTGACGCCTGCGCGCAGATCTCGGAGGGCTTTTTCATGCTCATAGGGCCTCAATCGGCTATTCGCTGGGTCCCTGTTTCCGGGCGGTTCTCTCTCAGCCAACTCGCCGGTGCCATCCCTGTTCGGTGAGCCTTCGGACATTATACTTAAGACTTGTATTCTGACCACATCCACCCAGAGGTGGTGCGGAGGCGGCCTATGGGGAACACTTCTATGTCGCACAGGGGGAGATCACCACAGGTGGTATTCTTCCTGGCAAGGTCAAGGCCAACAGTTACGGTGGGCTCACTGTTCACGTCTCTCTCTTTTCTCATTAACCAATCCTTTTCATAGCCCTCATTCCATACGCGGGCACCGAACAAATTGTCGAATCCTACAATGTTCTCGTCTTTGCTTGAATTGTTGTATCTCAAACACTTGCCAAATTTACATATTTCGGTCCCACTGTACTTTTGGTCTTCACCCCTGAGCGTAAAGTTGGGCAAAAAAAAAAGAGGGTATGCGTTAGAGTGATGGTAGGGATCGTGGCAAGCCAAATAGCCAAGCTCGGGCAGAATTAGTATGTATACACTGTGTCATTACGGCGAATAGCCGTGCTATTAGTACTAATATATTGTGGATGCGGAAGTTGTAGGGCTAGATATCGCCCATGGTCGGAACGTAGAGATTCTGGCAAAAATATTGAGCAATGGAAATAATGAACCTGTGGAGGGTACCTCTACCGCGATCACGTGCTTTCGGTTGCACCATCGTCTTGCACTATCGGCGCGGATATGTCCAGTATGTACTTGGTGGAGGCTTCGACGCTCGTTGGCGGGCTTACCTTGCGGGAAGACCAGATTCTCGCAAATGGTACGCCGAAATAACCAGCGTACAGCGTGTTGTTATCGTCGGACTCCTTACCCAACCAATGGAGTTCGTCGGGGACATCTTTCAGGGAGCGAGCTTCCCAGGCGCGAACGACGCCACATGGCCCGGTGGCCAGCAGGGTGTCAACAACATCCTCAGCCGCTGTGCACAGGAATATCAGTAGCGGCAGAACTTGAGTCTGTGCATACGGACCGTTGTCCTCGATTCCTTCCAAGACATCGCGCATGAAGCACGCGACAGCGTACACCTCCAGCAGCTCGTCCGTCGGATATTCTTTAAGCACGGCCGTTCGTTGACGCTGTATTGCCTTGACTGTGTCTTTTTCCATATTCGCGAGCTCGTCGAGGTTGTAGCGTGAGGCGGGAAAGATATTGCAGTAGAGCATGATGCGGTATGCCGCCCGTTGGAAGCGCTGGGACTCCGCTGGCGTAAGGACGCTGGTTCTCGATCTGCGGTCCTTTTGTCTGACGAGGGATGAATTTGGGCGAAGACGGGTCTGGGGGTGCAGGACGCACGTAAGGCTGTAGATATTCTCGAAGTCCCTGATCACCCTTGCGTTTTCCACCAGCTTGAGGGTATGTTGTGTCGTGATGACAGTCGCACCGCTCTCTTCAGGGCAGATTAATGCCATGAGATCCGGATCTCGACGTTCAATACGGTTACGATCGAGGTAGGGATATCGTGCCACCCGTACGGCCTGCGGGAGCGCCGGGCCAACAACATTATAAGCTACTGCCCACGTTATGGACTACAAAATGTTCCTTCGAATCAGAGTAGAGTTTCGCACAGGAATTTCAGGTCCCACACCTTCTGATGCGATTCAAAAACACCATGGAAGGCTTTTGACACGAGAGCTGTGGACTGGAGCGTGTCAAACGTGGGGCATAGAGTCATAATGAGGCCGACAATATCGTCGCCGAGGGGCGGAACATTGGTCTGGCGCAACTCCGCGCGTTCTGGAGGGGCTATTGGCTTGCGTATCTCCTCACTCTTTGTCGGAGCGCACAGGTGCTAGTGAATATATTCAGCAATGATAGTGATGAATCAGTTGAAAGCCTACATTCTTTGCAAACACGTGGTCCCGGCTGGCCGCGATTTTCTTGCAGTTGTAGCCGAACCTGCGATACCAGAACGTAATGATTAGAGCACTATCGTGAATACGGGTCCGAGGCGACCTACGGGCAGTTCTCCGGCGGCACCCACCCCTCTGAAAGCAGCAAGAACTGTGAGTCGCCACGAACACAGCGGCGAGACGTACATACTCTGTACGCGGTAATCAAGGTACCACACCCAAACGTGGTCCTCGAGGAATTTCGTTAGACACGGCTGGCAATACGACATGTCGCGTTCCCAGCCGTCCCATGCACCAGGCGTTTTCTTTACGTCGAACATCCCTGCGATCCACGGACCCAGATCGTCCGATTTTTGGAGGTGCTTGGTGGCAGCTGAGAACGAGGCAGTGACCGTGGGGCTGTTCTGGAGCTGTCCCTTCAAAAACGTCTGCAGATCCACGCCGAGGCGGTCCCAATCTGAAAAGAAAAACAAAGAAAGATGAGGACGTTGACGGGGGAGAATGACAGCAGACGCACTTGCTTCGGTGAGCAGTTTGAGCCCGCCGGGGGCAGCGCACTGTGAACCTGCGAAGTTTGAGTACATGAGCGAGAGAATCACCGAGGGTGAGAAGACTTACAAGTGTCATCTGACCCGACGACGGTGTCGAGTATGTACTTGGTGGCAGGCTCGTCGCTCTCTGGCGGGGGCACCTTGCGGGCGGACCAGATACTCGCAAATGGCACATCAAAGTACCCGGTATACAGTGTATTCCTAGTGTCGGACTCGGTACCCAACCAGTAGAGTTCGTCGGGGACATCTTCGTACGAGCGGGATGCCCAGGCGCACACGACGCCCTCTGGCCCGGTGGCGAGCAGTGTGTCTATCACGTCTTCCTCCGCTGTCGACTCGACATATCAGGAGCAGCAGAATTTGAGGTAAAGCAGACCCACGGTCTTCTTCGATTCCCTCCAAAACATTGCGCATGAAACACGCGACAGCGTACACCTCCAGCAGCTCGTCCGTCGAATATACGCCGAGCATGGCCGCCCGCTGGCGCTGTATTCGCTTCACTACGGTCTTACCCAGATCGGCGAGGGCGTCCAGGTCGTAGCGTGAACCGGGAAAGACGTTGCAGTACAGCATGATACGGTATGCTCCTCGCTGGAAGCGCCAAGACTCTTGTGGCGTAAGGACACTGGTCCTGGAGTTGCGGTCTTTTTGCCTGATTTGGGAATGAATTTGGGGTAAGGACGGGAGACGCGAGTGCGGGACGCACGTCAGGCTGTAGATATTCTCGAGGTCCTTGATCATGTCGGCGTTTTCCAGCAGCTTGCGCGTATCTTCTCCTGTAATGACGGTCGCACCGCGCTCTTCAGGGCAGGTGGTTGCTATGGTGGCTGGATCCAGACGCTCGACCGCAAGCTTCTCATCGTACTCGTCGTCATCAAAATAAGGATATCGCACCACCCGGAGGGCTTGAGGGAGCGCTGGTCCAATGACATTGAGAGCCACTGCCCAGATTATGGACTGGGAAAACGTTCCTCAGAACAGGGTTCTGCAGAGGAATATCAGGTGGCACACCTTCTCGCGCGATTTGAAAACGGCGTGGAAGGCTTTGGACACAAGAATGGTGGACTGCAGCGTGGCAAAGGCGGGACACAGAGTCATGATGAGATCGACGACATCGTCGGCGAGGAGCGGCGGCGTCTTGGGCTTTCCCTTCCTCTTGGCTTTCGGCCCAGTTTTCTTCTCAATCGTGTCTTTTCTTGGACGGGGGCGCAGCTGCGGGGCCATGACTTGATGGGTGGAGAACAAGAGGCAAATGCGTTGCCATTGCGCAGCGTTCCTTTGTTGATTGGCGGTCCGTGTAGCCTCGCGTAAGGCTCTGAGTCAGGCTGAGTCCCTTCGATCCACAGATTCCACACGGATATCAAACAAAATTGCCAAGAAAAAGCGCGCGCACTTGCAGAACCGCGCGGTCTCGGCTTTGATAGACTAGGGTGAGGAGCAGCTGGGAAACGTGGAACGGGTAGATACGGAGGCCATTACGGGGTCGCTTACCGGCGCTAACGGCGGAGACAAAGCGTGGGAGACGTTCTGCTTCCCTGGATGCGTCGTGTCCGCAGCCGCCACGAGTCCCATTCCGCCAAGCTGGACCGTGTCCACTGACGAAACTATCTCTCTACCTATAGACTTGATCTCTCGTAGACCAACTCTTTGCTATATAAAACTGCCGAGGCGGCATTCGAGACGGATAAGTCTAAGAGATTCGTCGCCTACACGATAACGGGGAGCTGGACTGAACGCGGCTTAGGTTGAGGCCAAGACTGCGGTGGCATTGAGATGATGGTTAGGAAGAAGACTGGTTGATGTTAGAATCGGGAGTCGCCGTCAATCACACACTAACAGCGCTTTCCTCCTGCCACCGCTACTCGATTCGATATCCTCAACCTCTCTACTCGATGGACTGCGATAACTTGACTGATTGAAATGACTGATGAGTGCATACCGGTAGTTCTTTTTCAACGATTGGTGGGTTTCTATTGAAGGCCTAGTCGTCTGAACTGCCGGGCGATTCTTTCTCTTTCCTCCTTCCTCTGTCGCTTCCACCTATATTCTACGTCTTTGCAAAGCCTCGGTACTATAGACCGATGCCTGCTTCCCGCTCACCGTCGGTCTGGCCTGCCGACCTTCCCGTTTCGCTTGCCAGTGGGGCTCGGAGAACAGCCGCGTGGAACTGCCCGCTGCTTTGACGGGACACTATCGACCCAGCAGCGAGCGCCTTGCCTTCCGCATCCATTCTGCCTCTCCGTCAGCGCGCGTTAGGAGTAGACCGGTGACCAGCAGGTACGCCTCGAGAGACAGGAGAAATTGACGACTTCCGTTACCTTACCTTCCCCGCCCCTCCCTTCCTCCGCTTCCTCAGTTTACCCCCGGTGCGCGCTGCCCAATTTGCGCTTTCCCAGGCCAGCGCGCCCCGCCTGCCGCGTGCTTTCTAATCACTTGTGATACCACTGGAATTTACGCTTCACCGATGGATTTACGTAAGCAGCCGCCTGTAGGGTTTTCATCTGGATTCCCCGCTCACAGTCGCATTCCACGCCCGAGCCACCCTGTCAATCCTTCTCTATGATACTCGCCTGCTCCCCCCGGCCTCTGATTACGGCTGTGTCGCCGCTGTCTAGTACTGACTTTTCGTCGTAACCGCGCTACATGCACCATCTATACCCTGCGTGCCTATTCGGCGTTCGCACCTCCGCCAATACTATTCCTTGGTCCTCCCCCGCGCGCTCCCTCTCCCCGCTTGTCGTTATGAGCTTTTCCTGCCGATCTCCTTCCGCGCATGTGCCATCTCGCCACCTCGGATTCTCATATAGCTCCGCGCGAACGACATCATTTGAAATTGTGGCGTTAAACAAGCGCTCATCCCTCCTCCGCGTCATATATACCCTTATTTTGTGCCCCGCTCATCGCGGCATCCTTGCTTTTCTATTTTTTTTTGATACAACAGCGGCGATGACAAGCGGCGTTCCTATCCCTTCACACATCTGACGCAACTGACTCACATTGTACTGTATATCCGTAAAGAACCTCTGAAAGCATTTGGAACCGAGAAGACGATCAAGCCCCATTTCGAACAAGCAATACGACGGCCTCTCGATTTTGGTTCCAAATCCACAACTAAGTGTTTAACTCGTGCCCAATCACTCAGAGTCCGCACGATGTAGTGAATTTGTTCTGGTGGATTCCTAACAATTATCACCCATTATCATTATTACGCCCATATAGAATAAGTAAGATAAGAAAGTACGAGCGATCAAATACCACAAAGGGTGTCTCCAGACACGCAATCGTGGGTTCAAATACGCAGTATCCTCCTAGGAACGAATGAGCAATATGTTACACCCCGAGGGATAAATCGCGTCCATACCGAAGTCCGAAAAAGTTAGGGAGCGAACAGGTCCTGTTTCTTCTTGGACGAGTACGAGGCAGCATCATTCACTGTCATCTCTATTTCGTCGGCGGCGCTATCATCAGGAACGCCCTGGCCAGGCTGGAATGCCTACCGCGTCAGTGTCGCCGTGATAAAGGTTGAACAAGAGAAATATCTCACGTTGATTTTGAACGAGCCTCTAGAACACTTTTGCGGGGTGTCAACATGAATCTTACGAGGAAAATCAGCGACGGATCCATTGAGACTCTGAAAATTAGAGTACCATAGCGGTCTTATGGACGCCTGGAGCACGCCTGGCGTCAGCCTCTGTCACAGTAGAGCACAAACCAGAAACCCACGAATGCCGCCGTAGCCGTCGCCGCCTTGGCTCCGCTCCTGATTTCCGCGATCATCACCAGTTACGGGGTTCGCACCCGAAGATGTTTTGCCCGACCACGTCTTTTCAATTTTCCGGCGATTGAGATTCACGAGCTTTAAGTTTTGTGAGATGCCACCAACGCAGAGATTTTTCATGAGGGTGCGAACCATGGTAATACAATAGACGCGGCCCATGCAGTAGGCGATGCCGGCGCAGACTGTGATTGTGAGCCAAGGATGGAAGTGGAAGGCCAAGAGACCCACGGTTGCTTTCTTTGTTGGTCAGATATCTAAACGAACAATTGTATGTGTAAGAGTTCGACCAATACCGGACATTTCTGAAACCTTACGCGATCAAGGCAGCCAACGCTATGGTCGCCCCAGCGGTTCCACTCTGGATGGTTAGTACCACTATTCTATTGAGCTTACTACCAACGAAATTTAGATCCGGTTAGTGATGCTGACTCGCAAGCTCACCTCCTGGTCTCCTTAAACGAGGACTTGACCTTGACCTTCCTGAGTTGCAACAGAAGGGTCAAAGCAATGGAAACGTCCGCCACAGCTTCGGCGATGAGCCAGGTTCTACATTCTCATGTCAGTAAAAGTCAAACGGAGCCCAGAGCAACACACGTGGCGGGGATCAAAATTTTCCCCCGATCCTTAAATCCAGGGAAGATGGTGATTGTGATAGCACTACCGAAAACACCGCCGGCCTATCAGCGACAGTTGAAATCAGAGTTCAAAGTGAGGAGGAGGGATAGAAGCTTACTGCGACCGCGATGAACAATAATAAAACGAAAGTGATGAAATGGTTGTTGGTTCTGGAACGAGTGAGTAGCCGGACCTTGACGCAGATGTAAACGCGCACAGTCGCCAGTATCTAACAACCAGGAAAATTTGGACCACAGCGGTCACCATGCCAGTCGCAAAGAGATAGAGCGGGTAAGGCTGTTCGATAACATGCATTTGATTATGTTTCTTCTTCTAACAGGACCGGAATGACTTGCCCAATACTGGTTCTGCAGATACGGCATATCTCCTGAGAAAAGCGGATCGGTCAGTGACAGTGGTTGATCATGCAGGGAGACACACCCCAGTGAGTGATTGTGTACTACACATATATTAGCTCGTTAATGAGGAAGAAGCAGATACATACAAGATATACAGAGGCATAGTTTGCGAACATCGACACGGAATCGATCGCGATGGTACATGATACCAGCAACTAAGATGTGGGATGGAAGATCAGATAACTAACACAGTTGCACGACCGAAGGACAAAACCTTCAACATCCAATTGTCGTCTTTGAAGTCGCGGTAGTAGTCAACTGCCTGGAGCTAGTTTAGCATCCTTCTATCATGAACTTTGGATCCATATACTTGAAAGACTTCGACAGTGTAGAGAATCTTACATCCATAATTGTCTCAAAAACGCAAAAACGCGCCAGGAGGAATGCTCACTGAATTTGCCCAGGTTCCCACCAGCAAAGTCCTAGATGAACGAAGTCAAGGCGTGTAACGAAATTTCGATGAGAATGAATGTACCCAAGAGTCGTGTCCGCATTGAAAGCCATCGTAGAAGAAAGGGAAGAAACAGTCTGCAAAACGAAAAGATGCTGATGGTTTTAACATTATTGGGAATCGGCGATCACAAATTGCCCGATGCGGCTAGGCTCGTAACCCGAATAGCGGAAATGCAGAAGCACTTTGCCCGCCTCACAAGCCGTGCTGCCGCTACATTTCTCCGTCAACCCTGCAATTCGCTTCCGTGAATGTTTTTTGTTTTTCCCCGGATAAATCCGACGATACGAGTATTCGGTCGGTACATAGGTAAGACTGGCAAGTAGCATTATACAGGACGGGCGCCTTCTGGAAGTTGAAACGTCTAGGTCGGATTCATGTTCACCTTTTGCTCATCGCGGCATTCAGACAGAGATTCTCACGACCTCGGAATATGCTGCCAACGGGTCCGGTGACAGACAAATTTTTAGGGTGGAATGCGGAAATGGATTCGGAACATTTTCGAGGTTCTGTTCGGCACCCAATAAGTAGAAGTTTAGTTGTTGTCTAAGCGACCGGTAAACGGGATTATATCAACATCAAATCCTGATCATTTCCCTGGTCATCAAGGCGGCGCCACTATTGTGGTATGGGTGCCGCCTCGGGCATTGCATCACATCGCAGGCCCTACGTGCTACGGCCGAGGGCCAAATTGACAAGATTCACCGACGAAAGTGAATGTTGATCCGCCTACCACTTGTTGACCAGCTGTGAGTCTTAACGATCGCATTCTGGTACTTCAAAATACAGATATGCGTTGACATTTGATCCCAGGCTTGGGCGGCCATCGTGTAACTTATTCTTAGACTAAGACTGAGTCAAAAGCGGGTTAAAAGCGATTGTCTCGGGATTATTACTTTAGGTTCAAATACTGGGCTGTCGGTTCAGAAACCCGGCCATCCTTATCTGGATACCCGGGTCTCCGGGTACTGGAGCCATTGCCGAGTGGTACGGAGCTATTCGCCCCCTACGGCCATTTTTCTGCACGGCCTGTAAGCCTCAGAATTAGTGAATTTCTGGGTTTGGCCTCAGGCCAAAAGGCCATGGCATTTTTGGCTTGAGTTGGCCTTGGCCTGGCCTGAGAATTCATTGGGCTAAAGCCAAAGCCAACATCATTTCGCTGCCAAAAGCCATGGCCCCAAGCCAAGGCCAGGCCAAAGCCAACCATTTGGCCCTGGCCTGACTTGAGGTTTTCAGAGGCCAAAGCCAAGCCAAAAAGCCAAAGCCAGAGCCAGAACATCACTACTCAGAATCACTGGGATTTAGAAATGGTGTTATCGACCATGGGTGAGTGTCATGTTGCTCATTTTCAGTAACAAGTGGCCCACAAATTTCATCCATGAAAACATAGCGCAAGCGATGGAAACAATAATTACAATGATTAACCCGGAATCGGTTCCTTCTGACATCGGGCATAGCCCGGGAATGAGGTTATGAAGGTAGAAATGATGCGGAAGAAGGACGCAATAAAGAAGATGCGCCACTTACGGCGAGAAGTTGACAGGACGGACGGGGATCAAAACAATGTACGGAAGGACGGCCCGCGGTCACTTGACCTTGGGATTGACCATTGTTCATACAACCACGCGTACAGATCGCGACAAAGAACGTGTTACTGTGCGGAATTGGCACAGCCTAATAAATTCACACCTCAATTTCTCCAGGATCTGTTTGGTGCTCAGGAAGGCCAGAAAACTGACAAGTGTTTTGGGATCACTAATTCCGATGGTTCGGTAACTCTATCTCAATATCTTCCTGCCATTGAATCTCTTAGAAGCTTAGCATAGGTGTGAAGATTCCGAGGGCAAAGAAGAAGAGAGAGGACAGGAAGATCGAAAATCCAGAGTTGATGTGCAAATCTAGCCTTGATGGGCAGAATAGTAATCAATCCATGACATTTACAGCGCTTTGCGAAATTCATGACAGCAGGCTTAAAGGAAAAACAAGTCACATCATTTTAATGTACCCTGTTTCTCTTGCTATTTCTTGCCCTCCGAACCGATTTCCAACTTGTTCCACGGTACCAGAGTTAATATCGTCAGTCAAACTATGTAGGGGAGGTGGGTATATTATACTCGCGCGGTCCACAGGCTGAACAGCGAGTTAATGGAAGACAAACATGTAGTATTTTATGGGTGGTTATACTTACAACCCTACAAGATGCCAACTGTCTCCGTCTTTGAATCATCCAAAACAGAAAACGGCAACTTCGGCCATTTCAGCCCTGGTGAGACTAAGGGCTTAAAATCTTTTCATAGTAGATTTTAAACTAAGCTAAACCATGTTTAGACCCATTGAAGCCTCTGTAGAACATGTAATTGAGTTCCCGGGGGTGTCTAGGAACTCCCACTCCATTAGGGGCAGTCAGAATAGATTTCTGAGGGTCGATTCTGGGGTCGATTCTCGAAGTCGATTCTGATTTAAATAAAGCGTGGGAGAAGCGCATTAAACCAGAATCGACTTTGAGAAGCGAAACAGAATCTCCTCCAGAGGAGCTTCTGGATGCGATTCTCGATTCCGATTCCGATTCTTGGCTGCGAAATTCATCTATTTTTAGAGAATCGTTTCGAGAATCGTTTTTCTAAGCGGGGCGGTCAAAACTGAGGCGATTCTGACAGTCGATTCTGATGAAATCAATTTTCAGAATCGCTTTCAGAATCGACCCCCAGAATCGCCCTCCAAAAGCTATTCTGACTGCCCCTATTGTAGTGATATTTTTATGATTGGGAGGTCCTTAAAAGGATACCAGAACATGTCAAAAACACATATTTGATTGAGTGTGTACTTGGTATACCATGTCTTATGCCTGAGATTAATGCAAAGGCATGCGCGCAGAACATATTTCACGTTGACCAGGAGGCGGCCATCACGTGGCGATGCCTGTGCACATGACCCGGAGCGATTTAAATCACCTTGAAAAGGTTTAAACTTTTTAGTTTTTGGTTTACAACCCCTTGTAAACTAATCAAAATTAAAACTCTTTTATTGCTTTAAAACGGGTTATAAACCGAAACCATTGGAGCCTTACTGGTGAGTGATTCGCCGTAAGGAAGTAAGTAAAGTAAATCTAGGCGATCGCGATATCTCGAGGCATAAGCCAGTATCTTGTTCGCTTTCCCAGAATATGCCTATTTTTTAACACCTTGCCCCGCCCGCCCCAGCGGTGGAGTTCAATTTCACGCCAACCCCCTCACCCCCTCCAACCCCCCACGCAACCCACTCGCCCTCCCCTCCGGCGGCCCAACAAACGGCACGATCCGCTCCCTCCTCTCCGCTTCACAGGCATTAAACGCCTCCTCCCAGAACCGCTCCCCCTCCGGAAGGTCGCGCCACCCGCCCGCGTAGAACTTCGCCAGCCCACGCATGGAGGCACTGATGCCGCGCACGGCGGGCCAGTATGGCGGGGGTGGGTTCGTCTTGCGGGAGTTGGCGTTCCAATCAGGCTTCGGCTGGGTGAAGGAAGAGGTGTTGGAGGAAGAGGGCGCGGTGTAGAAGCCGTGGGAGGCGAGGACGACGGCGGGGGGGACGGTGATGCGGCCTTGTTTGTAGCAGAGCTGGCAGACGGCAATGGCTGGGGCACGTTGTGGTTAGTATGGAAAGGGAGGCAGAGAAGGTGGATGGATGGCGGATAGGAGCGTAGAGCACGGATGTAAGCGGTGTATGTGTAGATACACACCCATTCTTCGCCTCTGACGGGGAGAGTCGGACGGAAATCAACGTGTCTCGCAAAAACCGCAACCAGAAAGGAAAAAACACCACGGAAAGGTCGTGTGTGGATGCGGCTGGCCCCACACGCCTTGTGGCTCGTGCAGCGTGCGTGCGCGGCTCTAAGTGTGCACAACGTATGTGCTGGGAACGCGTCTTCCAGGATGTGCGCCGCGATCAAGAGCGAGCCCGCCACGTCCGCGAGCGAGCCCGGGGGGATGACGGCGACGGGAGCAGTTCTGACTCCGCTCTCGCGCATGCGCTGCGTCGAACGTGTGTTGCGTCAGGGTGAGGTTACTCCCTCTGACCCGAGGCTCGTCGCGACCGACGCTACCCGCGGGCCTCGGGCGCCCTCGACGCCCAACACCAAAAAACTATCAAACTCACTATACAACAGTGCCCCGTCCTCCTCCGTCTTCTGTGCAGCCTTCGCGAGGAGCGCACGCGAAACCTCGTCTGGGTCGTTCGCACTTCCGCCCTCGCCTATACCACCACCTGCTAGTATTTCAGTATGATGAGGAGAGCAGGAGAGCAGGAGGGAAAAAGGAGGACGAAGAGAGACGCGCGTACCACCAACCGGAGTCTCCCCTCCGCTCATACCCTCCAGGGGCGTGGCGGGCGTTTTGAGGGTTGGGATGCCGAAGCCGGCCGCAACACCGTTTGAGGTGGTAGAAGGGGTGGATTCGGTGTTAGCGCGTTTGGACGATTTGGAGGGGGGCTTGACAAAGCGGGAGACGGTCCAGATCTGGGGGGTGCATGTAAGATAAGGTATGGTGGTGTGCGACAGAGGACAGAAGAGAGAAAAAAGAAGAAATCCAGAAAACAGGAGCGCTCGACTGTTTCATGCAAGGGTATCCGCCATTCATGTTGAAAACAAAACAACACAAAATGGAAACAATGGACACTCACCCATTTCTCGTCCCACGCGGCGATGCTGGTGCGTACTTCGTACCGCGTGAGCATGGGGATCTCGCGGATGAAGTGAAAGTGCGTGGCTACGCGATGAAGCGACACAAAAAACACAGAATTATCAATGACGCCCACAGGACACAGGCAAAGGCACAAGGGGCCGACACGCACCAGCTAGAGGGCACCACCCGCCGCAGCGGAACAAGTTGGGGAACGTCGCAAGCGCGAGACGGAATCGCACCGAGTCGAGTGTTTTGGGGTAGGAGGAGTTGGACATGTGGAGGTTAAAGTCTGCATCGTCCAAGCCTGGCAGGTTGTGGTTGTGTCATTTCAGGTAAATGAAGGAGGGAAGGAAAAACACGGACCAACCAATCTCGTAGTCGTCCACACCGCGCGAAAGGGATGCACGCCGATCGGTAAGAACGACTCGTGCCAGTCCCTCAGTGCCAGTTTCTTCTTCTCCTTCCCCAAGTAAAAATGCGTTACCCGATGCCAGAGGTGCCCGACGTGCAATTCGAAGAGGCGGCTGAAGACGCGCACTATGTGACGTGTGAAAAAAAAAAGAAGAGGATAGTAAGTTTATTTTTTTGGATCTGCCAGCCGAATCGCATAGGACGTACAGTGCCAGACAAGAGGAAAGGAGGCTGCGTTGAGCATCAGAAGGAGGATCGCAAAGTATTTGGCCACGGTTGGAACGAGACGCAGCACGGAGAGGATTGCCATCTTCGCGGTCGTTGGGGACTGCAGTAGCGCCAGCATTTTTGGATTGATTTGGACGGTGGTCGTCCGTGTATTCCGGGAGGCCATAATAAGCAGCCGAGTATATGTAGGCTCGCGCTGCAGAGTACACGTAGGACGAATGCGCTGGGTGCCAAGGGGCACCGGGTAGGAAAGAAGCCGGTTTCTTGGGGAAGTCTGCGGCTATGCCATCATGATGGTCAGCGGCATCTCGGCGCTCCGCTCTTCAGTTTTCCCCCACAAAGTTGCAGCTCACTAGAATGAATCATCATTCATCGGCTGTGTGTTGGTCTTGCGTTTGAGTCAGCAGACGTCTGTACTCAATGGCTCAATCGTGCTGATTTTTCTGCACTTAGCCGATCTCAACACTCTGGGGCGGCTTACTATCATCATTAGTATAACGCGTGGCTCGGTCTGTATGGAGTTGTTCCTCAGTGCATATCAATTTGCTGAGTTGAGTCAGCTCAGGCGCTCTTGGTCAGCTCGGGGTGGTCCCCGAGGCTCTAAACTGACGTGAGTGCCACTTATCTGGCAGTCCATGGGGATGCCCTCACCTCCAAATTCAAAGCGCTCTGAACGTGTGTTCCACCGGGGGCTCCGTTGGCCACATATTTGCAGAAGACGTAGCGGTACAACGGAAGAATCAAAAACATGGGTCTTACCACAAGTTAAATGTTCTGCCCCCGAATCGAACGGGGCTCTTCCTCACCATCCTGACCTCTTCGTATTCGTCACTTCCGGTGCAATGTAGTACAAATTTGGATCAGTTACGAAGCCTGTATTGGGAGGTCTCCGAACAACACAAGATTTTCTACAAGAGTACGATTGAACATCCTGCCCCGAATCGAATGGGGTTCTTTCACATAAACACATGGACTCGAGCCTCCATGATATGCAGGGGTGCACCTCCACGCGTAAACGGCAATATTTTATAGACGGGCTACCCCAACGATCTGTATTGCACCTGAATGGCCGCCCACCGCCCACCTGTTTGCCGCTACCCGTTGCACCATACACACTTTCCTGCTTGTCAGCCTCCGACCCGCCGAATGCTGCACATGAACGGAGTCCGCAAAAAGGAACTTATTTCCTCACTTGGTGAGTTCACTTATCACCCGATTTTAAGTGGTCGCACTTTACTGAACTTTTCCCACACTTGGCTCACTTCGCTTATGTGCACTTGGCTGTGTCTGTCTCAGAGTGAGATTTAAAATAAAGGTTCTAATGTCTGTAACTTGCTTGAGCTTTGTGAACACTGACCTGTTGTATGCATTATGACTCAAACATGGTTGTGAATTCAGGAATGAGGCTATTATGAGCTCAAAAATTGAGCATCGTTGGAAAGTATTTGCGGAGTGACTTTTTGAGCCCGATGTGCCCCATGCACAGCTGGGTGAGTACGCTGGTAGCTTCCTTCCCCTCAGCATCGACAGCTTTGTTCCCAGCGATTCCGACATTCACTGGGACCCAGCACAGGCAGATCTTCAGCGATTTGAGCAGATGATGTCAAGGGCAAGGAATCCTCCTGTGACTTCAGCCTTGAATACTGTGTGCTCCATGGCAGGGCCAAGGTGCTTAGTCCGATGCACATGTGTCGCATTGCCTTTCATCACTGCCACAGGTGCTCCTACGCCACCTTCAAACACTGAGCCCCGTTAGATCCACGTTCCTCCTCTCTGCACCACCTCATTTGACTCCTCTGTTGCTTCCTCCTTGCTCGGAGTGATGAGCGTGGACAGGGCGTCCTCAGGTGCTTGCGAAACCTTGAGCGGGGGGTCGGCGACCTGAGCCGAGTTTTTTGAGATGTTGACAGAATCCAAGAACCAACTTGGTTGATCTTTAGAGCGAAATAGAGGGTGCAGAGGACCCTGATGAAGCTATGAGGTCTGGAGGAAAAACAAGGACGTCAAAGCAAAAGGGAAGAAGGCAAAGAGGAAGAACATGCAAGAGTTAGGGCTTCTGCCCGTCACCATCGCAATGGTTTGACACAGAGTTCTCATTCGGAGTCAGTGACTCATCAATATTATTCCTGGTAGCAGTGGACCAGCATGGAACAAGTATGAAGCCCATTCTGAACTAGTTAGACTCTAAACTTGTATTCACTGAACTTACCTGAGGCTCACTTACAGTAACTTAAGTGCACTTACAGTAACTTAAGTTCACTTTACTGCCAAGTGCCATCAGAGAAATTCACTTATGCCATCAGAGGCATCAAAAACTTGCACTTTCACTTGTGAAACTCACTTAGCCTGCCATAAGTTCACCTAAGTTAACTTTGTGGCAGACTAAGTTAATTTACTTAAGTTACTTAGTGAGGCATCACATGAACGGGGATCAAACTTTCCTTTCTTCCACTTACCACCACCATCGCTACGGCCCACGACGAGCTCAGCGCATTCTGGACGCGTTTCTGATGCCTCGCTCAGCTCCTTCAAAGGACAGCAGCCTGCCCGACTCATATAGATCGCTAATGGCATCTCATTGCCATATGTGTGGACACCAAAGGCAACCAGTGTGGATGTGGGATGGATAGCCGGTACTAGGCTGGGATCGCGGTTACTTCAGGACCCAAGTACGCTGGCTGGCTCTTTCCGTTCAAACAGTTTCAACTGACCGATCTGGGTGTTCTAGGAGACTCGTCTACGTGGACGGGGTATTTTGGGCGATGAACACCAGGTGCTAGTACCACCGGGGAGCTGTAGGTCATTTGCTCTGTATCTGCGATTTTCCATCTCTTCACTCCGTGTTTTTTTTTCAAAAGGGTGACGTAGTTTGTTTTGAATCCCCCGCAATTTCTTCCAGATAGGAAGGCGTGGATGGATACATGTAGGAAGCGGATTCATTCAAGTACATAGGGCGCAAATCAGTAGAATTAGTCTAGTACAATATTAATGTGCTCGAATAGCCTGCGAACAGTGATTTAATATAAGTGTACGAAGGGCTGTTAATTCAGCACATAAACCAACAATTATCGTCCCCGATTCACGAGTCCTGACAACTGCGCCCCAATATTTGCATTACAAGAGTACCACCAAGAGGGGCACATTCCAAAAATAAACATCTACCTCATTTGCGCGAATCAGCTGCACTTGACTGAATCTACCTCACATCAAATCAATCTGCCCCACATCAAAATCTATCTGGGCGCGCCATCTCGTCGATCCTCGCTTCACACCGAAATTCCGCTACTTCTATCATTTATTCGACTCCTCATTCCGATTCCCCATCTTGTCGAATCTAGTGTCCTAATAAATGTAACTTAATCATCCCGACATATTGCTTGCGAGTCCATCTACGTATATCTCAAGGCACATTACTTACTGCAAAAGGACGTATACAAACACTACGGGTTTGTTTCCTTGAAGACTGGACAACCTAATGGTTGAACAACGGCCTTCAACATTCCAAATTTTGTATGCGATGCTACTGCGTTCATTGCCAGGGTGTCTTCGAGTAATCGTAGCTGCATACTGGGTATTGATGCAGGCGCGGCGTCCAGGTTGGCTCGGTTGAACTGTATGTCTTTCGTCTTCCTTCGTGCTTTGAATTTGACACGCGTTTAATTAATCCCTTCTAGAATTGCGCGAATATGGATTCCGCAAAATGAAATCCTTCATCTCGACTCACAGCGCCACGACGCGCCCGATGGTGGGCAAGTCTTCCCATTCGAAGAGGCGAGAGAGGCGTATGAGTATCTAGGCTCGCATGGGCAGGTCGGGAAGGTCGTTATTCGTGTTGCGGGGAATTGAATGATTGCGAGGCTGGAATTTCTTTTCTAGGGCAATAGTTCAGTTAATTCTGAGGTCTCTGGATTCCAGTTCCGTGTATCTTTTTGTCTAAAATCAGCAATCTGAGAGCGCTGTTGCAAGCCCAAATCTTGGCTGATTCCTTTGTCAATATGTTATTTTCAGGCGGAAGCATCGAATTATTTCATTACGGGACATCGATACGGGGTATGGACTCAAATAGCGCCTAAACTCCAGAAATAGCTCGAAGTTTATTTCATTCGAGGTGATGTGCATCTACATTTGTATTGATTGCAAAGTTATGGTGAGACATGGTGAACGAACGCCCTTAAGGGAAGACAAAAGGCTCCCCGATGAGCTTTTCCGTCAGGCCCCACAGATTTTCCGCCATCACCTACACCAAAGTTGTATTCAGCATGGTTACATTTGCCACACAAGTTTTGATCAAGAAGAGAAACAGACATACAGGATCAGTGCAATGCGGAGCGACACTAGCGTTGTTCTCCACACAATCCGCGAGGTACGCGGCTGACTTGTCTGCCAAAGCACACACACACGTCTCAACATTCGTTCGACGCACGAAGGAAGAAGGGAAGCGTGGCACGGACCTTCGAGCCTAGGATCAAACGCCGCGACGAGGGTGGTCGCAGCGCCCTGCGGGAGCGTTTTGTATTTGTAGGGACCGTCGTGCAGAGGCTTGCCATCCACGTCAACCAAGTCTGCGAGCCATAAATCAGGGTCAGCTGGCAAGACTGAGCGAGACCGTACGCATGGACTGCATATACTCCCGCGACTCCTCCTTCTGCACGATGTTCGTATAGATCACTGCGTACATAGCGTGTAATCACCGTGCAAATAAGAAAAGAAAGCATGCTCACACCCAGGCTGCACGCTATACGCCTTCAGCGCGCCGTGCGCCCGCTTCGTCAGCTCACGCACCGTGAGGACGTTCGCCGCCTTCGAGCGGTAGTACCCCAACCCAATATCATACCCCTCCGCGCTGGGATGCTCGATCGCGCTCAGGTCCACACCGTCGCAGAACGCGTGCGCGTCGCTGCTGAGGAACACCACGCGTGGGGTGTGGCTTGCGGTCTTAGTCAAGAGGAGCTTTGGCGCGAGGAGCTTCGTAAGGAGGAAGTGCCCGACGTGGTTAATTGCCATTTGGGATTCGAGCCCGTCGACGGTTAGTTTGAAGGGTCCAACGACAGCGGCGGCGTTGTTGATGAGTACCTGGGAAGTTGGCTTGCTCGCTAATGAAATGGAGCGGGAGGGAGACGTACATGCAGAGATTCGGGGTACGCATTAACTTCTGCGGCAGCGGCGCGGACTGCCGCCATTGAGGAGAGATCGAGCACAAGGCACCGTATATTTGCAGAGGGAATCTCCGCCTTGATCGCTTCCTCTGCGAGCCTGAGCCTGTATTTTGAGTAAAAACCAGAAATAATACGATGATGAGATGGCATATATACCGTTCAGCGTTATACCCCGTAATGATAACGAGATTAGCATGCTTCGCAATCGCGCGAGCCGTCTCGAAACCAAGGCCATTGATAGACGTCCCTGTTACAACCACTACAAATACGAAAGCAAGTTACTCAGTTGGTCAGTGTGAACTCAAAACAACCGCACCGTTCTTCCCTACAATTCGGTCCGCAAACGCAGTGGCTACTTCATCGGCGGTAGATGAGAACGAAAAGTTTGGGAGAGCCATGGAAGCAAGTTTTTTGACGTTGTGTACATCGTCCGAGTCCGAGCAAACTTTTATACGACGGAGTGTGATTTGTATCGTTAAACGTCCGCTTAGTCAACCACCGCCCGACTCCACCGAACACCCGAAAGTGAGTCAGTGACTGAACGCAGTTCTCAGACTCGGAGTCGATGTCCCGCCCGACGCCGCTATAAGGGTTCTTGATTATGAATCCGAAAAGTGTTCGGCTCCATTGAGGAATCCATGGATTGTCCAGGCCTGGACTCACCGAAGGCCTAAGGGGCTAACCAGAACACATGGGGTTGTTACGGCCAAGTTACGGCCGTACACGGCAAAAGACGAAAAAGGAAATTACGGTGCACCCGAGAAGAGTGGGAGTGTGGGACTCGCCTATTTACGCGAGTCCCACTGTTGATGGATATTCAACATGGCCCTCCGGGCACCCCTGAGGCACCACAGACTTCTCGGAGACCTGAAACCTAAAGGTTCCAGGAATATTGTGTTCTATGTCATGTTAAGGGATTTTAAGCTTATTTGTGGCTGGGGGAAACAGGGCCTGGCCCCTCTTCCGCCTAAAGGCTAACGGCACTTGAAAGTTGATTCATTCTCGGCTTTGTCCAAAACTTCGAGTTTTCTTATACTCGGTAAATAAAATCTTCTAGCATGGGGGAGACCCCAACTCCTCGACCTTCACCGCCGTGGACTCCCCGTGGCGCTCGCCTCTGGGTCCACTGCATGGTGCACCCGCTCGCCGCGGAGGCCCACTGCGTAGAGCTCACAATTTGTTTTTTAGCGTGTTGTAGAGGTTCACGGCTTATCCCGAGCTGTTGTCGGCATTTGATTTCAACTGATTAGGAGCGAAGTGGGGGTGGATTGCTCGGATTCGTTCCAAACTCGCACGACATTTGTATTTCCTATCCTTCCCCTAGTACTCGGACACTTAAGGAAAACGCATAAATATCTTTACTCACAGGTGGATTCACATCAATCTGAATAGACAGATCGCTTGCAATCTGGGAACTGCGTAGGATG
Organism: Mycena galopus ATCC 62051; assembly: GCA_014925785.1. Lineage (NCBI taxonomy): Eukaryota > Fungi > Basidiomycota > Agaricomycetes > Agaricales > Mycenaceae > Mycena > Mycena galopus. The sequence continues at coordinate 311,341 of WIQG01000091.1, forward strand.
AGCCAAAGGAATCCTGTGAAACGGTTCACAACTCGTCAATTGAGGCTAATTCCTTTGGCAGGTCCGAGTCCGAGTCCGAGTACTAGGTATCACGTCCTTTCCTGATTGCCGGCCTCACCTTGACTGCCCCTTTTGTCGCACACTCCGAAATTTTGTAGGATGAATCCCGCATATATACCCTGCGTATCTTCACCCGCACGAGTCAGTTCGAGTTTTAGAGGGATCGGAAGACACCCCGAACCTTTGAACTAAAGTTGATTCAAATTTGGCTCAAAGGTCACATCCTTTCAATACACTATGGAATACGCACGCCACCTCGTGACTTGGAATTTACATGGGGTCTCGGACAATATGTATCAATCCTGGGATCCATTATTGGCACCATATAACATGATCCCAACCTCCATAGAGGTCTAAAATACCGAAAATCTCCGAAAATTGCACTCCTCCCCATTTCTGCGACTCTTCTACTCAGGAATAGCACAAGCCCTGGCGGTTTTTTAATATAGGATCCCTAGGACATATAATACAGATCATATCAACCCAAAAATAAAAATCATGAGAAACGGTTTAGTATTGTGTGAGAAATCTTTGTCCGAGTTGTAGGTTTTCCCGGGAGGTGAGGGACGATAGTAATAGTATGAGAAGAAACACTCCTCGCTATCATTTCCAGGAAACCTGACTCAGAGCCCCGGTGACCTCAAGAGCACCTCCAGTTCTCCGATTTCTCTGCCGACGTCTTTCCGCCCGAGCGCCAATCAATCCCGAAGGCGCTAAAAGATTACGTCATGATAGTCGAACGGTTTGGCTGGACCGACTCTTACGTACTTCAGTGATACGTGGTGACTGCGGCACAGAAGCACATCTCCCCTTGCTTCGAAGGTCGCTGCCTAGGGCACGCTTTTTACACGCCTTTTCTCGCCTCATTTCATGGTGACATGCTCTCAAAACTTTCCCGGCGACGTCATAATGCTACCGCTGGAGCGTGGCGTAACGATCTCCATCCCCAGTCCCAATATGTGTTAATACCACCGCAATGCACACGAGTCCCAAGAAACGCCCATGGCCAGATCTTTCCTCTAGACCACTTGTGTTGGCCAGAGCGGGAGCCCCTCCTTCCAGAAGTTGCGCACGTCGCGATCGATGTCCTGGTCTTTGCGTTCATGGAATGCTGGCTAGTGGCGATCGATCAACTAGACAGGAGGCGGGCTCAGTATCGTCACCATGACGCAGCGAAGCTATTTGGTTATAAAAAGCGACAGGTCTGGGATGCACCACACCGAAATTAGACCCATGTCGCCTACTCCCACTGGAGCTTTCCCGGGCCCTGCCCCAAACCCCGACGTCGACAACAAGATCCACCTCTACGCGGCGATCTCTGCTCTGCGCAACTCACGCTTGCCCACCAATGCCCAGATTGCCGACACGATCAAGTATGTCAAGGCAAACCCGCCCGTCGATGAGACCAAGCTATCCGATGAGGGGCGCAAGCTCGTGGGCGATATTCGCGATATTCTCAGCACCTTCTCGACACTCGTGCAAGAGAAGAACAAGGACGAGATACTCCAGCGTTTCATATGGGAGACCCGCGGAGTCGATGTTTCTGGCGCCGCACCGACCGACCAACACAAAGAGAAAGGGAAGGAGCACATCGACCAGGCTAAGCGCGATGCGCAGGAGGGTGCGTTGCTCATTACTCCCGTTTCTTTTTCTCTTCCACTCATTCCTCTTTACAGCGGCCCACCACCTCCGCACGCTCGCCAGCCTCGTCCTCACCAATGCAGAGATGCGCAAGCTCATCGCAGACGCCGGGACCATAGGGCGGGATCTCCTCGCCCAAGGTGTTGCCAAGGCAGCCACCCGTGTAGCTCCCGATGCTGAGCGGCTGCGCGCGGCGGACGAGCCCGCACCGCAAGATCATTTTGTAGAAGACGGTAAGCATGAGACGACACACTTGTGCGCAAAGCTAATGTAGCCGATAGATCCCTTATTGAAGTCTAAGGAGAAGACCAAAGAAAAGAAAGAAAAGACCAAGGAAACCACTGACGCCACACTCGAGGCGGCCGCCACGTCCTCATCAAGCTCTTCTGATTCCGAGATTGCAAGCGGCGAGGCTGAAAAGCCGAAGAGTATGTGTGCTCCCTGTACCATTCACCATCTTGCCAACCTAGTATACAGAGAAAAGCCTGCTCGGCCGCTTCCAAGACCTGCACCAGAAACACGGCAAACCCGCCCTCGACGACACCCGCGCGTGGCTCTCTGACGAGTACTTCCCGCAAGAGCGTCGGGAACAGTGGATCTGGCGCGCGAAGAAGGTCATCATCGAGTGCCAGAGGCACGCAGACTACGAGCCGTCGATGCGCTGGCTGCTCGATGCCATCGACGCGTGGGCGGTGCGTGCGCGCGAGGCGGGAAGCAGCACCAAAGAGGGCGAGGGACTGCTCCCTGCCGCGACGCTCGCGGAGGACCCCTCGTTGCGCTCTGCGCTTGGCCTCCTGCGCACCCTGCTCGAGCGCATCGCAAACGCGCCGCTGGCGCCCGTCTTTGACGCGATGCGCGTGCTGGCCCAGGACTCCAAGAACGACGAGGGACTCCGGCAGTGGTGGAGTGACGTGGACGGCTACGTGCGCAAGGTGAGAGTCGGATCGAAGACCAGCTGGACGTTGGCTGACGTGGCGTGCAGGTTCTCCTCCAGACGGGCTACGTGACGGAGCCGGCGTGCAACACTCGCATGCGCGAGCTGCGCGATAGCGGGCGCGGATTCTACCGCGACAAGTACAGGTCGCACTTTGATGCTGTCGCTAATGCCACTGAGGAGTACGTCGTTTCTTCTTCACTTATGGCCGGTCTCGCTCATCCTGGTACAGCTGGTTCCGTTCGATGGCAGACGACGCGCTCAATAAAACGTTTGCGGAGGACTGGGCGCGGCTCACCCGCGACCTGCTCTTTGACTCGGAGGGCAATTTGCAGTTCAAGATGAATCTGTGGTCGGACGTGCGACGCGTCATTCTTCCGGCGCTTGTGGACAAGGTCTGGAGCAGGTCCTTTCTTCGGTACCATGCATCGCTGACACCGCCCCCCAGGTCGGCTACATCCCAATCCCGCGTGTGGAGTACACGGACAATTCTCTGGATCTCGTCGTCGAGAACCTCACGCTCTCCGGGCGGCACCTTCTCCCAAACATCGTCGAGGTTGAGGCGCACAACTACATGCGTTTCAGCCCGTACGAGCCCAACAGCGCGGGCGACGCAGGGCGCCACGAGTTCACCTTCACATTCGCCCAGATGCACGCGGACATGCGCGCTGTGGCGTTCTCGTTCCGGACGAAGACCGGGCCCATCAAGATGCAGGACTCGGGGCTCGCGGATGTGCTGCTGGGCGGGCAGGGTCTCACAGTGCGTCTCTTACTCTGTCCAGCTCTGTCTACTATCTATGCATTGCATGCTGACGTGCGATGCGCCAGGCTACGGTTACGCTCACGTCGTCGAACGATACGCGCTCAGTGTTCAGCGTCGGGCGCGTGCGCGTCAATGTCGGCTCGCTCAAGTTTAGCATCCGCGACTCGAAGCACGACTTCTTATACAAGACATTCAAGCCGCTCGCAACGCGCTTGATCAAGCGGCAAATCAAGAAGGCGCTCGCGGATGCCATCCGCACAGGCTTCGAGTACGTCGACGGGCAACTTGTCGGCGTCCGGGATCGTATGGCGGAAGCCAAGGCGAGTGATGATGGGAGTCGGAGGGAGGTGCTTGCGGAGGTGGGCTTGCCTTTATTTTTCCATTCGAATTGCGTCCCTGATCACATACTTGACACAGCTCTTTAAGCGCAAGAAGGACGATGCGGCGTCTACTGTGTCGCGCGCGACATCGGCGGGCGGGTCGCAATTCAAGGTCGTCGCGAGCAAGCGGGAGTCGCTCCTGCCTGACAGTGGACACCCAACTGGGTGGGTGAACCGCGCGGACGATGCCAAAGCGGCGGAGATTACCAATGAGTGGCGCTCAGATGCGTATGTCCCTTTTACATTTCCTTGTGAAATTGTTTTCCTGACTGGAGCGATTGGTGTAGATTCGATATTAAATCCAGTACGGCTGCCCCTGCGACGAGTACCGCGACCAAGACTGCTCCTCCGACGAGCACTGCTCAGCCCGCTGCTGCCTCAACCACCGTTAATACTAACGGTGCCCATGACGCGACGGCGGCGGCTTGAGTGAAAAATGAAACAAATGATACTTACGATTATCACGACGCGCTTGCACACGTGGTATGACCATACCACAATGGACGGACACACTTCGAAATCTACTTATAATACCCCATGTGTGTAATACCCCATGTGTGTAGTACAAGAAATATGGCACCATTTTCCCTTCTCGCTAAGAAGGACTAGTCTTGAGGAATACCAGTGCACGAGGAGCCATCCATCGGCGTCCATCTGTAGAGCTGCTCTCCGATGTAGACAAACACTACGTGTCACTCGTTGCGTCCTCAGACCCCTGCCCTAGCAGTGTACTCCTCCCAGATATGGGAGGCCGCCACTGTTTGTTTACACGGGAGTGTTGGTCGAATCTCGAGACTCGAAGCAAGCTACACCGCCAAAGTGTTCTCATGTTGAGCTGCGCATGTGGGGGCCAGCTGTCGCGAAACCTGACTGCAGGTGTTGGTCCCGTGGCTGCCAGCTGTAAGCTTCAGCTTTTATCTGCAGCTAGCGTCCAGCTGTGTCACGTATTGGCCATAAGTCTCGGAAATCTGGCATTCAGCTTGTCACCCTGAATGGAATTTTTTTTGTATCGTACCCTGGCGAGCTCTGACGCAGCGATCATTAGCGTACGTTTCCCAGGTTCCATCCCCATACTTTGAAATTATCGTAACAAAGAAGGCGAGAGCGACTATGTATTCGAAATTATCCAGAGCCTTTTCTTTTCCCTTCGAAATCATACTGACAATAAAACATTAAATCTACTCCGACTCTGAATAATCGCCATCTGAAGTGTCCAGCAAATCCTCCATCTCCGAATCATCGGAAGAGCCTGTCGCGATATCCTCCTCCCTTTCGGGAGGCGTTGCCAGAGCTTTTTTGCTTTGGGTTATTTTGCTCTGGGCGCTACCATTGATTCACCCGGAATAACCTTGGCATCCTTGTGCGAAGACGAAGCCTTCTTCTTTTTCGGTCTCTCTTCATCGCCATCATAACCTTCCTCGGATCACTTTCGTTTCTCGGCCGCCGCTTTTCGCTTTTCAAGTCGTGTGGACTGCATTTCCCGGAGCTGTGCTGCGAGCTCGTAATGTTTCTGTTGTCCATTGAGAAAGAGGGGGATAGGAGCAATGATATCTCGCGGAAGAGTTGCTCGTAGAAGATGGGCGTTGTGAAATGCCAGAGAATTGATGAAAAATCGGTCGAGAGGTTTGTGAACTTGTTGTGAACAACAAAGTTCTCTATTTGATCCGATTCGACGCGTTCTTGCATTCGCAAACGTACCCCAAAAAGTCGCATTGGGCAGTTTCGCAGTCGTGCTGAACGTTGAATTCAAAATTGAGGTTCTGAAAATACCGGGACTTGGTGAGCGTGTGTCCAAGATCACGATTGAGAATATGTACCTTGCCAGGAATGATTGAAAACATTTCTTCCGAGTCTCGGCGTACCAAAACAGGCACACCGTATATTTCATCCCCTGAAGAGAGCACTTGGAATACCTCCAAAACCACCAAGACAGTTCCGGAGCTGTCAACCAGGATTTCAGCAATTATTATCTCGTTCTGGCGCAGTCGAGTTCTTGGCAATAGCATAGATTAGATTATTTACGATACAATTTCTAATGGCTCACCTGGGCAGTTGGAGACTGTGCAAATACCCAAGATCCGACGAAGCATTCTTCCAGTGACTCCCCAGCGACCCATTCGCATTTTGTCCATATTGACTCGGCGGGGTATAGCTTGGGTATAGCCCATCGTTTACGGCCCGAGCAGCAGTGGTTGTTTGGAGCAAGTGAGTGAGCCTCTCTTTTTGACCACGCTTCAATCTAATGTGTTTGATATCGCCTGCAGAAAGAGTGGATAAATAGGACAACTTGAGAATAAATTGGATTTGCGTACCGTGTTTGATTGATTTGGCGTCAGTCCACCCAAGCAATTTCTGGAGAAGTTAGAACGGGATGTTCCGCCAGAAAGGATGTAATACTGCTACCTGCGCGCACCCACTTTTCATCTTTAGCAGAACACCACCATCCACCTGTGAGACGATGCTTCAGGCCTTCCTGATCCGCTGACTGTCGAGTGATATCTCGGCTTGGAGCAAGATGGTTGGAGAGGATGGAACACTGTCGAAATACCGCATTGAAAGACTCAAAGATCTCGGTGATAACCCCGACTAGGGGGCCGAATTCCACTACGTCCTCATCAGTGTGCACCAATAAATGATACTTGACCTTGGAAACGATTTTGGAAGAATCAATTGTCGCAAAGATGTCGAGGACATTTGCAACAGCGACTTTGGAATCTTTCTATTTCAGAGTCTAAGGTAAGTTGATGCCAGTGCCAAAAGCGAAAGAGATACCCTATATTCAGTGAGGTTCTGTATCTCAGGAACCCACAGTAGTGCAGCGAGCTCGCCAGAAGCTCGCCAGGCCTTGAATTGATCCTCGGTCACCAAATCCCGGACATGAAAGAGATTCATCTGCGCGACGGTCTTGAATTGACGCCCAAAATCGAGCCCGCACACTGAATTGAGTCGATACGAACTCAGGACATGGTGAATATGTAAACCAAGCCAGTGGGGTAATGGAAACGGAGTTGAATACAACCCACCCCGGATTAAGGAAGTGATCCAAGGATGGAAGGAAAATGAATACAAAGACGAGATCGATGAAAAGAGAAGATCAAGTGGAAATTGAAACGCCATCAGTTCAAACATAAGTACTGGTGGTAGGTTGAGTGAACTCGGAGAAATTCCATGAGCAGAATCTATGAATGTCAGTAAGAAGGACCCCTCAAGTCAAAGGTAACGTACGGACCGCTGTAGAAGAACGATTCAAAAGAACTCTCGCCTCAAGGTAGACTCTCATAAATTTCAGCTGTGTAGAGCGTAATTTGACGTTTCAAGACAAGTTGAACACAAGTAAAAAGAAAGAGAACGTAGCGGGCGGCATAGTAGCATAGTATCGAGATGGCTCAGGAGGACACGAGTATTAGTGTATGAATAAACTATAAGAAAATCGTCCAAGTGGATGAATGGGGTCGAAATGGGCAGAGGGTGTGGACGACGGGGAGAGAAGGAGGCGTTGAGGATTCAGGGCGCCGCACTCCACGGCAGAGGGTGCGCGCCAAGTGAAAATGGTGGAGTTGGGGGTGGGCGAGCGTGGGGAGCTGCGGGAAAGGAAGGGGATTGCCCGGGGCGCGCATTCAGTGGAGTGGACGATAGGCACAAGGGTGTCAAGGGTGCGAAAAGGTTCGCGTTCTTGGCGTCGTTATTCGCGTCGAAACGGCTGCACGTAGGCGGCAATCGCTACAGTGTGCTCCAGAGCGGCGCTGCCGCGGGCGTGGAGAGCAGCTGGGACGGAGACGAGGGGCGTGGGGCATGGAGTAGGATGAGGTTGCAGCATAGCAGCGTCAGAGCGGCAGTGAGGGGGCGTGAGAAGTGGTGGAGATGTGGGGGACTCCGACACTGCGATCGCGCAGATCTAGCGAGCGTCGGGAAGGAAGGAACGCAGGAGAGGGGTGAGGACAATACCTGTAGAACGCGGTGCGATGCGTGCGGTGGTAGACGGCAAGGGCACGGTCGCGTCGTTGCACCGATGCGAGATTACGTGCCCCCGGTACGTGCAGTCGAGCAGGATGCGGAGTGGGACGATCAAACGTGGGCGATGCACCGGGTAAAAACTTCGACGAGTGGAACGGCGGTTCGTGCGAGCCCGCATGCGACAAGTTGCTCAGTAGAGGTAGGGAAATAAATTAGAGGGAAATATAAACGAGAAAAGCAGCGGGCGGAATGGGTAGATAAAATATGAGAAGATTCACGCACGCGGTGGAAACCCGTGGGGATTCATGGCATACTTCCTGTATCCCTTGTACACATGCGAAACGGCGTGATTATATTGATGTGCGGCCCTTGCGGCCCAAATCCAAGATACGCTGTTGGCCTGAATTTTTCGGAGAAAGAATCAGCTGAGATATTCCCGAGAGAAAGCTTTGGAACAAATAGCGACAGACCTTGGTGGGGAGACGAGAGTTATATGCCGTACGGTTAGGACTAAACTGGGAGTTTTGCTCTTCCATTGTTTGATGGGTGGATATAGGCTCGTTACCAGCCTGCCTACGATAAGCAGCAATGTGGCGGGGCACGTGCCTACGGCCTAGGGTGGATATTCAGTTGACCGAAGAGTTGGCGATGACGTGAAGCCGAACAAGGGGGGGAGCAATGGGGCTCATGGGTCGACGCGCAAGGTGGCATGGGCGCTGCGGCAGCGCGAAGCGTGCGACAAGCGGCCGAGGAGCATAGCGTAGGAAGCCCGTCAGTAGGAGGGCAGGGAGAGCGTACTGTACCATTTCATTCAATTCGTATGTCACGCGTCACACCCGATTTTCAACGACCCCGGCAATAATTTTTTCTTGATTTTAGCGGAATTTGGAGATTTGTCGGAAAAACTTTTCGTCACGTGCATTTACGAATTGAATGAAATGGTACAGTACTACCTGTCAACGGCGCGCAGACATCCAGGTCCTAGCCGTGGGTGTCGTTGTCATGAGTAGGGAGGTAACGTGGGAACCGACGGAGAGCGCCACCACATACGCGCAAACAAACGCGTCGCGTGAGGTTCGCCAGAACGCGAGAGCGCGTCGAGGCGTTAGGGAGTTAGCGCGAGCAGAGATGATCCAATGACGGAGGCGGCGGATCCGACACGGAATGGCAGAGCGGGCGGGCCGAGCCTGCGGGAGGAGAAGTTGGTAAGTGAAGGCTGGTAGTAGGCGGGTAGAGTCGGCAGACGGGCGGGATGGGATTAGTCTCTCAGAGTCAGACACTTCAATCAAATGAATCTCGTACCTATGCTGAACGGGATTACTTTTCAAAGTGATCATTATCCGCCGGTGAAAAAGTGGTTTTGGGGGTTCTACGTAAGTAGGGGATTTTGGTGGGTAGACTACTTAGATGTGAAACGTGCCTCATAAGGACATACCTGTAGCCTGCACATTCTCCTGTCCATTTTGGATTCTCTACTCCCTGCCAAAAAATGATGAGGTAACAATGTTGAATGATTTTTTGGTTGGAATAACGCTGGTGATTCGGACAGGTACAACGTCCGGTTCGTTTCTCATTGGTTTCTTCTCGCCTTTCATCACCTCTAACCATAACTGTGTTCTTGGTCCCTCTTGGTCCGATGCCGCCGGCGTCCTATTTTTCTTCGAGTTTTCCTCCGGTCTAGTCGCGTTCCCCCGGTTTGTTAAAAACAGCAAACACGAGAGCTTGGCACAGTCTTTGGCCATAATCGAACCGAGTTGAGGAATAGACGCACGGAAGCTTCTGTGCTTGGGGAATCCCACTCTCCAAGACGTCTGAAGTGATTCCTGCCGACTCAACGTGCCCGTCTATGTGTCGGTATGCTCGTTTCTTGCAGTGCAATGACGAATGTCGATGGTTCGACTTGCAGAAATATTTGGGAGGACGCGGCGGAAGCATCCCCTCCGAGTCCCCAATCAACCTCACGTATAGTCTGCAAACGTGTGGGTCCGGTGCAGCACCTGCGTGATGACCATGCCTGCGGAGACGTACTCAGGGCTATCCAGGCAGTGCCGTTCCGTTCTACACTCTCCAAGCCACGCCATCAGCACCCAGCCACTCCTCCCTCCACACCGCCGGCCTCCACGCCGGCAACGGTTCGCCCCGTGCCCGCGATGCTGACACCTTGGATGCGGGTTCCCGCCATCCTCTTCATCATGCTCCAGGGCTTGTAAATTCATCTGGAGCTCGACCCTGTACAGTACATCCAAAGAAGGTGTTAATGGGTGTTAATGTCGGCATTGCTTGAATGACTTGATACTCAGGCACACTTTTGCGAACAACCGAGTGTCACTTGGGTAACCTAACCCTTTCCCCTATTTACGCTTGTCATTTTGGAACTTGACAAAGTGACACAGTGGTTTATGAGAATCGGTGTAGGGCCGCGTACGTCATGCGCAATACCGCGCTTACTGTCCGGTTGTTTCACCAATCTGTCGCCTGAGCCGCTTACGATATTTCCTTGGCCTCGACGGCTCACGTTTCACGCCCGGAATATCTCCATCGAAGTAGACTGCTGGCAAAAGAAGGAAATCTTTTGTAACGGGGATGGTCACCCACGCCTCCAGAGCAAGGAAAGAAGTGGATTGAGACGTGGGCAACGCCGCTACTGGTGTTGCGCCGAGGGAAGTAAACTACGAGCTGCCGAATATATATCCTAATATCCCCAAACATATAAACTCCGTAAGTAAATGAAACATACGAGCCATCAGGAACAATGAACTGTTGGACAGTACGAATGTAGAAGCCAGCGCCGTGACATCTTGGGCCAGCGACTTGCTCATGGCTGAATCGAGACTGCCGTTCCACTGCCCAGTACCCTAGTCCATTCTAACACGTCAAATATCTGATAAAGACGTGGAAGGCTTTCATAACTTGTGGAGAAGCTCATCCTGGAATGGCCACAAGGCAAAATCGATCTGGCAAGCTTTATTCACAGCGCGGGCGTCGCGCACCTCAAAAGGATAAAGGACCACCCAACTTGTTTTCATCTATACGGCATTAGCTCATAATGGTCCTTACCTACTCGCGCGTGAATAAACTTGAAGGTGGCGAGATGTTTCATCGTCACCGGAGATCCGTATAAGGAGGCGCCGAAATCTCCCTCATACCAGCCGTCTTCCCCCAGTTCAGCAGTTGATTTAAAATGCGCTCGACATTTTCTTCTGCCTTCACGCTTCTTGTCACCCTTTCCGTTTGTGCTGCGTCGCCTTCTTGCAAACGCAACATAACCCTTCCTCCCGCGAACGGCAAAGCCGATTATCAGATCGGTGGCCCCTACACTCCCGCATCCGATGTGCGGGTCGTCACTAGGGACAGCACGGCCTCACCGGTTCCGGGACTTTACAACGTTTGCTACATCAACGCGTTCCAAACCCAGGCCGACGCTAAGTCGTTTTGGACCTGCATGTCCTTTCTCTTGAGTTTATAAGTTGGACTGATCTTTGTTCTTCACGCAGCCTCTGCACACGCTGGTTTGCTGCTGCACAAATCCAGCGGAGCTCTGTTCGAAGATCCCGATTGGCCCGGAGAGTACTTCCTCGACACCCGCACCGATGCCAACCGACAGGCGATAGCTGTCATTCTTAATGGCTGGATCGATGGCTGCGAGACCAAAGGCTTCAACGCCATCGAACCCGACAACCTCGACACCTTTACCCGTTCCGACGGTCTCCTCACCGCCGCCGACAACCTTGCGCTCGCCAAGCTATTCACCGCCTATGCGCATTCTGTTGGGATGGCCGTCGCCCAGAAGAACGCTGGATCGGAACTCGGATCCAGTGGTAAATCCACGGCTGGGTTCGATTTTGCGGTGGCAGAGGAGTGCCAGGAGTACAAGGAGTGTAACTCTTACACGGACGTCTACGGGAACAATATGATTGAGATTGAGTATACCGACAACGGTATCTCAGTTTGGAATGCTGCTTGCAAAGCGCGGGGAGCAAAAATCTCTGTCATTTATCGCGACGTGGATGTCGTTCCAGCGCGCTCAAAGGGGTACCATTACCAGGAGTGCTGAGTTGTGTGTGGGGTCGATATTCTGTTAGTTAAAGATTACCTACCTCTAATTTACTTCCATGTTGAGCTATACCATCTTCGGGTTCGTCAACGATATTGCAGATTCGAGCCGTTGAGTACTTGAAAAACTTTGTTTTGACCGCATTCAAGCCAGGCTGTCAAAGAAATTGAACCATGGGACAGTATTCTCGTCGGTTCAGCCCCACATCTTATAGTCCAGGATGTTGAGTCATATCTTCTGAATTGCTCCAGGCCAGTCTTTGAACTATTGAAAAATTCGAATTGTTGAAGCTGCACTGAACCCTCTCGTGCGCCTGTTGGATTTTGGGTGGTTCGGCATTACCACAATTTGCTGCTTCGACAGAGTGTGCTTGTCTGGACCGGTGTATTTGACTATTTCGTGTTTTCGCGAGTGAGGCGGGCGTGAAGACCAGCGTGGATGGAGACGAGGGGTGTGGGGCGGGATGAGATTCCAGCATAGCAGCGTCAGAGCGGCAGCGACGCGGGCGTGGACACCGGCGGAGATGCGGGGGGCGTCGACACTGCGATCGCGCAGATCCAGCGGGCATCGCATTGGAAGGGACGCAGGAGAGGTATAGGGACAATACCCGGAGGACGCGGTGCGCTGTGCGCGGTGGTAGACGGCAAGGGCGCGATCGCGTCGTTGCACCGATGTGAGAGTGCGCGCCGCCGGTGCGTGCAGTTGAGCTGGATGCGGAATGGGGCGGTCGTTGGGCGACGATCAAGCGTGAGCGGATAAAACTTCGACGAGTGGAACGACGGGTCGTGCGCAGCTAAGCGCGGTCCCCAGTGAAGCGGTGGGGTGCGTTCGAGGACAGCCTGCGATCTCCGTGACCCAGGAGCGTCCGGTTGTCGGCAAGAAGGCATAAGGAGGTGGGGATATGGAACTGGGCGAACGGTGTGGATGGGGACGGGGCAGTCCGGAGGAGATCTGGGAGAACGATGAGAAAAGATAGAAAGGATGAATATATTAGTACGCACCGTTTCGATGGGGGTACGGTGTGGAAGTCGGTTACTGCGCGTACTGCGCGAGGCACGGCCATACTGTGAATACGACGGCGCTGGGGACGCCATACGGTAGCCCGCATGCGTCGAGTGACTCTGTAGAGGCAGGGAAATAGATTAGAGGGCGATATAAGCCAGAAAGGAGCGGTGTCGAAGATAAGGCTTGTCCGGAGGTGGACAGAGGAGGCCAAGGTCGTGCGGGTAATAGGTGCCGAGCCGTAGAGCGAATCCCCCGAGCGTGCGATCAACAAAACTGTTCTATTGGTAGCAGAGTCAATAGGGTGATAAAGTTGATAACTTAGCTCAAAGCTCAAGTGTGTGTGCGAAGGGTTGAGTCAAAGAGTCAATTCTGGGTAGCGTCGACGTGGCGGTAAGGTAGGAAGAGAAAAACTGATCGAAAAAATACAAACAAATAATTTATGTAAGTGTGAGAGTCCGTTGTAAACCTGTCCGCTAAATTACCTCCGCAACACACAGCACACCGGGGGACGCGCAAAGACTGATAGGGAGACACACTGCCCCACAACAGTGTCAGAAATGGGTGCCCAATCCATTCTGAATGTCGATCCCCAGCGCGATCCGAGTGAACTGTGGCCTTGGAGGTAACATTTGCGTCCAGATTGCTACTGAATTGGGAATGCAATTGAAAGCGGAAAGGGAACGACGAGAATATGAGAGATCAAAGAACTCAACTGTGGTAAGTAAGGTAAGTATGTGTTTCAACTGTGGGAGAAATATTCCAAGGTAATGTTGACGCAGCGTATCTTGGCGGTGCAGTGTGAATAAAATTATATATGTGGTTGTGGACGCGTTCTGGGACCTGTGGAAGCGAGAGATGTTGTTTGGAAGTGAAGATAGCGCGTTTGACGCGTCGTGGCTGAAGAACAGAAATAGTACGCGCAATGTTGACGCGTTTAAGTTGATCACGTAACCGGCCCGTGTACCGAAGGCGACGAGCGAGGCAAGTCGCACTTCCACAGCGGGCGGAATGGGTGATGAAATATAAGAAGATTCACGCACCCTGCAGAAACCCATGCGCGGGGATTCATGGCATACTTCTTGCATCCCTCGTACACATGCGAAACGAAGCGATTATATGGTTGTGCGGCCCTTGCGGCCCAAATCCAAGATACCGTGTTTGCCTGATTTTTTGGAAGAAAGATCAGCTGAGCTATTCCCGAGAGAAAGCCTTAGAACAAAAGGAATAGCGACAGACCTTGGTGGGGAGACGAGAGTTATGTGCCGTACCGTTAGAACAAAACTGGGATTTTTGCTCCTCCATTGTTTGGCGGGCGGATATTCAGTCGACCGAAGAATTGGGATGACGTGAATCCGAGCAAGGGGGGAGCAATGGGACTCATGGGTCGACGGGCACGGTGGCGCGGGCGCTGCAGCATCGGGGCGAGCGGCAGCGCAAAGCGTGCGATACGCGGCCGAGGAGCATAGCGTACGAGGCATGTCAGAGGGGGCGGCAACAGAGGGCGGGAGGGCGAGGAGAGCGTACTCCCTGTCATTGACAGTGCCAACGGCGAGCAGACATTGAGCAGACATCCGGTGTGGTCGTATGAGTCAGGGACGTAACGTCACTAACGTGGGAACCGACGGAGGGTACCACCACATACGCCCAGACAAACGCGTCGCGTCGCGTGAGGTTCGGCAGAGCGCGAGAGCGCGTCAAGGCATTAGGGAGGGTTAGAGCAAAGAGGATGGAGTGACGAATGCGGTGCATTCAACGCGGAACAGCACGGTGGTTGGGCCGAGCCTGCGGAGTTGTTAAGTGAAGGTTGGTAGGCGGGAGGGACGGAATGGGCGGGATGGGCGGAAGGGACGGGAGCTCAATAGGATTTAGATTTGAGGTCGAAATGAGGTCCAGAACTCGAGATCACATCGCTATGAGAATGGGAACAAACTGAGGTCAACTATTCGAACTGTCATCACGGAGTCACTCTGAAGTCGAGCCAGGCTGGTGGTGTAGCAGCAACGCAGAGACAAAAAGAGAATTTAACCGTAGTTACTGGCGGCCGGGTCAGAAAATTGCCTCCCGTTCTGAACCTCCGTACGGCGCCGCAAAAGACAACAGGATCAGCCCCGTTCGACTCGGGGGCAGGTCATTTGCAAGCGTCATCAAAATATTCTTTTGCCGTAATTTCCTCCAAACTGTCCAGTATAGGTACCAGTTTAATGCGGAGATTATCGGTCCAGAAAATCCGTGGCGTGTGCGTGCAACTGGAGGATTTCCAAGGAGTGTTCCGCATTCGATTCAGGGGCGTGTCCTCAGTCTTCATCCGTGCCTTTTATGCATGCTCTCTTTTCCTTTCTCGTTTGAATCGGAGCCGATACTCTTCGAATTGCACAGAGCAGCGTGCCGGCTCCATCACAGTACCGTTTGTACACAGTGCAGGTACACCGTGCAGGTACCGTTTTGGCCCCTGAAGCCGAGCTGCCAGCAGGTTGGCCCACGGTGTATGGTTCAAAACAGTTGTCGAATAAAGGTGGTGAAGATGGTGAGGAATGTGAGGGCTGTTCTATGTCCGAGAGGAGAATTATTTAAGGGAAGAGAGAATTGTGCTGGGTGGGCCAGAAAACTATGACAGCGAAGACGATGATTTGAACGATTCCGCTACAACTCGTTTATGAATTACGTGACCCTTCTGAGGAAATCCTCTGGTCTCAGATGATGATTTGAACGATTCCGCTATAACTCGTTTATGAATTACGTGACCCTTCTGAGGAAATCCTCTGGTCTCAGATGATGATTTGAACGATTCCGCTATAACTCGTTTATGAATTACGTGACCCTTCTGAGGAAATCCTCTGGTCTCAGATGATGATTTGAACGATTCCGCTACAACTCGTTTATGAATTACGTGACCCTTCTGAGGAAATCCTCTGGTCTCTAATAACGACGCCGGCTGCACGCTGAACAGAATCCATCGATATTTGGAGCTATTGAGGAGTCAGCAAGGTATAACGAAAGGAAATGTGTATGTATGCTCACTATATTGCTCCGGGTAAAGATGACTGCGAAGGAGACCCATTAAATGGCTATTTTCTAAAAGAAAATGTATCCCGCTCACTATTGGTTGCAAGTCGTGGAGCATATGGGTGGGACACAATCAGGTGGGTGATTGGGGCTAAATTTGCATCGAGTGCTTGAGCACCTCACCTTCCGGAACGGAAGGCCTTAATTGCGGGTGGGGGGAAGAGGATCAAGCCATACCTCAACCGGTGGCTGCGGGAGAAAGGTTGAGACGAGATTCTATTGAACAGTACCAACGAAACACTCACAAGGTTCTCAGCGTGGCCGCAGCGTAGGAATAGGTTTCGGACACTGTTTGTCGCGTCAATTTCGGGTTCTGGCCATGATCAGAGAGAGCGAAAGGTACTGACTGACGCCAACGGCACATGGATGAGCAGTAGTATACTTTGAAAGAAGAGGAAAATGTGATTGGTGAGTCGGTGAGTGAAGAAGTCGAATGTGGAGACGGTCTTCTTATAGCGGCCACGGCTCGTTAAAATACCGTCACTGTCCCTCGGTGTTCGGTTCCTTGGGTAAAGGCAGGTGTAGTGATTGTCTGAATCCCTGTGTTCTCGTTGATCGTTTACCGGCTTAGTATTGCGCGAATGCAAGGATGGAGACCATTGCAGAGAAGACTAGATAAAGGCGTGGCTCTGGGCGATTATCTCAATTGAAGACTAGCCTAATAAGGTTTATTATCGACTAGCTGAGTTCGGTTGAAGATTTGGCTGTAACAAGCGAGCCTTTTGTTGGTATAAAAAAGCACTTCGCCACTTGTTCAAGTAGATTGGCAGGAGGTGACTCGGGAGATATACTTACCGCACAGATGGATTTTATGTGGGATGACTCGCTTGTTTCCGGACCGTTCTTCGAAAATGAATCAAGTCCTTGAAATGACCATTGCCAGGTTGGGTTGGAAACAGTATCAATTAGATGCGGTGTTCAATGGGCTCTACAATGCGTGGGCGCCAACTAGTCAAGCAACCTCCTAACAGCATGCCTGGCGGTGCGCGGCTCCGACATATCGCCTCGGTTCATAGTCATCGAGTTCAAATCATCACATTATTAGTTTGGATCGTCCTCTGGGTAGGCTTGAGTACCTGTGTCAATAGCTCTCTCTATGTTTTTCATTGTGAGTATCAAAGCACTGTCCACGTTTACCCTCGAAGAGCAGGATCGAATCCATTGTGTAGATTTCGGAGTGACCGATTGTCCTAACACATCGGATGAGGTTCGGGTTCCTCCTTATGCGGGGCCGAATGTTATGTGCACGCGCGTGAAAACCGCAGTTCGAAACAACCTCTCTGGGGCAGGTAATTCCGAGACGACCACACACGTCGTTGATATCATGATCTCACCCGGCTTGAATCTCCTGGATCAGATTCTTGAGCCTTCGAACGCTGTCAATGGGGGCTTGATTGCAGCCAAAATGGGATAGACGGGAATGAATATAGCCTGCATCCACAGAACGTTTGAAGCAAGGCCCCAACCGGCGGACGAATCCTTGAGGCCGCCATCTGGACCGACAACAATCGGTGCTGCCTACTCGAATACTCAGTATGTGCAATGTGGATACATCAGATCCATACCTGAAGTATCGGGATTGGTGCAAAATTGGCTAAAGTTTAAGTGACTAGAGATCCGCTTCCGTTAGGTTCGCATTTCACGAATGACTGTGCATGTGCCGTCATGGGATAGATCATAGCGGAACGATGGACTTATAAACCTATGCAATGGAATGTAGCGATTTCAAAAAGGCCACACCTGGCCTTAATAACCCCTTATTAAGGGTCTAAGCCTGAAGCAAAAATCCTGACCCTTAATAACCTCTTAGGCTGAAACACTGCCTTCAATGGACCTGGCTAGTGAAGCGCAGTCAGGGCGATTGAACCGAAGCACTCAGCACTGGTTGAAGTATTCAAGTTTTTCAGGCAGGAATTGGATGAAAAATTATGAATTTTTCACCCACCTTTTGACTGAAAATGGAAGTGAAAAACTCGTACAATTTTTCACCCATATTTCCACTGAAAAATTTGAAATGCTCAACCAGTGCAGGACAATTGAACCGACACAATGAAGCTGACTCTGTACTACAGCTCAGGGCGATTTAAGGTGGGATCACACAAATGACCAGTCATCCGTAAGTAGGTTCCTATCAGTTTGTGGCCGAGCAGCCGCTTGTACAAGTTAACATCTACATTATGAAGCCCATGTCATGTAGGGAGAAAGACGCCTCGAGCTGGAAGGCTTTAAGGCTTCGACTTTGGAACTTCTCGAAGTCAGCGTAATATGGATGACACAGCGGCATGTCTTCGGCAAAGCCCATTTTGCCGTTCTGGCCGCCATCAAATTTCCGTTTGGATGCCACGTTGTGGCGAGTGTGTTCCACAGTGTTCACTTCACTACTCAAGACAAATCCATGGTCTGCTGTATATAAATAAATAGTGCAGCCTTGGTGACGTGAAACTACTGTTGCTGAAGCTTGGCTCAAGCTCGCTCATCTCCAATAAGAGCGCGCTGGGTTGCATCAACGCCCAGTGAGTGAAAGTGGATGACCATGATACTTGTATGCTCACCCCATTTTTCATCCGTTCGGGATCATCGGCAAGCTCGAGAGAAACTATTTCTCCTTGGTCGAGCAAGCGAAAGCGTTGTCGTCCATTTAACCTGCAATATTCAATAGTATACGAGATTAAATGACAGTCGGTGGCGACTTACGATGCGAGCATCGAGTTCGAGAATACTGAGTGCGAATCTGATAAGAAAGTCCAGATAAAGCTAACGGCTCTCACGTTTTGGTTGGATGAAAAAGAAAGCCATGAAGGATACTGCACGATAAGTATGTCGACTCCATGAGTGTGGAAAGCGTCACTCACGGTCCGTGCGTGCCAGGAACTGTAAAAATACGTTCAACCAAGGACTTATGTTGCAACAGCGAAGAATACTTGCAAGGACAAGTTGCATAATTCCCGCCACACTAGAGTCAACGTGAAGGAGACGTGCATTGATAAGGTATTGATTTACCTCGTAATCAGTGTCGTTTCTAATCAATAATACGAAACATGATTAACGAGGAGCATTCATTGGACACAATAGGCGCACCAACGGTCCATATAATAAGTGTATCCACCATTCGCTGGGTCCTGTATACAGAACCACACATGGTCATGGCATTTCGAGCTACTGATAACAAGTTACCTACCGCTTGACGCCAGACCTGCGGAGGCGCCAGAGACAAAAGCACATTGAAACTGCGATTAACCCATCGACAGCCGGGCCCACAGACGATGCCGTTAGCATTTCCCAGTGGACATTCGACCGTAGGACAGAGAACCCCGAAGGGGATACCCAGAATGCGATAGTGAGGGCCACGTCGCAAATGAAACGTAGGAGAGTCAAAAACAAGCAAAGGACCATAATGCGCCAATGTCCCGACAGAACTCTGATGCGATTCCCAAAGAAGAGCTATCATAGTTCGTGATGACCATAGGAAACGGGTAAATAATGAAATGGAAATGCGTACTTGAACCAATGCATTTGTCGGAGCGGATAATAGTATCGTCATGTTGAGCGTGTGTGGCGGGTTGAGAATATGTTGACTCGGGGCATGACCATAGAAGGTAATGGTCATAGAGTAGATCTGAGTTCGTTAAGATAAATGGAACAGAGCGACAGAGAGGTATGTGGACCCACTGCGGCCAACCCGCAAATTGTATTGACGAGTTCAAGACACCTAGATAGTCAAGCCGATTGGAAGTGCCCTTGGAAATATTGAAATGATCGAACCAAATCACAGCGACCTTCCAGATCCTTCAGCCCGGTGTTTGTGGAGGTACGGAACAATGGTAGTTACCGTGGCCTTCAAAAGCTTAGAGTCCTCCGGGAATCGGCGGTAATAATTGAAAGTCTGCAGAGTTTCGATTCCGAATAGAAAGGTACCCAGGATCGCCCCGATTTCCATCGCTCCCAGGGTTCCATCGAGTGCTAGGAACTGAGAGGTCTGAAAGGTCTGAAAGGTATCTGGCATGGTAGGAAGACGGGGGATAAAGTATCCTATGGGAAGCAATTGTCATGTTATATATCACATCTCAAGGTCACTGGGGCTCGCAAACTGTATGAGTTTCACCTATATTTTTCAACCTGCTTTCTCATGGCTTTCATGCATATATAGCATGAAATGGAGTGGAATTCATGCAAAATTACTGGTATGAAATTCAAGCACTAAATGTAACATTTCATACCATGCTTTCACCCTATTAAAAGGTGCCTTTCACACAGAATCGAAAACAAGAGAGTGAAATTCATTGAGATTACTCAAGAATTTGTCGAAAACATGATCACCGGCTTTGTTTCAAGGTTTGCATTAGCCTCACCTCAAGTCTCGACTAGTCAGCCCAGTAACTCTTAACTAAGACCTCACAAATGTTTCATCAAGTATTAAGTACGAATAAGATAACTAATGCACTGAACTACCAAAGTTACACATGCAAATCATGTTCCAAGGACACCACTTGAGTTTTGTACCTTGTTCGGCCCACCGGGCTCTACTGTTTTCTCTGATCCTGGCCATTTTTGAGCCGGAAATTTCGTTTTTTTCGGTGTTTTCGAAATGGTGGGGTGGGGTCCAACTTGAACCCATTCAGAAGAATTTTGAAGGCATCCCTTTATCCCCTTCATTGGTAATGGTCAATGAAATTCACGCAAAATTGCGCTGACTAAATTCATGTGAAAAGATGATGAACTTAACTTCAGGCGAACAAGGCTTCACCATTAAAAATACATGAATGGGTGCATGACCTCGGCACTCCATACTATGAACATGACAAGTCTCCACCACTCAAAGGTGCTGCTGTGGAGGAGGTAGCACAAACATTTATGTTTGTTGCAGTTTGGTATTCACAGTATTTTGGACTGTAAATTTCATGGACTTTCAGCGTGACTTTGATACCTTCCGGGAACCCTACTCAAAGGATATGAATTAGGTACATGAATTCTGAAGTGTATGAAAATGCTTTCATACGGATTGTTCATGAATTCTTAAATTCATGTGCCCACTGCATGAAACTCATCTAGTTTGACGACCCCAGTGGGTGCTGTCGATGAACAAAAGATGATCACCGTTTTGTGTGAAAATGGCCTGCGAAACATCTACTAGGAGCAAGATTCCAGGAAATACCAGACTTTTGAGGGGCACAGTCGGCCCCAGCGAAATGCGATGCGCCGGAAGCGGCTTGGAACAGTGGGGGATTCTGGAGCTCTCGACTCGGAATCACGGTTTCGCAGGATATTGCAAGGGAATGCCGAGATCACCAGATCCACCGGGCGCTAGAAAGGAGATATGATCTACCTCCGAGAATGGAATTAATTCTCTGAATTCATTTATCGTTGAGCATCTAGCCTGTAAATGTTGAGGGACTATAGATTGAAACCCTGGCGCCTGTCAGTTCACGACAAACAGGCCAGATGTGGGACAGAATGCAAAGTAAAAACGTGTGTTTCCCAAGCAAAAGGTGACAAGGAGGCTGAAGGTCTAATTTTAACCAAGATTCCAACACAATTCGCATGCGTGGGAACATCAACCGCCATATCGGCATCAGGTGACATTACCGTGACGGGTGACATTAGGGGAAGTCAAAGCTGGGAATCGACGTCGATTCTGACGTAGGTCTTTTCTCTGTGCATGGTTAACTGTACATAGGTAAGATTGAATTTGACCCTGGGCATAGGTCAATCACTGATAGCTGAAGAAGGAAATAGCAATGAGCATAGCGCTCAAATAGCGCTTCCGAGTCATGGTACGGTGGAAAGCGCGGCCCCAGGCTGGCGAGCGGGGCGTGTCGAGCTGAGACACGGGGCCACTCGTCTTGATTGCGCTCGAGGCAGCAACAAGTTAGCAGGGAGAGGTAATGGAAATGAGGGCGGGGACGCACTAGTGGGGCTGCCGCCCGTGACCGTGGCCACGGATCCACGGCACCCGTGCCGTGCCCGTTCCGTTGGTCATTTTCCTGGGTGGTCTACGGCACGGGTTTCCATGCTCACGGCCCGTCGAACCACGGCCGTGGCACGGGCCGTTTCTTCTGCCTTCGAAAGGCGGAGATCCTGGCATAGAGTATCTGGAGCAGCTTCACATCATTACTGATCATGCACGTTCTATCATGTGGCATCTCTAAAACAGCGAAAGAGGTTTGCGGCAATTGCCAGTAGTGATGGCGGAGTTTCATCTTAGTTGATTTCATTTGTTTTTTCAACACTCCTCGCACTTCGCGTTTGTCTTCATACTGTTCAGGAAGTTAAGTATTTCAAAAGGTCTCTCAGCTCATTTGTGCCACTGAATAACCCTTAGCATCACCCAGGGGTTGGTTGCAGCCTCATTTTGACCTTTTACTTGGTTTTGACCGTTGATTCAAACTCGAGTAGGTTTAGACAAGACGCTACTCAAGAAAAAACTGAAACACAGCCGTGTACCCGTAACGGCCGTGCCGTTGAGAATCTTTTAGCAGCCTACCTCCGAGTCTCCCGCGACTATCGGCCTAGCCTCTTCCGATCCGTCCCGATCCTCACCGTTAAACGGGAACGCCGGGTCCTCCTGATTCCCTCCAACATGATTCCAGCCTCCCGCCCACCCATACGCGCCCCGCCACCGCCGCTGTCGCGTCCACGCGACGCGTTTGTTTGCGCGCGTGTGCCGCCGCCCTCTCGCTTGCCAAAGGCACATCACGCGACGAGTCACGACCACGCCTTCTAATAACGACGACCTGTACGCCGTGACCCGTCGCCCTCCCTACCCGCTGCCCCCCCCGTTCTACGCTACAACGTCGCCTGTTCTACGCTACGCCACCGCTCATCTAATGCCACATGGCCGCCGCTTTTCCCGATACCGCGACGCTCTATCCGCCATCTATCTCCCTTCTTCTGTCCTGCTCGACTCTACCCCTAATCCCGTTTCCAGGCTCGACTCCATACCCTAAGCCAAAGAAACGGAAGAAAAATTTCCTTCGTGCAGCAAACTGCCTATAACCTTCTACCTCGGCTGCAGCATCCTCAACGCGGGTCGCCCTTCGTCTGCCCAACTCCAGGTTTGTCTCCATTCTATTCTTTTCTAAGTTTCCCGACAAAAATATTCCCCGCTCACATTTTCCTCCCGAAACCCACGTATTCACCGTATTCTCAATTCCAAAGCGCTACGTCCATTGGAAGGGGTGCAATGGATGCAGCCTGTATACAACGAAACCGCCCGTGTTTCTACGAGGAAGGTAGGTAAATCCTCTTCTATTCCTCGACACTCCGCTATTTCCCTTTCTCCTTTATTTCGCGTTCCGATTAATTAACTACTTCCACAGAGCCTCCCCAGTGCACATCTTTCCATGCGCCGCCCTTTCACTGTATCCCATCGTGCGACGCCCCACGAAGTTCGGCCGCCTCACCGCCCACGTCTCTGCCCTCCCATGTCAGAGGCGGCATCTCCCTCAGAGGTGGCATCGAAGCTAGGCACTGCGATTGGATCGTGAGTATGCCCTCTTAACCGCTTTTCCTCAGTTCCTAATCAGTCTCCCGGTTCCCCTTCTCCATCCTCTCCTCTCTGATGCATTTTCCCCGCCATGTACGGTGTTCGCCCGTCGTTTCGGCATGCGTAGCTTCGCCGCATGACAGCTCCACAGCGGGTATGGCCTCGGCTCCTCTTCCAGGAGCAATATGCTACCTCGAGGCTCTCGCTGACGACCTGCGGCATACAAAATGCACACGCCGCTGCCACCGCGACACCGATGTACTGCACAGCCGCCCACGACCTCGGGCTCCCGCCTCGCACCCAGCCCCATGCGCGCGCTCACGCACCATCGACAACTAACCCTCGACCTCTCCGCTCCGCGCCCGACGAGTGGACCCTTGCCGCTCTCATGCGCACAGATGGCTCCTTGGAGAGTGATGGAGAAGCATTATGATATGATTATTGTGCGCCCGTCTTTCTTCTCTCTCTTTCCATTTCGCGCTCGAGCCTTTCGTCTTTTTTTTATCAGTCCTCATTTACTTATACCAATCTCACCGGCTTACTCTCTCCCCAGTCCCATGTGCCTGATGCGAGTGTCCCTATCGGTCCCCATCGCCCGGTCACTTCCGACATCGTGCAGCGGCATCCCTCGTTCCCCTGGCCAACGATTTGGTCTTCGAGCACCCTAGCTGCATCTGTTCTGTGCAGATGCGAATCCGCATCTCGTCGCGGGCGCAGCTTGGAATTCGGACGACGAGATGCGGCTTGGCATCCGGAATGTGATTCCAAATCGCGGGCATCGTACGTTGCCGTTTTAGTTTCTCTTATCCTCCTGATGCCCTCGTAGAAATAGGTTGACGAAATTCTCCTATTTTTGGGGCCGCAGACATTTTTTGAACATTTTACATGAAAATATGCGAAATTATCCAGGGGGGGTTTCCCTGATGCCATTGGCCAAGAAAACCCTCCCGTCGTCGCCACATCGCCAGAATTCCTTACAACTTCGCCCCTGTCTCTCGCATCTCCCTCCTCGCCCTCTCGCGCAGGTCCCGCCTTAGAAACTTGCCGACCGCGTTCTTGGGGATCTCGTCGACAAATACCACGCCTCCCCTTAGCTGCTTGTACGGCGCGACGCGGGCACGGACGTACTCTGCGATCTCCTCCGCTGTCACCTTGCCTCGGTCATCAACAACAACGTACGCGCGCGGCAGGTCGTTGCTGGGGTCGTCGGGCGCGGGCACGCCAATGACGGCGGCCTCGTGCACGCGCGGGTGCGCGAAGAGCACATTCTCGAGCTCGGCGGGCGCAACTTGCTGGCCCTTGTACTTGAGGATTTCCTATTTTTTTTCGGGGAGATAGATCAGCGCACAGTTTCTCCCCTGAACACTTCATTCTGATCCAAAATGAAGACGGGGGAAGCAAGGATACGGAGCACACACCTTCTTGCGATCCACGAGGTAGAATTTCCCCTCCCTGACCACTCCCACATCTCCCGTACAGAACCACCCGTCCCAAAACGCCGCCCGCGTCGCATCCTCGTTGCGGAAATACCCTTTCGTCACGAGCGCGCTCCGCACAAGCAACTCACCTTCCTCCCCCTCCTCGACATCCCGCATCTCCTCGTCCACGATTCGCAGCTCCACCCCTGGGAGCACGGGACTAAGACTCCCATAAGCGTCCGCGTCCGCGTCCCCGCGCGGCATGGCCGTCACTGCGCCCGTCGTCTCGCTCAATCCCCACGTCTGCCCAATCCTCACGGGCTCCTTCCCCCCCTCTCCCAACTTCGCGCTCGCGGCTCGCTGCAGCGCGGCGTCCATTGGCGCCGCGCCTGTACTCGCCCCTTCTACAAACCTGAAAGCCCTCGCCGCGGCGGGGTCCTTTGTGATCCTCAAAAAGATGCTCGGGACCGTGTAAAACACGGTGATCTCGTGGCGCTCCATGTAGCGCAGCAGGTCCGCCCAGCTGTAGCGCGGCAGCCAGAAGACGGTCCCCGCGCTGTACATTGGCCCGACTATGTAACCGAACAGGCCCGCGATGTGGCTGACGGGCAGGTGGCCCAGGGTGCGGTACGGGGTCGGGACAAAGGAAGGGTTCGTCTCAAACTCGCGCACGAGCCAATCCCTCGCTGAAAGCGCGGTGATGTACGTTTCCGCGACGAGGTTCAGGTGCGAGAGCCGCACACCCTTGGGCAGGCCTGTCGTGCCTGACGACCAGAGGATCGTGATCAGGCTTTCTTCCAGGGCTTTTGGGTCGGTCACGCGCTCCCACTCCAGCGTCTGGTCCGACAGCACGTTCATGCTCCCGTCCACGCTCTTAAGGCTCCATCTTCCCGGGGATGAGTCGAGCACGAGCACCACGCGGCCAGCGTCCAGTCCGCACTGGGCCGCGACCTCACGCGCGACGCCCGCGTGCGCACGGTCCGCGATGATGAGCCGCGACGTCCCGATCCGGACCTGCCGCGCGAGGTCGGTGGGGGTCGACGACGGCGACGCCGCGCTATAGACGCCGCCCGCGGCGATGATACCGAAGAAGGCCGCCGGGACGAGTACCTGCCCACCGCTGATGACGGTCACAATGTCAGTATTGGGACCACCCGCCCCGATGTCGAAGTGCGCGCGCAGGCCGTGCGCGATGCGCTGCGTGAGGGAGCGGAGGGTGGCCTTAGTCACTCTGTTGGACGGGTCGGCAGCGTCTGCGTGCAGGACGAGGGCGTCGTCCTGGGCGAAGGAGTGTTCCGAGTCTGTTGGGTGTGTTAGTGTGCGTGGACGAGATGGACCCCGCTTCTCTGTGGGAGAAGTTGGAGTTAAGAGGGAATAACTGGCCAAAGAGGAAGGTAAGCAGGTCTAGCTGTGGGATGTCGACGGTGGGCTTCGTCGGGTGGCGATAGATGCGGGACATTGTATTCGGGGACACGACTGAGGGAGTGAATCAGTTTGAGACAGATTTGTGAATGGGCGTCATCTTGCATCCTGCGGTGACCCAGGCATTTATGCCTTGCGAATGTATGCGGCAGCCGCGGTTGCGTGAGGGTTCGTCGCCACGATCTCGGTTTCCCGGCGGCCGATGCGATCACGAACTCCTTCTTGGTCACTCCCACTTTCAACAGCTGACCGCATATCTGTGAGAGAGGTCTACGAATGGAGATACGGCTTCAGAATAGGCTTAATCCTATAAAGAGAGTACGGTACTATTTCGACCGAATGTTGAGGTGACGAGTGACAGAGGGTCGTGAACTGAACATTTTTGAGCTAGGTGACGTGACTTTTCAATTCGGTGGCCGAAATATGCGAAAAAACGCCAAAATTTCTGGTCCGGCATTCGTCGAACCGCACATATTGTATGCCGAGGAATGAACACCATTTCCTGTGAACATTTGTGGCGACAGGTGACAGCCCGTGAACATTGGTCAAAATAGTGCAGTACTTGGGGCGGATTCTTGTCCAATACCCATCCGAATTCGCTCAAAATTTTTATATTATCGACAGGCACACCTGTCGGTTGAATTTCCGGTACTTCCGAAGACGATGGACAAAACATGAGTTCTTTTTGATGCACAAGTATAATTATAGTAAGCCTTGATTGCTTGCTGCTCATTCCGTGGGCACTGCTTTACAGCGCTAGCTTATCATGCGAGCTACCGGAGTTTGTAATAACGGAATTTCAATATCGCTAGGGGCTTCAACATCAACTTCAAATATCGCAATTGGTTTATCTTCTTTCTGATTCAACACACCCGAGCGAATATTGGAATTTAGAGAATGCCAGCTACATGGTAGTGCCACCATAATTATAAACTAGAATCACCCCATTGAGAGATACCCTGTGAGTGGTTCAATTTTCGGCAACCGTTTGAACCGTGTACAAACTGTTTGCAAACTGTTTGACCCCACGGGCAAACTAAAACGGTCAAAATCGTGTATCAACGGGTGTAAATGGAAACAGTTGGAGTCTTATTCAAGCCAACATCAATTGCTTTTTGAAGTCAACGGAGATCCGCTATTCCACTTTTGACCGCGTAGGTAATGCTCCTTCTCCACATCAGCCCTTGGCTGTCCCATGAACACGATGATCGCACCAACATCCACGGGGTATAGTAGAAGCAATTGTTGATGAGCTTGAAGACTCCTCATTACTGGAGTATCACGGTCAAATCGGCAGTCACGTTTACCCAGTGGATATGAATGTAATTAGCCCCTCGATAAGTCAGCGCTTAATGTCAATTTGTTGAATGTTGATGTGAACCACGTCTTGTTCTCTCTCCTTGTGAGTTCACATCACATCAAGAGATCGTTTTGGAATTATTTTAGAATATTTATCCATGCTTTACATCAGTACATCAGGAAAAAGTCCTGTGGCCGTAGTTCCCCGGTTATGTATATAGTCCAGGGTAGCTGCCGTAGTTGGCATAGCTCGGTAAAGTGCTATATAGTGCCGTGTAGTCGTCATAGCTGACCGCAAGAACTATGTTGCTTGAGCAGTCAATTATATTGTGCTATATTGTCTGGCATGACTCCTCGGGCGATCACTCAGGTCTATGGAGGATACGCAAATTTAGTTTGAAGTTGCTGGCAGTTGCAACATTATTGCGATTTTGCGTAATATATGAAAATTTTGCAAAAGTAGTCTAACACAATCAGATTGACCCTTCGACAAGTTCCCATTGCTGTCCAGCACAGGCGAAAAAGGCTAGGAGTCCGGCGGGTCTATGTGACCGGACAAATTGGAAGAATAATGAAAGTTCAAGCAGCATGTCAGTTTTGCTTAGTAGGGGTGCTCAATAATTAAATTCGCTCAGTTCAGTTCACTTTTTAATAAAAATAAAATAATGCGGTGATCTCGGCCGACGTATCCCAATTTAGTCACTCACTCGGATGCCACGCGTCACCAAGGCGGAGACACAGTCAGACCTTATTTACACTGCAGAGGCCATGCTTGCTGCAGCAATTGCTTTGGAGGATGACCCGGAAACTCAAGAAATGGCCCTACTTGAAGACCAAGAGGCATACGACACCGACCTTTTAGCGGACGACACCTCGGAAATTCTGGAGCTCTCCGCACTGGTTTGGATGGAAATCGCAGAAGCAATGACTGGAGATGGATCCAGAGGTCCATATAACCAGATTCTCAAGTCTAAGGATTTCTTCTCCGTCTGTTTGCAAGCCCCCGACCGGATGTTTCGCCACATGTTTCGGTATGGATCAAAGACGTGGCCTAGTCCTTTCTCATCCCCAAAGTCAGAATGGGCAGGGACATGTTTGATTGGCTTGTGGGGCTCCTTGCTCACAACCCCATCTTTCAGCCTTGTCGCGGACGGCCCCAGCGTCATGTCAAATACCAGCTCGGATGCTTCTTGATACGCTACGGATCGATTGGCTCCGATACGCTGGGGACTGCCCAGAAACTCTCCATCGGATTTGGAACAGTCTTCCTCTACTGTAACCGCGTTCGCCGTGCTATCCGCGAACTGCGTCCACAGTTTGTGGGCTGGCCAAGTGCTGGTCGGAAAGTAGAGATCAAAACACACATTAAGAACATCTCGGGCTTTTCTAGATGCCTTGGTGCGGGTGACGGGTCTCTCATCAACTTCGATGAGATTCCCATCCAGGATGGGCCACACTACATGTCCCGGAAGAAGCGGTTTGGCGTAGGTTTCAATATCTGTAACATGAATATGCTGACTCCTTTCGGCTAGACAAATATCCAGGCAACTTGCGACCACCAGAAACGATTCACGTCGTTTGAGCTGGGTTGGCCTGGTTCAGTCCCTGATGTAAAGATATTCAAACATTCTGATCTGTGGATGCGCCGTCATCTGTATTTTGAGAATGGCGAGTACATCCTGGTCGATAAAGGTCTAGTCAATGTTTTGGTATACTTTGTAACCCTGACTGATGTCTATCAGGATATCCTTCCACCCCGTTCACTGTCCGACCATTTGATGAGCCCGAGATTGCTGCAGCTTCTGATGCGGACAAGCACCGCATGCGGGCCTTCAACGTGCGGCTTTCCTCTGTAAGAATTGGAATTGAACATACATTCGGTCTTTTGAAGGGTCGATTCCCATCCCTGCGTGGAATGGGTCCTCATAAAGATATCGAAGATGTGTACAGGACTATTGAAGCTCTCATAGTTCTGCACAATATGGCGATTGACTTTGGGGATCAGCCGAGCGATGAATGGCGCATTAACATAAACCCTGAAGACGAGGATAATGACGACGATGAAGATCCCATGGTTTCTGATGTCATTGGAGATGCGGATGTGCCGGCGTACGAGACGGAAAACTATTTGAAGGAACAGGGTAGAAACAAACGGCTCGCACTGCTCAACAAACTGTTCTAGGTTTAGATCAAAAACAACATGTACGGTAGAATTACGGGCTATAGTATCGAGAATAGTGTTTTGTAAGGCTAACTAATAGATGTAGGGAAAGATTATGCACCGTAAGATTTCTTCAGTCAGTAGCAAAAATAGAAAAGAGGAATGCATTCGCGGCCACTTTGACCTCATCGCTAGCGCCTGCCATCCCAAGAACCTTTTCCGCCATCTCGACCTTCCCTTTCGTCTTGTCCAACTCCAACTTTTCGCGATCGAGAGCAAGCCTTGCATCGAGAACATTTGCCTTCTTCTCTTCCGCGACCGCCTTTATCTTCATGAAGTCCCCCAGGCCGGAGAATGAGTTGCCGATCTGCTTGCGGAAGGCAGATGGCGCAGCGTGCTTTGGCTCCGAAACGGTTGCGGCCGCTGTCTTGGGCACCTGAGCGGGCTTGCGGAGGTCGGGGTCTATGTTGGCGTCGTCCGAACCAATGTCGTCGCCCAAGTCGTTTTCGATGTCAGAGATAGCTGATGCGGAATTTCGAGCTACCTTGCGCGCGACCTTCGAACTGGTTGCAAGACTTGAGAGACGTCAGAAAATGTCGTGGAGGAAGGGAAGAATTACTGCGTACCGGCTAACAAAAAGATCATACCATCCGTTCGTCTGCCACTCGGTAATTGTCGCTGGTTTCAGAGAACCAAGGGGCAGTCCAGATTTCCGCGCGGCGGCAAGCCTACCAGGGAGAATGGCCTCAGCATCGTCACAGTCAGCATCCCCGCCGCCATTCCCCGTGAAGCCTTCGAACGCGCGAATCCACCCGTAAGTCTCGAGGGCGCGTCCAAACATGGATTTAACAGATTCGGGGGTGCGCGTGCCCTCGAAGAGCTCGGAAGCCTTCGCAAAATCAGCTATGTAACACGAATTGAGATGATCAATGTCTCACCCGCTTATACACATGGGTCGGATTGACCTTGTGTTGTTCAAAACGTCGGTCTGCGTCTGGCCCGAGGATGAAGTTGAAGACACGGCTCTTTTCCGCCGAATTCCAGTGACGGATCTTCCCGTCCGCGTTCCTCTCGACGTCGGAGTCGGAGTCGTCTGCGAGATCGATGGTGGGAGGTATGTTTTCCTCGTTGGACCTTTTCTTCTTCGGGTTGACCTTGGGCTGTGGCTTCGGTTTGGGTTTTGTGGATGAGGCCGTTTTAGCTTTGTTCTTTGAGCCGGGAGGACGTCCTCTGCCGCGGCGCTTGGGAGGTGACGTGGGCGGAGATTCCGAGGGAGCCTTGCGCTTGCCGAGAGGGCTCGACGCGTCAATCATGTCCCCAGAATGCTCTGACGCATCGGAAGGGTCCCCCGGTGCGTAGGTTTCGATAGGGTTACCGCCGTATTGTGAGGGCGCAATGTACTGCTGCACCGGGGGAAAGGCAAAGTCTCCCTGCATATTCTTGGTCAGAGGTTTGCCCAGAATAGACATTCAAGACCACGCACCCCTCTGACATATCTGTAGTCATTATCCATTGTCCAGTGAATTATTGCGGGAAGTCGCGTCGCGTCCAGTCGCGTCCAAGTAGGAAAACCTTCCTAAATTTGGGTGAGGCTTGAGGGGGTGAAAGTAGTTGGGGAACCCACCCAAGGTTCCAGGTCAAGCAGAAGAGTTGGAGTTCAGCCAGTGTACAAAGGTGAGGGCGAGAAGAAAGGGACAAAGAAAGGTATGCAGAGTCACGAGCATTTATCGGACATTCGGAGATCATCGGACTGAATATTATTTTATTTAAAAAATGAACTGAACTGACCGAATTTAATTATTGAGCACCCCTAGTCCGGGATGGGATAACTTACTCGGGCCCGAATAACATGCGATATGGTCCGTGCACATGTTGACTCTAGACGGCATTTTTGATGCCATCTTTGTCACCTCTTTCCTCTCCACCATCTTCCTCCTACGCTAGCTCCCGCCGCACTTCCCTTACAGTGGCAACACCCCATAAAGATCCGCCTTTCAACTCACTGATGCCACACTCGTTGTTTTTCGACAACGTTGCTTGTTCGTTCTTCCCCAACTTATAGACACTTCTTCTGCCTCCCGGCGTGATCTTGATCCAAGCTCAAGAGTCACGCAAGCTGTAGGGGAATTTTCCTCAGGTCCAATCCGTCGGCACAGTCCAGCATCGCAATATGTATGGTACGTGCTTCTTTTGCTGGCCCTCGTTGCAAAGTTCAAAGTACTGACTACGCAGGGAGATAGATTCAACGCGCGCCGGGACTCTGCGTTCAAGGTGGAATTTGCGCACAGCTTCAAGTTCATTCCATTCAACGGCGCCGCGGAGCTCGTTTCCCGGCCTTCTCTCCATGACGCGCCGGTGCTCGTTCCTCGCTACTCACGCATGCCCTCGATCTGCGAGCCACTCACGCACCGCTGCTCCCCGCCTCGAATTCATTGCCATATCCCTAGTCAATCGCGCACATAACCACTTCCTCGCGCGCGATTGGGCTTGACACAACGACCCCCCGAGTGCGATCCGACTTGCACACTCGACTCGGCCTCGCGCGCATGGTCAGCACGACCGTACGGTCTACGTACCTCCACTCCGCTTCATCAACTCTTCCCTGGTCACCCCCTCCATATGCGCCGCACGCTTGCCGTTCACCGTTGCTGCTACGTAACCTTGTCCGATAGAAGACTTCAACTTCCGTCTTGTACTTCGCTCGCAGGCGGATCGGATTCCTGGTCCTCGAACTGTCTCGACCAGCTGTATGTTACTGCTTTCATTTTGCATTTGTCTCCAAGCTCAATTTCTCGACCGTCTTCATCGTCCTCCTCCGAGTCTTGCGCCTAGCGTGCTCCGGCTCTGAATCCGCTACGTTCCGCTGCAGATTCCGCCGCAGATGGAGCAAGTCTATCGCATCTATAAATCCAATCCACATCGGGTCATCTCAACAATTTATCACTACCAAGGCACTTCCTCGGTCGCCAACTCCCAAGGCTTGCCATCTTTGACGGCCTTGAAATTCCAAAATCGCCCGCTGCTCTTTTCCTTGGTCGCTCCATCGATCCGCGCCAAAATCCCCCCTACCGACTCCTCCACAGAAACCGGGGCCTCCAGCATTCCGATGCTTGCGGCGCCTGTGTTCCCCATGTCCGTCGCTACCCATCCCGGGTGGATCGCCATCGCAATCAGTGCGGAGTGCTCCGCATCGAGTGCCTTCACGAGGAGGTTTCCTGCGACCTTGGACGCGCCGTACGCACTCGCGCCCGCGTCGTAGTACGCGCTGATGCTCGCCGTGACGGCGGAGATGTACGCGAGCGTCGGCGCGCCAGTGGGCGAGGCCAGCAGCAGCTCATGCGCCGCCTGGAAGAGGACGACCAGCCCGAGCGTATTCACCTTGAAGTGGTCCCGGAACTCGGCGAGCGGGGTGGTGGCAAGCGGTCCCCGGTACTTCACAACACCTAGGATGAGTCGCATCGACACAAGATTATTTCGAGAAGGCAAAGAAAGCATGGCGCGCACACCTGCGTTGGCGATAACGACGTCGAGCTGCCCTGCAATCTTCTGTATTTCCGCAATTGCCGCCTCGTTGTCAGCCTTGTCCCCCGCGGTCAATTTCACGGGGTGGACATTAGGATACCGTGCAGCGAGCTCTTGCAGAGACTCAGCAGCGGGCTCTCGCGCGCCAGCGAAGACAATGACGTTGGGGCGTGCGGCGAGCGTTGCTGAAAGCCCATATCCAAGACCACGATTCGCACCAGAAACTGCAATCCCATGTTCACTGTCAGTACGCTTCGAGTGGGGCGCGAGGCAACGCACTCAGATATACGGTTTTGGCGGACATCGTAAGTGCGTAAGCTGGTTTAGCTGAAGTCAGCGAGCGAGCGCCTTTTAACTCTTCGGCGGCATGCTGACGACATTCTTCGGCATCAAATAACTTGTGACCTTGTACAAGCCCGATAAAGCCGAAAGGCCGGAAAAGATCACAAGATCACAAGTACGCAAGCCTAATAGTCTATCTGGCAAGCTTCAAAATTTGGCTTAAAAATAAATTTCTTTTCTGCCTTGCACTAGTAATATTGTGTTATATTTGCCGTGTTCCCCGAAACCGGCTACACGGAAGTGTGTTCAATTGCGATCACATCCTTGAAGTCCGACACTGAAATTCCAGTGCTAGGAAGAGGCCGTGGTGCACTGTTTTCATCTGTATTGATGCCCCCTTTCAAGTTCGCTTTCGCTCCTTTCTTTTTTCGGTCTCTGAACTACCGCGACGTCTGCTTGAGCCTCGGCGCCCACAAGACGGCTGTCGACTCGCCCCTGTATGTTGCGCGCTCGCCGCTTCGAGTATCTCATATTGTACCATCCGAATTTCTGACACAAGGGACGAACCTTATCATCGAATCTTTACAGCTCGCCAAGGCTACCAAGCTCGCAAAGCAAGAAGGAGATGCCGGGAATGTGCAAAACGATCAAGGTCTGAATCTACGACGCGCAGTTTTTTTTTGACAACATGCTGCCTACGGGGCAGCCCGACGATTTTTAGCAGGCCGGGAGGCCACGTAGTGTCCTCGGCATATCCGGCGACATAAAACTGCGGTGATTTGTTTTGTTCGGACCACCTATGTTTCCCCCACTTCTCTCCGACCTCAATACTTGGACCACAGTAATTGTTCGGAAGAATTCTTGCCTGGGTGACCGCGATGTCTTTGAACACCTCTCTCGCCTGCCGGGCTCTGCTATGCTGGGTTCAGTCCCGACTAATCTCTGGAATTCGGAAATTGTTGCCTTCATTCAAGTCCGTGGTCTTCAGGCTGAACTCGACGAACCTGCTGTGTAATGATCTGCGACCTAATCCGGTCGCACAGGTGCTTTTTGTCGGCCATCCTGGCTCGGGTTGGTTTTTTTTGCGTCGCTCACACTGGAAAGTGCAGTTTCCATCCTCGGTTCGTCTGCGTTTATAGGAAGGGCACTATGGGGGTAGTGTTGTGATTGCCCGTGGTTAGCAAACAAGTCGAACGCGTCGCTTGCTTTGAAAGCCCTCTCCTCGTCCTCTTTTCACTCTTTCCTCTTCCGTCGCCGCTTTGTTCCCGCCGATATATATTGACCCTGCGAGCACAGAGAAGACTTATCGTCTCACACTGCGCTCGCAGTTAATTCGATCTCGTCGTCATCGCTCTCGATAATTTTTTACCCCACCCACCGTCCCCATTCCATTCTACATATATTTAATTACTCACTCAGTATCACTATGTTATTATATTGTCCCTCGCAACTAGTGATCCATGATTAGTCCAAGCGCTTTGGACCCAAACACTCTCCTCCTCTCACCCTCCGGTGTCACACGAAGGAGCTAAATGTCAAACCTGCCGGGGTATTTTCTTACTCAGTTACTGTTGCTGAACTGGAACTGCGAGGGTGCGAAATCCTTCTGGGATCTGGTACCAATTCCGTCTGCTGTGCTACCACTCCTCTGTGTCAATCACAACTTCCCTGGACCAATGCGCAGATCCTCACAACAAAACCGGCAATTTTGCTCGAACTATAGCTACACAAAGCTCGTTAGGAAGACGGTCCTTCAATTCTGCTGTATGATTGCTGCCATTGTAGGATCGAATTCAACTCGCTGTCCTCCCACGCAAATTGTGAATCTACTTTTGTACTGAGGTCCGGGGAGCGGAACACTGGCCTTCACATCCGCTTCCTATCTTCATCGTTCCCTGCAGAGTTTTATTTCCGTAGAGGGTACTCGTATCTCGAATATTATCGGTTTTTCTTGCCCGTTCTGAGTTGCCGGACCGGACCGAAGCGGAGGCAAGACTTGTCTGGATTCAGTTCTCACTTACTACGTGTTAGAAGTATCGTACTAACGTATCCTATGCCTTTATGAGTATATCTTTATCTGACCGGAGGGTTGATTCTCTATCTGAATCCGGTTACACCTTCTTTCCACGGTCATTTTGTGCTCGAGCCAATCCAAAAAGTACTTTTTTTTTTTTTTTCAGAAGTCGCAAACATGCAATTTTGATTAGATACTTGAGGTTGGTTGCACTTGCTTCTAATTCTCAAATTACAGGAAACTGGATATCGAGGCACATTCCACACATCGTCTTGCACATTATGCAGGTCAAATAATCGAACCAGCTTCAGAACTCATCCCGCAAATGCATTCCCTTTTTGGTTCAGTGGCGTCCTGGTGTTTGGCCGAGCATCGCCGCTATCAAAAGCTGTGCTCATCGCGTCTTTCACTTCGACCACTTCCCGTCCACTTCGAACATATCCCCAGCCTCTCTGCTCCAACTTCGAACCGCCTTCTAACGTACTTCGAACGGACTTCGCACGCCTTCTCTTCCGTCCAGGGCTGTCCACAAGCCGCCCCTATCCCGCGCACTCGTAGCGCACTCTAGCCCCTTCAAGGCTAACCCGTTCTTAAGCCACCTTCCTTCCTCACTTCTAGCACTTCGAAACATCTTCGCCAGCTCGCATGCACAGGCCGCCCACTTCGCCCACTTCGAGCGCCGTCTCGCCCCGCGCTTCGAGCCCCCGGACTTCAACCGCGCGCCGCCCATTCTCAACGCGTGCCCGTCCATCCGATCGCTAGCCCCGCACTTCGAACACCCGCCCTAAGCGCCCGTTCGTCCGCCCCACCCACTTGAAACGCCCCCGTCCAATTCGAACGCGTACCTCCACTTCGGCCCGCCACTTTGCCGTCCTTCGAACGCACCTCACCGACCTGCTCGCTCGTGTGGAGTAGAGCCTTCGCTCACGCTCAAGGCCGCTGGCGTGCCTACGCCTCATCCACGCCTCATCCACGCCGCATTCCGTTGATGTCCGTACGCGCACCGCCGCCGCCTTCGCCCTTCAACCCCCCATTGCCTCATCGCAGCCGCCTACGCGTTCAGCGCTGCCGCTGCGCCCACCGCGTCCGTTATGCGTCGAGACCTTACACCTGCACGAATTCGTGGTGCGTACCACGGGCATTCCCACTCTTGGTACGACCCCCCACGCACCATTGCGCGTTGTAGCTGTTCCCCGTCTCGCACGGCGCATACGTGCCCCATCTTCGATACTAACACGCGGAAGACCTCACTGGCGTTGTAAGTCGCGCGTCTTCCTTCCGGAGACGCGACCCTGGCACGGCTTCCTGGCTGTGTAAATTTGCCAGAAATCCGACCTTGTTATCTACCTGGAAATTGGCTTCGAAGGCGTGTGTGCCGGCCCGGTAGTGTGTTCTCGACGCTCCTTTGCCTGCTTGGGGCCGCGCTCGCCATCTCGACCGCGAGTTCGCCACCTGGACGTCCTTCTCGCCCCTCGCCTCCTCGGCCCCACAGTCGTCAGGTTCGCGAGGTGCGTCGCGCCCTTATCTCTATTAGCTTCACTTGCTCACTTCGCTCACAAACGCTCTACCTCCAGCGTAATGAATACTCGAGGCCTCGTGTCTCATCTCGGTACCTTCCCATCACCCTCGACGCTCTGCTCGCCAGCTTAGGGCCGGGCTCGTCGCCTATGACACCCCGCTACCTCGACACCTTGTTCGGCAGCACGACTCATGCAAGCACAATTTTTTTCCAGCACCCTTAGCCCGCAGCCCGCTACCTCTACGCCCAGGTCGCGAAGTCTCAGCACTCATGTCGCGGGCCCGCTTTAGGGTCCGGTGACAGTTAGTGTCAGCTGTCAGTAACTGTCAGGATGACTGTCAGAATCTGACTGACAGTTAATTATTTTTGCGTGGTCGAATCTGACAGTTGACAGTTCAAAACCAAAATTTTTTTGCTCCGACTTGCAGAGAATGACCTGCACAGCTCCCACTCGCCCGGCGCGGAATCACCAGGTCTCCTCCCGTAGTGCCAATGACGACAACTCTGTAGGCCTCAGTGCAGCTGCTCAAAACCTTCTCTCCGGTGTATGCTGCTCACGGCACGCTGATGATTCTTATTATCTAACTGCTGACAGCAAAACCTATCATTGATTTGGTCAAGAAAATTGCGAAGCTCACGTTGTTTCTCCCAGAGACTGTACCACTTGCCACAGAGGAAGATGAGCGCCGACTCACATCAAGTTCTCGCACGCGTCAAGGCGTTCATAAAGAGTCTGTTGAAGGGTCTTATTGACCAACACCAGAAACACAACTCTGGATGTAACTGCCATCCGATTTTCAAAAGAAAAACATGTCTGGAAATTGTTCGTGAGTGCCAGGCTCAGCTCGAGGCATGCTGGCAAGGCGAGGCTCCATTTCATGCACCTATTCTCAACGACAATGCGATGGAGTGGTGGGAAAATCTCGAGATTGGATATTCCCCGCGCTCGGGTGTTCTAGCAGTAAGTCGTCGTTTTATTAGCACAATATCACTGACCCGGTACTCCAGATGCTCGCAGTACACATCTTCGGCATTTTGGCCAACTCAATGCCCGACGAGCGCACGAACTCCAACATTACGTGGTTCAATTCTCCACTGCGAGGGAACCAGAAGGCGGAGAATCTACTCAATATGATCTTGGTCGGGTAATGGCATACATATCACGCGGAGGTACGTCGATTAATATTCACATTCCTAACCCAAAGTTCAACCATTTGTCACAGGGTGTAAAAGTGCGGCGTCCTCGCCGGAATCCAACTGTGGCTTTCCGACGCCTAAACTCTGAGCCCTTGGAGAAGGTGAAACACAAAGCTGCCGACCATTCCAACAGCGACAGTGAAACCGACTCAGACTCCGACAAGGAGTCCGACTCTCCCACTGTCATCACACAATCTGTTCCCTCGAATACCGTCGTCTCTGCTCCTGCTGTGGGAGAGGAGCCATCGCACAGTGAGGATGAGGAAGCTGACAGAATCCGTCCCAGGTATCATCGTAAAAAGCGGGCGGCAAAGACGAAAAGGAAAAAGAAAGTATTTCCGTCTCACACGAAATTCGTCGTTGATCCAGATATCAACCTGCGCTGAGCTGGACTCAAGGAGGTTCTCAGTGATGAGCCGTCTGCACCGAAAACCCGCGCTGCAGTGGTGATTGGTGTTGGTGCGTCCAGTTCGGACAACCAAGACCTCTGTGAAGGCTGGTGACTTTGCGTAGTAGTCCTGTATACCGAGCTCGCAATTGTCAGAACTGTCAACTGTCAGAACTGACTGTCAGCCTGACTGTCAACCTGACAATTAATTATTTTCTCCAAATGCTAACTGTCACCGGACCCTAGCCCGCTTTCACGTCGCCATTTCGCCACGCCGTTCGCCACAAGCTTGCCAGCCACGCCGGACGCCCACGTGCCATGTGCGACTCGCCACCAGCTCCGCCCTCAACGTGTCAGTCCAATACCGCCCTCGCGACTTGCCACACTGCCATATACAACGCAAAGGACCGCAGCAGCACAGACTTGACGCCGGTCCTCGCCAGCATTCTGGGCGCACACGTCTGGTGCATGA
The DNA here is from genome assembly GCA_014925785.1 of Mycena galopus ATCC 62051. Classification (NCBI taxonomy): domain Eukaryota; kingdom Fungi; phylum Basidiomycota; class Agaricomycetes; order Agaricales; family Mycenaceae; genus Mycena; species Mycena galopus. The sequence goes on from WIQG01000091.1 coordinate 350,372, forward strand.
AGTGTGTTTCTTTCCAACACCACCTTGCGTTCTGTCTATTTGTTAGGGTGATGGCATCATTCCTTCGGTGTATCTCTTCCTTTGGGTCTACTGTACTATTTCGACCAAGTGTTCGGTCACTGGTCACAAGGACCATTGAACCGAACACTTCGTGAAAGGGGTCACAGGTCACCGTGGTTTGGGATCGATGTTTTTGAGCTTTTCTGTCCCAAATAGGTAATTTTCGCGCCAGAGAACTTCCTTAAAAGGGAATTTGAACTGTTGGCAAATGAACAGTTGTGGTCACAGGTCACAATGGGCGAACACTTGGTCAAAATAGTACAGTATATTACATTCCATCCCTACTACGGATTCCTTCTTTTGGTTCTGCTTACCCGTCTTTCGTGTGTGTACCTCTGTACCTCTTCGCTCGTCTTCAAACCTAACGCTGACTCTCCCTTGTCTTCAGAATGCTCGCTACACGGGGTCACTGCATTCAGAGCCTCGGTAGACAGCGGTAGACCCGGCCCGTCGCACCTGGGCGCCCTATGGCCGACCTTGGCTTGGCAAACCTTATCTCTGAGGTCGGCCATAGGGCGCGCAGGAGCACGGGCCGGGTCTACCAGGGCCCTGAATGCAGTGCATGTCGTCTCCTTCACTACCGACAGTACCCTTTCCTAAACATCACACCGGACGCGGCTTGTGCCCAAGCCATGCGAAGCGCACGGGGAGCAAGCGTCGTTAAGAGACTCTCAAAGTAAGCAGTTTTCAATACATATATTTTTTTCCTGCTGCACCTTAATTCGCCTTACCCGGGACTATAGCTTCCGCCTCCTTCCGAATTGTCTGTCCTGGCCACACATTGACTGCAAGATGAAGTGCGTAACAGGCCCTGGACGGGAAGATATACGCCGTGTTTCTTTTTTTGATTTTTTGATACTTTTGCCGATTTATTTTGGCTTAAATCTCATCCACTGGGTTTCTTTTCTACTTTGTTTTGTCGCTGGTTTGTGAGCGACTATCTTTCGCCGTTCACTGTGCAGCCTGGGCACATTTACCAGGGGTACGTCATGGAGAATGTTTGAAGGCTTGAGGTCTTGATTTCGTGAAGGGCTGGGACTCGGAGTATGCACCTGGCAATTGACGTGTGCGCCAATTTTTAGGGGGGCCAACCCCACCCCAGTGGGAAAGAATGGAGAATTTGGATGCTCAAGTTGTTCCCAGGGTGACATAACGAGGGAACAAAATCCTCATTGGTTCAGGCATGACGTACGAATTTATGGCAGTCGGGATGAAGTCCTATATGGGCCATAATCTATATGGGGAGCAGCGTGCCCTACTTAAAGGACACGTCCGTCGTCAGATTTGAGGCCACGCCAACGCGATGTTTCTTCTCACGTTCTTCATTTTGTTCGTCCTCAGCGGAGTCGGGCTGTGTAAGCTGTACGAAGACGTTGCCGACCTCCCTGGTCTGCACTACGACTTTGTGATTGTGGGAGGTACGTCAGATGTCGCTGGAACCACTGGCGAGCATTGAGCGTCACCCTCAGGCGGTACGGCGGGCAACGTGGTTGCAAATCGGCTCTCGGAGAACCCACACGTGTCGGTGCTTGTATTAGAGGCCGGGCCGTCGTAAGCATACACATCTATGGTCATTTTTGTCGGAGACCTCACCGGAACAGAAATGACGGAGTCCTTGACTCACAGGTCCCGTTTCTCTCGGTCGAAATGTTCCTAAACCCCACCTATAGCTGGAGTGCGTCTTTACGCGGTTCTAGACTCCTTTGAATCTGACCATGCATCACAGACTACACGACGACGCCGATGCCGGGGTTCAATGGGCGGTCCGTGTCGTATAGTAGGGGTGCGTTTTTTGTGCGTCCCAGGCCGAGGGCAATACTCATTCGAGCATAAATAAGCCTTCATACTGGGGGATGCAGTGCGCACAGTATGCCCCTTCCTCTTGTCTGTTGCCTATCACCATGTTAACCTGATGTTCAGACGGTATGGCTTATACACGAGGCGCCGCGTCGGACTTCGACCGTTACGCGGAGTTGGCTGGCGACGCTGGTTGGTCCTGGAATCAACTCTTTCCTTACTTCCTCAAGGTACGTGACTCCAACAAATAGCGGTTCTCGAGTTGATTAACCCACGACGCCAGAATGAGAAATGGACCCCACCCGCAGACCACCATGACACCCGGGGGCAATTCAACCCACACGTCCATGGTACCGACGGACCGATATCCGTCAGCCTCAATGGCTTCTCTTTGCCGACCTTTGAGCAAAAAGTCATCCAAACGACCAAGGAGCTTCCACACGACTTCCCTTTCAATTTGGACCCAAATTCAGGGAAGGAGTTGGGAGTTTGTGCGTCTACGCGAGCATTGTGATTGTGCAGATTTATGGCTGACACGAGGAATAGCGTGGGTGCAGTCTACTATCGGTGGCGGAGAGCGGAGCACGTCCGCAACGGGATATCTCGCGCGCAAGTTCATCCAGCGGCAGAATCTACACGTTCTTTTGCACGCACAGGTGTCCAAGCTCGTCAATGTAACGCTGAAGACAGGGAAGCCGAGCTTCGGCGGGGTGGAGTTCAGATTCGGTTTGCATCTATCAGGCAAAGCAGATTACGTCCACTGACTATCCCCATAGGAAATTCACTTTTTGTCGTCCATGCGGCAAAGGAGATTGTTCTCTCTGGTGGTGCGATTGGCAGTCCACAGATCCTCATGAATTCCGGGGTAGGCGCACATGCGACGCTCAGCGCCCTCGGCATCCCGACCGTCCTCGACCTTCCCAGCGTTGGGCAGAATGCCTCAGACCAACCGCTTCTGATCACACAGTGGGCAGTGAACTCCACAGACACCTTTGATTCCATCAGACAGAACGCTACGCGGTTCGCGGAGGGTATGGCGCAATGGAACGCCTCACGCACAGGCCCATTCGTCGACTCGGGAGACATGACACACCTCGGTTGGTTCCGCCTCGCGCAAGACTCTCCCGCTTTCAGCGTACACCCTGATCCCTCATCTGGGCCGGATGCGCCGCATCTTGAACTCTCCTTCGTTCCTGCCGGTGAAGGGTCGGTGCGTTTTAGTCAACCCTTGACGCTTCAATTAGCTGTGGTTCTCACCTCGTTGGCAGACCCCGGGGAACTCCATGAGCATCTTCATCGCGGTTGTCAGCCCCGTCAGCCGTGAGCATTTCCGGTTCATTCCCTTGCAGCAGCGAGTTGAGTTTCCGAATTGTAGGCGGGTCGGTCGTGATCAATAGCAGTGACCCGTTTGCGCCGCCGCTCATCGATCCGGGGTATTTTTCCAACAAATGGGATCTACTGGCGATCCGCGATGGTATCTCGCTCGCCGAGCGCTTCGTCAGTGCTCCCGCATGGAGCGGGTTCGTTGGTGCGATGACGCCGAATCTGGCTAACCTGAGCTCCGCTGACCTTGACACCGCGATCCGTAACATGGCGGCCCCGAACCTGCATATGGTGGGGACCGCCGGGATGTCGGCGCGTGGTGCGCCCTACGGCGTGGTTAATCCGGACCTTCAAGTGAAGGGCGCGGTGGGCCTGAGCGTCATTGACGCCTCGGTGGTGGTGAGTTCGTTTCTTTGTCGTTCACTTTCCCCCATACTGAATCAATACCAGCCCATTGTGCCGGCGGCTCATACGCAGGCAGCTACTTATGCGTTTGCGGAGCGCGGATCAGACTTGCTAAAGCAACGATGGGGGCTGTAATATGTCTCCAAGAATCGATTCACGGTTTGAATGTCTGATCGTGTCATTTTGTTTTTCGATACTAATCGTCAAATGAATGTTTTTCTTTCTGCTGAATCTTAGATGGAAGAACGAGCTCTCAAAGTTCCAGATTTTTTCCGATTGTCCCCATAGACTTTGCCCTTGAGTGCAACGGGGACATTGTTTGAATCATGGAATACAGTAGTGCATGGCTGACGGTCAGGAAGGCTAGGAGGGACCTCTATCGACCCTTTCCAGCAACCAGCCCATGCTCCCAGGCTATGGCTGTGAACATTCAGCTTCGGCTGCGAGCATACACTAGTCAGCCTGATATTTGGATCATCTCTGACCTTATCGGCACTCATGCAAATGAGCTTGCTGAGGAGGCTGGATGCGGGGTGGAGTCGCGCTTTATCTTATGGGAATAAAAACGCGATTGATGTTTTTTTTCTTTCTTTTCCGTCGCCCGTCGGCAGGACTATGCAAACCCATCGGATCCAGCGTTCAACTTGGATTTCTGGGGCGCGGGAGAGGAGCCGGGGTTCTTCCTCGAATATTGCTGAGTGAGCTGGACGGTGATTATTACTCGGCCAATTGGGGCCATTCTGCGTCATCGTAATACAGGGAAAATGCTGTTCATAAATTGTTCAAACTGTCTTTTACCCTAGTAAATGTTTGTTATCATTTGTTCAATGTGGCCTACCCCTCGTTAAAAGCCAAGTTGGTGGTCGATGGTACTTGGTGGTGCTGGAGTGCTATTTTGGGTGAAGATCATGGTGGGCGGCGACGGCGCCGCCGCATTCGGCGCGGGACCGGCGTGCATATGCGATGGGGGCATAGGGATAGTTCCAGCGATGCTGGAACAGTGTTAGTTCAAGTGAATAAATGAAGAAATGGATAATGTATACTTACATTTCTGCTCGCCGCGTAAAAGAGGAAAAGACATGTCTTTTCGTCATTCGGCGCAGATACAACAATTCCTAAAAATCTTCAAATTTCTTAGGGTTTCGAAAAACGCCCGCGACAATTGCGCAGATTCAGTGAAGTGCAACAGAACACGCCTCGATATAAGCTCCGAGAGCTACAAGTATAAGCGCCAGGCTATGACATGGCCTCTTGTTTGGGGCTGGCCATTTGAAGGCAATGGTTGAATGTGGGATGTACGACAACTCCGTGAGGAAAGCGAAAGCACTTCACTCTGCTGCTAGAGAAAAATTCTGGGACGGATTACCGGAGCTGTTCGGTTTGAAACCGGGGTGAGCGAAGTTGGAGCAGATGCAAGGGTCCCTGGCAGTAAGTTTTTCTGTCGGTGTTTCTTGTACTCAACTTCCATTTTTGTTGTAAATTTCGGACGAGGAAGTCGCCGTGTAACTGGCAGGACTCTTCAAGGCAGCACTGCATGCTCAGCTGCTCTATTCTCTTGGAGTTCAGAAAGCTCACTATCTATGTCTACCCAGTCTTGTGAATTTACCCGCTATCGTTGAGCACAGAAATATTGCCTTGTGTGCTCGATGTTCAGTATCTAAATTCGCACTAAAATGTAAACCACAGTTTCTCTCCCCAGCCTTATTCTGGCCTCCTCTGCAGTCATTGTCGTGAGACTTAAGCCGCGTGGACTGTTCATCACTGCTCCGTCGCGCTCCGGTGCAAAGGCGGCCTCTACCACCCGGGTAGCAGCGAAGATGATCACAATTTTCGAAGCCGCAGGCAACAAGGTTATCTGGCTGACATAGACCGGGACGAGGAGGCAGCAAGCGAATGACTGTCATCTCGTGTTCGTTGGATTATCGTCTTCAATTGTAATGGGACGAGGTCTTTCTGAAAGTTGGGCCAGATACCAACTCAAAACTACAATATCGCTTGCTCTATAGCCGTACCACCACATCACCGTAATCCAAATTATTCGTGCTACCCTCCTCGAGCATCTAATACACTTCCACCAGTTCCCCATCCTCGTCGTTGAAATCCACGAAGCGTTGAAATCGATCTGCGAAAACGTCTTCATCCCCTTGCTCTGAATCCGGGCGGGCAAGCCAGAAGACCATCTTTTGGAGAAGAATGGTGCGCCTCTCTTTTTGATAGTCGTGGTGGATGAGCGCGCGTAGAAAAGAGCGCATAGCGAAATCTAGCCATTTGCCGGTGCCTGAGGAGTAAGGGTGTTATTAGGTAACAGTGGAGGTAAATCAGATTCGAGTTAACTAATCGAGTCCAGTCCTTACAGAACATATACCGTACCCAAAGCAAAAGCAAGAGTCGTGTAATACGAGTTCACTAGAGGGTCAAACAACTGGTGCAGTAAGGTCCGCAAAATAACTGTCAGAGTACTTTGAATCCGCGAACTCCTTCATATAGACAATCTTTTCCCCAGAGAAATTAAAGGTGAACATATACTCGTTATTGTATTTCTTCCCCGATTTCGACATGCCATCTGATTTGACCTACGGCGCAGTTAAGTTGGTTTTATTCATTGTTCAATGGATGGCAACAGAAAACCAACATGAAAAACCACGGCGTCTGAACCTTGAATCACATCAATTGGATTCAGAAGCTAGAAAACCAACTTGTGGGTCAGCATTCCGGGTCCATTACCTAGTGAGTAGACATACGGTGATGTATTCGAAAACCGTCAACCAAGCATGCTTGAAGAGCTCCAACGTCTCTTCCTTCCCTCGCTTGGCCTTCCCTCCGGGCGGAGACAGGCTGGCAGGGAAGTACTCGAACATAAAGTCTGGATCCAGAAGATCTGCGAGAGCGTCAAAGTTGAGAGCATTCAAATGCGAGAGGAATGCGTGGGCATTTTCAAGTTGCTTGGCTTGGGTGGCGGACATGGTTGGTATACAGACGAGACGAATTATTTCGCGCTTCCTTAAAACCTTCATCCATTCCGCCTTGATTCCGTCGAACGGGGACCGTGCTTTGTCAAGGCTTGCTGCCGGGGTGTACGCGGACAAGCCGAGGAGTCATCAGAGATTTGACATTTTCATTGCGTCTTTTCTCGGCTTTTTGGCTTGGCAACGCTAGCCGACAAGCTCACAAGCCAATATCCAAAATCATGAACTGACCTTGCTAAAGAGAGGTGATCATTGTACTGGTCAATCCCTAACCCCAGCACACTCAAGTGTAGCACAATATTATTGGTGCAAGGCAGAAAAGAAATTTATTTGTAGCCCAATTTTGAAGCTTGTGATATCCAGACATAGGTTTGCGTACTTGTACAAGGTCATAAGTTATTCCCACTACCTTTAGGTGTAGGTCTTAAGGCGCCCAATCAAACGACTTTTGACAGACACTGGGGGCAAAACCCAAGGCATATGGATTCCATATGCCTTACAGGCATGTCCTTCCCATGTGGTTGATCCGTAGGACAAAGGTGTCAATTACCCTTGTCCCATCTTTGTTTTGGGAGTGACTCAAGGCCAAAAGCAAAGATGGAACAAAGGTGTCAATCACCTTTGTTCCATGGATCACCCACATGCAAAGGACATGCCTTGGGTTTTGCCCCCGGTGAGACCATCTCATTTTTTGTCAGCATGTTTTGCATCAGCGCCTTTTGTGCATCTCTGATTGGATGCCACTGATAGGGCTATCAGATTTGCGTCATCCCGCCTGTGTCAACAGTGCAAATTACTCCGAGGGCTGACGTGGTTTGGATGTGTTTCTCGCGGGTCGGGTCCCGAGCACTTCCACCGAGTAACAATGATTTTAGTGGGAGTGGGACTTGACCAGTCCCATTCCAGTACTTGAAAAGTGCGACTCAGTCCCATTAATGGGACTCAGCTCTGCTACGGAGTGCGACTCAGTCCCGTTAATGGAATTCAGCTCTGGTCGGCATCCCTAGCCAAAATCCGACGAGACTGTTCCCATCAAAGCCGTCGGGCAACCAGTCCCACTCGGTAAATCGAGTCGCACTTTTCATTGGATCAAAATGGGACTCAAACACCATCAGCGCGACTCGGCGAGTCCCACTCCCACTAATCTTGTATATACTCACTTCCACCAATGCCTCCGGACCTCTCCCTCGCTTCAATCAAAATTCGGTCTTGGACTGAGTCCGGTACTCTTCCCCATCTAGTAGTGGGCACTCGGTCCCTTCTTCAAGTTGGTCACTCCCGGCGCAATCTCCTCACCTTGTGTTATCACCGCAAAACGTATTCCTTGTCCTTTGATCGCGTTTCTGAGAAATCTGCGCTTCAAACTTTCTTCCCTTATTAGGATGGTTCTTGATCTTCACTGTGGCATTTGGCAGCCTTGCGTTCCATCTATCAGTCGCCTACTCGCCAGTAATATGTGTAGACTTACTCCGGCGTTCCCATTGCCCCAACGAGACATGTTTCGTGGAACCAGTTCTGAATGTTGACTCGGTGCTCCATGGTACATTACCTGCGCACAGTTTACATGTGCTCCGAAACAAGCAGAAGTGATTTGCATCCATTGAATACCTGTGAACCATTCCTCTCATGAATTTAGTGCTTGCTGGGTTGCTGGATTATGTTTGAAATGCTAGATCTTCGTCCTGCTATGCTCATATCATTTTAAATGCCGAACCAAACGGAATTCTACAGAATAGTGCTGTTCTGTGGTGCGATAAAATATGCCTATACTCCATCCGCGCGATGTTCTATTCAGACTGCGTGCTGCGATCCAAAGTGGTCTGCCTCTTCTATTACTTCGAGTCGGGCAGCCTCCCGAGTTCAATTTTGAAGAAAGCTTCCACTGCAGTTCTGATTCATCAGCAAATTTTGGCAAGAAACATTTATCAGAACCATAGAAAGGGCTGAAGAAATACCTCACAGGTACGTTCTGATCTGCTAAGAGCCCTCCAGTCGAAATTTTGGTACCAATGAGTATTTGTGTCACCGATCCCAATAATTTCCTTTTTTGATGGTGTTAGTATCCATCTGTTTCGTGCGTTTGGCTTCATGAATGCTCTGGAAACGACCTATTACTATCTAAATACGCAACTTTCTGAGCAAGACAAGGAGTTCTCTGCAACACCCAGAAATGGATCCAAAGTACTTATGGACATCCGAAATCAATGGTCCTCTTTCGCGCTCCTATGATTAACCCAATCCATCTTGTTCTAACCCTCTGCTTGGCGGCGTCCAATCTGTCGCGTATCATTGATATTCTCGCTGGCTCTGTGAATATCTTGCTGGACTTCACCGTCCATGGCTGGTCCTTTATTTCAATCGGCAAGGTACGCATGCCAACTGTCCTTTCCATACTTTGCCCGGAATTCATGTTCCCACATAGGACAATTAATTGGAATGGTTAAAGTCATTCCTAATAACTCCGCCGCGCTGCCTTCTGCTCGCAAGTTCGCATCTGAATTCATGTTTCCACATAGGATAATTAATTGGAATGGTTAAAGGCAATAACTCCGTTGCGCTGCCTTCTGCTCGCGAGTTCCCATCTGAAATCCAAGAAGTTGACATTGAAGATGCGCGCTATAAGATATCTGCCAACAGATACGGTATGCGCTGGAGATAATCCCGATATACAGCGTTTTCTGGGCCTTATTGCGCCACTGCTTCTTCGCCCATCTTTTCCAGATACGTCCAGCACCACGCCGACCACTCCGAAAACCTGGAACGGATAGCCGAATGGAAGATTCCGCCCCTGTTTCTTCCTCAGTAGGTAAAAGATACCGATTGGCCTGCTCACCTCAATTGGGTTTGCGAGCTCTTCCGGGGAGATGGCGCGCCTAGATAGATTTTGATGTGGGGCAGATTGATTTGAGTGGTCCAAATTCTTCTCGTACACACTGCGTTCCGGCCCCCCGTAGACAGACCCACGTCTAACTTAGCGTACGTCCAGCTACCCAGTTTCTATATGTGGCTACACCCGCTACCTCTGGCTACCTGTCTGTACACTGTCATGTGTGTCGAGCTTAACGTACGACCATCTACGTGATGTCTTCATGCCGTAAACGCACCATCACATCAGTTTACGTGTGTCTACGCTGTCAACGCACTTAGACCTACGTAGACGCACCTCGATTACCCCATCCCAAATCTATCCACAAATTGCCAAATTTGTCAACCATGGTGTAGGCTCGGGGTGAATCTACATCTGCCTACATGTGGCTACGTGCGTGTACATTGATGTGAGTGAGTACAAGGGGGTCCGGTTCTGGGAGTTCCACACATAGGGTACTTTTCTGGTAGATTTTAACCAGCTGAACACAAATATCACCATCCTGAGGCACCAATTGAAGTCGTTGTGGACCTTTGACCTAAAAGATTATTCCTATATCGGGCCTGATAAGAGATTTGATGTGTCTCAAAGCAGTAATTTATCATGTCAAAACGATCTGGACCTTGGTAAAAGTCTTTTCCTTCAACATCGTACTTTACTTTATTTTGAGCTGCGGAATACACTCCGACAATACTCTTTAGGGCCATCTAAAAAAAAGCGTCCCAAACGGCCGTTTTGGTGTCTATATAAGGTAATTTCCCACGGTAGGTAGGTAGGTCAAGGCTCGAACCTGTCCGAAAAAAAAATTGTAGGTGATATCATTTTTTCTTATCTTTGGACCCCCTTGAGTGAGTAGACACATGTAGACATTGTTGCATGGGTAGATCAACTGTGTCTACATATCGTAGACACAGGTAGACAATGGGGTCTGTCTAACCCTCCATCTACAGGGGGCCGGAACACAGTGACACGGGGCAAACTCAAATATTCAAGGTGGTCTTGTCAGATACTGGGTCACGACAGCCTTTAACGTACAACTCCGAGGCGGCGAATACTGGAATGCACTCCAAGCAGCCTCGAGTCTCGAATTGGTCAAGCGAGTCCTCGAAGACGGGGCAGATCCGAATATCCAAGGTGATATTTTCCTCGACGCAACACTCGCTAAGATAAAACTCCGCGGCAGGCTCTATACTGTACTACAAGCAACCTCGTTCTGGGGCCGTTCGGACGTGGTGAAGCTCCTCCTCGAACACGGGGCAGACCCTAATATTCATGGGGACCTCATATTCCTGATTTCGATAAGGACTCAGGGATAGCATATAATTCCAAGGTGGCGAGTTCAATGAAAAAAATTGGTTCCGCGGAATCTAAAAAGAGGATTTATTTTCGGGACAGAGGTCAAGGCTAAGGGAATAGTACAGAACGACATAACGTGGTTAACAGTGTGAGAGACCGGAATCTCAAAAGATTCCGGTGCTGATTGAGTTAACAGGCGAACCCCGAACTTGATATTAAGAGAAAATGATATTCCAAGTGCGCTTGAGCCTTGAGGATGATGGAGTGGTCGGAAACTTCACGACAGAGTGCCAAAGGCATGTAGGAAAGTATCGAGTTCCAATAATACAGAAAAGGTATCGCGTTACAATATAGTTTGTTCATCCATTTGGCGCCGACTCCCGAGTGCATTCTGCGCGCAATGCATCTTCACGCTACCTCCCCTCTGCCTTCCGTCCCCCGCTCTCGCTCCCCTCCGGCCCCTGCTTCGTGGTACTTGTGCTTCTCTCGTCCGAGTTCAGCCCTCTACCGCCTTGGTAATCCTTCTGTGTCGCATAGGGCGTCTCCGTGCTCATCATGCTATATTCCTCCATCCCCGTTGCATCCTCCCCGTCCTTCTTGCCCTGCGCATTCTTCACACTCGCATCGACGCCGGTGGCGTTCCAGGGCCCCGAAGACGCCTCATGCAGCTTCTGGACATTCTCCGATGACGGGTCGACGCGGTGGATACTGGGGTTCGCAGCTGGGGTAGAATCGACCTCTTTTGTATACGACTGGGCGGAGTGCATGCGCGACGCGGTGGGGGCAAAACGGGGGGTTGCAAAGCGGCGGATTTGGGCTCGGATTGGGCGTAGAAGGGTTCTTGACAACATTGGAATGAAATGAAGAAAGTATGAATACGGATGTGGTGGTGACAGTTTGGGTTGAGTAGCTGCCAAAATTCGACGCGTCGGAAGCTTTGTCGTCATGTGTGGGGGTGACTACGTCACCAATCACGTAGCATAACATAGGGACTCGGTAAAAGTGCCGCCAGTACCGCCCTTATGCCGCCCTTTGCCGCTCCCTACCGCCATTGGCCCAAGGGCGGCACTTTTGTCACGCTGCCGCCCACCTTTTATCTGTGGCCTAATCTCTTGGCCTCGTAAATATATACACTGCTGGTAATGTTTTATCCTTCAAATAGAGCATTTAATCCCCGTGTTTAAGCCTCCGACTATCAAATTTTTGAAGCCATGTAATTAAGGAAGCATTCAGGCATGTTTTTTGTGGTGCAAACTTTACCAAACAACGGTTGTATTTCGATTACATAGTAAAGGAATTTGAAAGAACGGTCTTGGTACCTACATTAACTTCTTCTAGATATGACATGGTCCCTGAATAAATTCGGGGGGGCCTCAAGACCTCGAGGAGAGACCATGCCTTAGCCAAAAACTCAACTAACTATAACATCTGAACAAACATGAGGTTGTGCTTCATGAAGCCTTATCTCGTAACCCACGTATGCGAGTAAGTTTAGTATTGAAACTGTTGGCTTTGTAACACCTGGCAGATGTATTCATTCCACGAACCTACCGTCTATAATCTGCGAAACCGCGTACAATTGGAATTTTGTGATATGACTACTTCTCCAATATCATAATTGCGAAGATAATTAGGTTCATTTCGTCCTCAGAACCATGCACTAGCAGGTGGGGGCAATTCACGGATGCCTTACCACCGAAAAAATATTTTTTGGGAAAAGTGCCGCCCTTGAATTTCCCTGCTGCCCCCAGTCACAATTATGTCACACTGCCGCCTATGTCACAAAGGAAAACTGCCGCCCTTGCCCGCCCCCAACTGCCGTCCTCAAAAAAAAAAGTGCCGCCCCCTCCTACCGCCCCTCCTGCCCCTGCCGCCCCTTCTGCCGCCCCTGCTGCCGCCCTCTTGCCGCCCCATTGAGCAAGTTTACCGCCCTCAAAGGGTAAATTTGCCGCCACTGCCGCCCCTTCAAGCATGGAATACAATGTAAATCTCAAGATTTACGCCTCTCTCATGGTTGAACCCAGCTGGATTGATCTGTAGAACTCCAAAACAATGTGATATTCTATGGTGGAGATACATGACATGAGAAATCGAAGTGTTGAAAATCTGAGTGCCGCCCCCACTGCCGCCCCTGCCGCCAAGGGCGGCAAAAGGGCGGCACTGGCGGCACTTTCACTTGGCCCATAACATAGGAGATCAGATTCCAAGAAGCGGTGCTCAATAAATAGTTCGAACTCATTAAATTTATTTTTTTATAAAATAATAATGGATCCGTTCATTTCGGCTGAGTGTATCCCAACCGGGCACTAGCTGAAGGCACGAGGAAGAGTCGAACGGCTTGCATTACTCGACAGACTGTTTTAAACTCGGTATAAACTTGTTGTGTGCACTGCTAGATATACGGAATAGAAGAATAAGTACCGTAGAATTAAGGGTATGGGTTAGAAATGTGACACCATAGGTCAATTGACTAAGAAAAGAGGTTGAGAAAGAATGTGTTCGCGGCTTAGACCGGGTTAATGCTCATGTTGTGTGGAAATTGTATTCTTTCCTGAGCAGGAGAGAAAGAGTAGTTGGGAAAGGGACCACAAGTGAGAAATGGTGAATGAAGCGGAAGAGAGTGGTCAGCTATGAGAGCGGAAAGCAAGCGAACTAACGTGATTAGATGCGGGGATTGAAGTAGAGGGGAGGGAAGGAAAGTTAACAAGAAGTTCAGACCAGAAAGGATGAGGACCCAGCCGCAAGCAAGGCGACCCCGGTTGGCAATTCCTATGGTGGCAAATACAGGGGTGATAACGTGCAAAGTTCTGCAAACGGACGCGAAACACACCCTGCGCAGCTGCATAACCGCGTTTTGCAGTTGCATGTTATTTAAGTGTTGGTCCAGCAAAATTTTTGATCAGCATCCACGACGGAGACGAGAAAAAAGGAAACAGGACTCACACACTCCCCGCTTCACGAATGCCTCCGCCGCGCCTCCTTCCACCTTGTCCACTTCCCGATCCGCATCCGTGCGCTTACTCTCCCCTTTCTCCGAGCGCCTCCACACGCACATTGTCTGCCCTCCTTCCTCCCCGTCAGCGGCGGCTTTCGATACATCCGCGGATGCCGCCGCCGACGCGGAATTTGCCCCAGGCCCACGCACCGCCGAGCCGTGCGTAGACCTCTTTTTTGACGCCGCACTTGTTTGTGTAGGACCCGAGGGAGGAAAGGAGGGAGGCGAGGTGAGGATGGGCGACAGCGGAGAGGGAGAGACGCGGATAAGGAGAAAGGCACGTGATGGCACAGAGAAAGAAATGCGGAAAGCGCGTGAAACGGCGCATGAAGGGCGGACAGAGGAGAAAGTAATCATCGTCTGAGGAAACACTTACCCAACACAGCAGCAGCAGGGAACAGCTCCGTGCTGATGAATATGCCCATGTGCGCGAAGCGCAGCCATGCGCAGGAGGCAGATCCTGTGCGCACGAGCGTCGGGAAGCACAGGAAGAGCGGGTTGTGAGGTGAGAGCAGGATGAACAGGAAGTGAGGGTAGTGCAAGACAAGCGAAGAGTGGGGCGAGCGAGACTTGCATGCAATAGAAGGTGGGAGAAAAGAAGAATAAGAAAGCCGGGACGGTCTTAGAGAGGAAAGATACGAGCTGCAACAGCGAATCAGTACATATCGATGTGAATAAATTAGGACTTACCTCCTGGTTGTCGAACTGGATCCAGCGGAAGGTGGTCGAACCGGGGGTGGTGGAAGGTTCCAGGATGCATTGAATCTAAAAAATGATCAAGTCAAGTCTATCTGCGCACCTAGAAATGAGGGCATCCCGATGCGGCTGTACAGATTGTTAACGCGGTTCTGTGGCTTCGTGGGCTGGGTGGGGAAACGGAGAAGCCAGTGAAATATCCCACGGCATGCACTGTGACGCGCCCAGGAATAAATCTGGCAGAAATAAGCTGTGTAAATTCACGAACAGATATCCACCTACCCCGGTGTCAGATTACCGGATCCATGGAGAGGGCATTGCTGAGGTCCAGGATTCAGTGGAAAACCTGAGCACAAGATTAACCTTAGACTGTACCAGAGAAATCAAAGGCTGAAAACATGTTTGTCGTTGGGGTTGAATGAGGTTCTCTGATGGGGATGGTGGTAGAGAGCAAGAGGAAAAATTAGACGCCCGTGCACGTGGCCCAAGAAGCGGAGAAGACTTCGGCATGATGGCATGCCGGGACATGATGTCAACTGCTCGGCTTGTTGATTTCTCCGGTTGTTTGGACCGGTCGATTTTTCCTCTTGTATCTCACCGTCATGTTGCTTCAATTATGTAACATTTATGGCTACAAATAGTGAAATCAAGTATTGTTTGTGGGCTCGGCCATGGGACCTGTGGGACAGATAGATTATAACTAAGTTTTTGCATTATTCACTGAGATGCTCAGTTAAAATGACTTGAATTAATTTAATGTGTGTTCGAACAGTGTGGAAATAGTCATACTGTGAGAAAAATTCCCGAAGTACGAGTCACGCCACGCATCCTGCGGTGGCCTCACCCAACAAGTCAAAAAAAGTCGGATGTGACGTGTGTGAACTTACGGTTGAAATAGTACAGTAGGTCGGCCCCGATAAGCAAAAATATGCCATCACGGCACTCCTTTTCGCTGCTTTTGGTCTCAGCCTGTGATGTTTAGGGATTTTCCAAGTCCCCAAGCGCGGTCGGGCGCACTCTGTTCCTTGCCCACCATGTCTACTTCAGTCGACCTTCCTTCTTTGCTCTCCGATCGCCCGCTCAACGAGAAGCTCATTGGCGAGCTTCAGAACATTGCCGTGTTCACGAAATTGAATGCTAGGCTCGAGAAGGAACCCCTCTCGCGCGCGATCCAGCATCATAATTCTCCACCTCCCTCTGAAAAAAAAATCACTAGTTTAATGGTCTGACTAGGGAGACTGGGATTACGCAATTCCCCATGAAAATCAGTTGCAACTGGTGGTCGTATGGGGCAGATGTTAGCCATTGTGGACCACTGGAAATTATTGGTGTGTAAACCAATTGTGGGAGCAGGGGCCTAGGCCCACTGAAATCCAATGGACAGTGATACTATTCGGTGGTCTAACAGCTGTTACAGTGTCGATGCAGCCACCAAAATGCATCAGAATGGGGCGGGAATCGGTGTAAGCCAGCGGACGAACCGGTCAGAGATGCTCCAGTGATATGCGGTGGAATACAATCGGCGTGAGCTGATCCGTACCATGGACCACTGGATTCCACTGGACTGCGTTCTCGGCATTGAATGCCGCCGATACGCGATGCCGACCAGTGCCGATCAGCCGGCTGCCAGCTCCGCGTATACTGGTCCATTTATTAATCCCGCCATTGTACCCATCATTGGCAAGTTAGTATTCGAGCCTACAAAGCGATGTTCAATTTTCTCAGATAACATTATACCTATTAGTGGTATACCCGCGTCATTCTGGAGGTCATTGCAGAGGGACGCATGCATACATACACGCGTAATGAAGAGACTCACGCATTCTCTACTCTTGCCTCAGATATCATTTTATCAACCGCGTCATTCTCGAAGTCATTGCGTAGAGTACATAAATAGTATCGAAGTCATTGCGTAGAGTACATAAATAGTACATGTGAGAGCGCAATAAGGGTTTCATTCATCGCATGTCCTCCTCTACCCTTCGTCTCACTTCCCGTATTCTCCTCTCTCAGCTCTTCACCAACATCAGACCGGGTCTTTGCGTGACTTCTACGAGAACCATCATGATGACGAACACCCAGCCTGGCACATTGACGCAGGCGATTAAGCACGATCACCGAGAGGTGAATACATCGATGCAGTCCAGAGACCGTTCGAATAATTTAATTAATGGCACCACGCAGATGTACGACTACCACGAGCGCTACAAGAAGCTGGGCGTCGCCGGCGATTTCGACGGGCAGACGCGCTGGGCGAATCAGTTGCGGTGGGAGATCGCGCGGCACGCCGTCGGCGAAGAGATCGTCGTGTATCCGCTCATGGAGAAGCATCTCGGGGCAGAGGGACGTAAGCTCGCGGACCATGATCGAGAGGACCATCAGGTGTGTCAAGTAATACATCACGATAACACGCAACCACTCAATACTTCGCAGGAAGTGAAAGTGATGCTCTGGAAGATGGAGGACTTGTCGCCCGGGACGGAACATTATGATGAGCTGATGGAGCAGATGATGATCAGTCTGCACCGGCACAACGACAAGGAGGAGACCAACGATCTCCCTATTCTCGAGCAGCACATCGGCACCGAAGCGAGCAAAGACGCCGCCTCGCAGTTCTCTTTGACGAAGAAATTCGTGCCTACGCAGTGAGTTAAAAATCGGCCTTTATTTTGGTGCTACAGCGAAACTGACATGCCTGGTGCCAAGTCCCCATCCTCAGGCACCGAACAAGCCGCCGTTTGAGACCCTCGCAGGGTTTCTTGTCGCTCCGATCGACAAGCTCAAGGATGCATTCAGCAAGTTCCCGACCGAGGAGATGAAGAAAACCAAGATGTGACCAATGTTGAAATCGTGGACTACTGATAAGGACACGCAACGTAGATTACCAGTTGAATTTACGCGGCTCCAGTTTCTGTGCCAATCTTGTAATATTGAGTAAAGAATGCATACAACATCGTTCTCTAATATATCTAACTTATCTAGCGCTATCCACTCAAAAAATGCTCCGTTCGTCACAACCAGCAATTGCCCTTTGCGGCATTGGCCTGTGCGTCTGCTAGAGCTCCCTGCAAGATATCGAGCGAGTTAGAAGGCGGTGGCGTAACAGTCGTGGGCAAAAGAGAGATGCGGCAGCAATGTTCGAGACTTTCAAGAGTGAAAGCTGCGCGGCGAAGATCAGGGTTCTGTCGTTGACACCAAAACAACAGAAAAGATAGAGATTAATCGATCAGATTTTCGGGATGGTGCTGAGTGGCTTATAATTACACAATGTTGATCCTTCCGAAATTGATACGGGTGACTTCCGGATCGGATCCAAGCTACGTAGTGGACCACTCCTTCGCGTCGCTGTTTCAATGATCAATGTAATACAATGCATGAATCTTTTTTTTTTTCCCTGAAGTATTTCCTGGTTCACACGTGGGTCACTGTTAGGCTGCCGCCTTCACGCGTTTTTTCTGCTCAATTTCTGCCTTCTCACGGCCGTCGCTCTTTCCCATCACAGCCCGAATACCCAGGGTGTGTGACCGCTCTTTTTCCTATTTCTTTTCTTTTTGACACTGAGTTACCCTGCAGGAGTCCTTGCTCGCACCCTACTCTAACCTTGATTTGCCTTGCTCTTGTGATAAAATACACCCGCGCTGCTCGACGGTCTCTTGCGCATCGCTCGCGAGATTCCGGTGGAAGTGGATATCGCGCAACTGAAAAATTATGCCCTGAGCTGTTGCATGAAGTCCAGATGGTAGCGAAGCTGGAGGTCGTAGGGATGTACTCGTAGAATGGTAGATCGAGAACTCTATCTAACAAAAGTGAAAATAAAAAACTGAACGTCGTTTATGTAAACTTATTCACTTCCGAAGGGAGGACATTATACAATGTACTACAAAACTATTTGCACCCGAAACAATTTCGCGAGCTTGGCGTTAACTTAAGCTACGTCTTTGTAGATTTCCCCGACATCAGTAGTTCTAACTTTTTACCTTCATCATTCGGAAGACAGGTCATAGGTGAGCGCATTGGCTGAGGTTTCTTGTACTTTGTGGAACAATACCTAGAATACCCCGTGTCCTGCGCATCATGAAGGTCGTTCACAATACCTCCCCTCTCCGTCCTCCAACCAGCCTCGCCTTCGCCAGCAAGTTGCCGCATCGCGCTAGTTGTTGTCCGGTGGATCATCGACCTGCTCCGAAATCGCGGCGAGCTCCGGATGGTTGCGATACATCTAGATCGGGCTGGGTGAAAATGCCGCGCCTGCCGCGGCATTGACGCGCACTGACGCGGCACTGACGCGCATTGACGCGATAGTGGCTGTGTTTTGATGCGGCAGTGCCGCGCCGCGTTTAATTCTTTGCACACCCTATCTTTGACCCCAATTTGACATGGGATGAGGTCTATAAATCCAAATGCATGACTTGGACCCAAAAAAACAGGGTTTAATAATTCATAGTACATGCTTGAGAACAGGATCCCAATCTTTGACTAGAATGTGAATTCTGTTGGATTTGCAGTCCAAAACCTATCAGCTTGCAGTAAAGAAACTGATTTGTTTCAAGTACAGTTGGAATATACCTGAGGAGAGGCTATAATAGGGAGGTTGTGCAAAAGCCGCACGGACTGCATGCGGCTTTTTTGCATTGTGCAAGGCCGCATGCGGCACTGTGCGGCTTTCATTTTGTTATCTATTACATATCCACCCTTGACATACAGTGATTTAAAAGCTGTTATTGTCAATTCCGGCATTGCGTGGGAGGAGGAAGTGTTGA
The DNA here is from genome assembly GCA_014925785.1 of Mycena galopus ATCC 62051. Taxonomy (NCBI): domain Eukaryota; kingdom Fungi; phylum Basidiomycota; class Agaricomycetes; order Agaricales; family Mycenaceae; genus Mycena; species Mycena galopus. The sequence goes on from WIQG01000091.1 coordinate 369,536, forward strand.
AATAGCCTTTTTTGGCCACATAACGGCCATAGCCGCATGTACGGTCGGCGGGATGGTCGCGGTTGGTTTTGATTTTTGATTTTTGATTTCCGTGGTTCGGACCATCAACTCCAGCGACATCGGCTAGCGTACCGTTGTCAGTTTCTGGTTAGATTCCTATCTTCAGCACTGTACAGTGGCAATAAACAATAAATTCTTCAATAATGATGAGTTTCTGGGTGGTCCAAGACAAGTCCGAGAAACCCGAAACCGAAGGCTGGCAGTATGTTGAGTGTGCCACAGCGTACAGAGTAGCTATGAGCGAGCTGTACAAACTCGGTGAAAAGGCTCTTCAGATGTGATGGGGCATTGGAATGGATACATATGAGATGCGAGACATGTTGGGAAGGTTCTCTGGCTTGTTGCTGCTCCAAATTCGCGCTTGGCAGCACCATTGGGCATGTACCTTGCAGACGTCTTTCCGCCACTTTAGCCGAAGATCTTTCAGATAGGACTGAGTTTGTAGACTATCTCAACAACAAGAAGACGCGAAAGCAGCGCAACCATCCTACACTCCGGTGTTGCCCCCAATGTCACTTTTGGCATGCCCGGTGACTACGGACTGCAGAAGCTGGCTATTCCGGTTCCATTAAAGAGCTTCGCAACCTGATTAACACACCTCGTGAACAAGCCTTCCATTGGGTATCAGACGAGTTTGACATGCTCACCAATGAGGTGTACATATACAACACAGTTGGAGGCTTTGTCAGGTTGAGTCATTTAATGCAATGGCACATCTTATTTGCCAGAAAATTGACAATAGCTATGTTTAGACGCTGATGCCTCTTACATTCGACTCTCTTTGATATTGAGTTAATTTTTTGATCATGTAAGCCAAAGCCCTTGAATCTACCATTCTTGGATGGCTTGCCAACTTAAATTCAATGCATCTCCCCCAAATCGAGGCGCAAGGCTTGTGGATCAAGCCTGTTGTACCGTGATAATCCTAAACACGTGATCGTGTTCGATCGTCAGGAGCGCGATTTTGTGTGGTGCTATTTCGGGTTTTTTACTTAAGCCACATACCTGCATCGATCCGCGGTCTCCGCACACCCATAGCTACTCCATACACTGCGGCACACTCGAAATACTGGCCATCTTCGGCCTTCGGCCTTCGGGCTTCGGGCTTCTCGGACTTGTCGCATCACCCAGCGATGTTATTTACTTTGCATTTACTGAAGAATCTATTGTTTGTCTACAGCATATAGCTGATACGACAGGAAATCACTCAGAAAACTGACCTCGGGCAATGGTACTTTAGCCGATGTCGCCGGAGCTGATGGTCCAAACTGCTGAAATCAAAAATCAAAACCAACCGCGACCATCCCGCCGACCGTACGCATGACGACTCTAGCGAAAGTCAAAAAATGACGTCAAACATGATGCACATTACATTTGGTAAGTGGTTGAATATACTGCATAGCACCCAACTTACCCATATTTCATCCAAAAGAACATGAATCTGCCCATAAACCCTTTGGTTTATCGCACGGCTTTTGCACAACCTCCCTAATGCCAGGCCAGCATATGGATGAGCCAGTTTCCAGATTTCATCAAATCAGTCTTGCACCAAACTGGTGCCCCTTCATTTCTGATTCAAAAGAGGGTAGGGTTGGGGGGAAAGAATAAAACCATCCCATTTCATAGAACGGAAGCGAATAGGATGATTTGGTGCCACAAACCAGTCTTTTTGGTGCAGCAAAGGGGAGAAAGTGCCGTGCCGGCTGTATTTTGGACTCATGAACATTTCAAAAAAATCTCACATTATACCAACGAAGAAAGTATCCCAATGTTTGACTAGAACCATTTCTGCTCTCAAGTTCTGATCCAGAAATGGATTGCCACCCCAGGCAGAAGCCCATTACTGGATTATTTCCTTCAAATCGACAGAGGGTGTGATGTGTGACCTGTTTTACCTATTCGACAGTTCGACACCAGCTGAATTTTGGCGTGACACGCCCAAAATTTCGACATTTCCCACCAAAAATTTCATTTTTTTGTGTCTTTCAGGCAATTTTTGGCTCGGTGTGATGCTCGGGAGGTTCAACAGAGGCCTGCGTGATGCGTGACCGCGACCAAATTTCGGGATCGACACAGGGGTGCATGACGTGTGGCTGTCGATTTGAAGGAAATAATCCAGTATACCTCGTTAAAAATCCACTTAAGGTCCGAGATTCGCACCAGCTGCAATGTGCAGGTGCACAGTATTATAAATTACTTTGGCATGACAGATAAGTGCTGCGTCACATTTGTTTCTCTTTAAAGACAGTGTTGCCACTGACTAGAAGTCAAGAGAAGGCAAGCTTCTCAATATGGTGTCCACAAGGTGAGGGGCACTTCCGAATCATGCCAAGCTGGGCCTAAATGCGTAAAGCTCGTTTGTCCACTGTGTTTCCCTACAGTGGTGAGTCCGAGCAACTCAAGCAAGATAGGAGTGCGTGCTTGACACGTTTTTGACCGCAATTGAGTGTTGCAGTTAATTTACTTCACAGATTTCACATACCTTGGGATAATCTTCTTCTGCAGCCATTGATGGTAGTTCACAAGAAATGAATTGAGTGATGTGGCCAGTACTTCATTGTGGGTTCAGTTAACAAAGTCAATCGAAACCGAAAGCCCAAGACAACTATGTGCTTAGAAACTGCTGGACATCGACACTCAGCAGTCGGTGCCTTGACTTGCAGCTTGTTGAAATCGTATTCGACTTGACTAATCATACATTAACCTCAACTACATCCATTGCCAAGGATCAACTATTTTTTTTGTATCAAAGGATTATGGATTATGGGTTTCTGTTCAGATGATCCCTCAAAAGCGAATTTGAAGTCAGTGGAGAGGAAATGTGAAGAAAGCAAACCTCGGGGGACCTTAATATTGTCTTTTTGAGTCCTCCCCCAACTTCGATGTTTTCAAAAGCTCAAACACATCAATGTTGCAGAAACTGGCCCCAAGGTTGGTATCGAAACCAAGTGCAGATCCAACACATGTGAAATTGGTTATCCCAGCTGCCACAAAATTGAGGGTGCGCAGTAGTGGCACACCTTTTATCTTGACCCTAGTGTCTCCCCCCATTTTTGGAACAAAGGTTGATTAGATCCCAGACACCGAAATCTCTCATGGCTCCAATCAGGCATGTAGTCCTACCAAACATTCTTGATTTCTATTGAATCCCATGCAACATAATCCACGAGGTGGTATAGGCACTTAAGAGGGACAGCACAAAATCGGACACCATAAAGGTGGCAATGGTTTGCCGTGGCAGCATGAGTCTACCAGCCTTCTGTGACCTGTTCCATTCTCAGAGCGATGGCCCTCAAAGTGAACCTAACCCTGGCCAGGTTATGTTCAAACATGAAAGCTATTAACTTGAACATTATGTGCTCTCAATCACAATATATAGATTGCCATCTAAGGGAAATCAAAGGTTATGAAAGACTGAAGGAAGTGCTGGAAATCTAATGGCTGTAACATGGCCTGATGCAGTGGCTGGGCCAAGCACATACAGAAGTGTAAAGGTATAGGTGATCCAAAATTTTCCGGTGATGCGGGAGTGGTGCGCAACTCTAAGCGAAAAGGAATTGTGGTGAAAACCTCCTCCCGGGTGAATTCAGGGTAATTTCCAAGTCTGGTTCAACTCCAAGAAATCAGGTTGAACGAAAATTATAGTAGCACATAGAAGACTACCGATCTCCACTTTTGTGAGAAAGTGCCGAGGTCTCAATTTCAACGGTGTTGCGGGATATCAGATTGTGTGATTCAAGTAGTGAGGTGGCATTGAATAAATTCATGATGCACTGATGATTAGATGAATTCTAGAGCCTCATTGGACTCTCAAAAGTGTCCCAGCTGATATAGAAAACTGGCCATTTAACAAACATGCAATTCAGGGTGCCACAGCAATTTAATTCAAACCCAGCATCATACATATGCGGTGTCCGAATTTGTAGAGCTCAAACTTGAATTTGACAGCATATTTCATTGTCAATACATTCTTTTATGTTTGGACTGCAAGTTTTGCTGCCCTGACTTGAATTTATGGGGTAAGATTGTGTATACCATGCAGGAACCTGACACAGTTGATTGAAGATTATATCATGGTTGAACAAAGCTGCACAATTCTGCCATGTTATAGGTAGGTCACTCCATGGCTTTCTACACTACAAAGGTCAGTGCTGACAGGTCGTCTGAGATGCCCAAGGCTCGCAGTGCCGATGTTCACTCAAAATATCAGTCACCACAGATCATTCTTATGCAACAGCTGGAAGACAGATTATTGTATATACTTGAGTCAGGGATACAAATCTGGGGTCAATTATAGCTGGGCAATTTCCTCTTATTGCTTCAACCAACCATGTCTAACAACTCTGGTGATCGCCAGTTCATGGTTTCTGGCTTTCCCTGAATGGTACAAAAGTTAGCCTTACCTGTAGATCCGCATAGATTGAAGTTGAATGTATTGGAATGTCGATTTTTGAGCAACGCAAGAGGCAGTAACCTATCAGACACCGACACAGTGCCGCAGAGAATCGACGCAGCAGTGACGCGCACTAATTTGAACACAGCTTCTTCTAAGACCTTAAGAATACTCACCCTGCTGAACTGCTGCGAAACTGTAGTGGTTGAAGTCTAGACCATTTGAACCTGGACTTGCTGCAAGACAGACTTCACAAATATCACAATATCGACCAGTAGCACTCTATTGAAAGAGCACAAGTTATTAGTGAGTATTTATATGCTGTATGAACCCATTCAGCTTAATGAATATCAATTTTGATGTCTAGTCATAATTTGGGATAGGTGAGGCATCTTCTCTTGGCCCCAACTTTGCTTGTCATGATCATGGGTGTTTCTTGTTTTAAAACACCGTATTACTGATTTTGAGGTTGCTCAATGTTGAACAAAAGTTCCTATGGAACAATCATACAGTTTCTTGAACAGAATAATCGGATCTAGTGATTCTAGCTTGATTCTAGTCAAAGATTGGACTACTTTTCAATCCATGTGTTGAAAGACGTTTAGGAAGGTTTTTTGGGTCCAAACAATGTATTTAGAGTGTTATACCTCTATCAAGGTCAAATCTGGCTCGGGAATGAGCATAGAGAAAGATAAAGGCCGCGCGTCACTTCTCCCCCTCGCCGCGTCAAAAACACAGCCACCACGTGCAGGCTCCAATACTAATATGAACGTTGAATGTTGAACACCTCTTCAAAATGCTGGATAGTTATAAATGGACAACATAATGGCCAGGTATTCACAGTAAATTGACATGGCACTGCGTGGAGTTGACGCAGCACTGCCGCGCATTGACGCGGCATTGACGCGCACTGCCGCGGTGTTGACGCGCACTGCTGCAGTGTTGACGCGCATTGACGCGGCAGTGACGCGCACCTGCTGTGCAACTAAGGCCCATCCTTGAGAGTTCAATCTGTGTCTGAGACCATCAGTCCGACTCCTTTAAGTAGATGTGTTTTTTCCCTAAATATTGTTTGGAAGTCAATATGGTTGAATGGCAAAATTGGACTCAATTATTCGCAGATTTTCTACTCAAATCATCCAGTTTCTCAATGTATTAGGCAAAGATATCTTTTATAAGCCTTCTGTGAGTGTTCTGAAGCCACAGCAGGGGCAGTTGAACACTGAGGGTATTTTCCAAATTATGAATAACATGATTAGGCATGCCGCGTCAGTGCTGCGTGACTGCCGCAGCAGGCGCGGCATTTTCTCCTGGCCCCATCCATTATTGCCAGTCTAACGCAAATCCCGCGGACCTCCTCACGAAAGTTCTTTCCCACGATGCTACACTACGGTGTCGCCGTATGATTGGACTGGAATGACGTGGACTGGACTGCATCAGCAAAACCTGGGCCCACTACATAGCCCTACGTAGTTGGCTATAGTTCGTGTAGCGTGTGTAGCACATGTAGTGAAGGTTACCCCTTACATAGTGACACGTAGTTTCGGCAGATTTACGTAGCGTTGACATAGTGCGGTTGTAGCCGGTGTAGTTTGCCTGTAGTTTTGCCGTACTTGCCCTGTAGTGCGGTTGTAGCTGGTGTAGTTCACCTGTAGTTTTGCCGTACTTTCCTGTAGTTGGTTGCAGCTCGCTGCAGCTGCTTTGCACGCTTCTGGTGGGTTTCTTAAAAAGACCAAAATAGCATATCCACAACATAATAGAGAACAAAACTCGATAAAATTGCATGCAAGGTATATAATACAACGGTAGTGATACTTGATGATTGAGACAACTACATCCGAAATGCGGGACACACTGACATCCTGTTGGTGAGGCGCGTGATGATGTGGCAAGGCACAAGTCGACGCGAGGCCTGCGTCAAAATCAAGATGGTGAGTCGCGCATCGACGTGGCAAGCCCAGCGTTGAGGTCCCGAGCCCGGCGTCGAGGTCCCGAGTCCCGCGTCGGCGTGACGAACCCCGCGTCGAGGTGCTGAGCCCCGCGTTGAGGTCCCAAGCCGCGCATCGAGGTGGCGAGCCTGGCTTCGACGTGACGAGCCCCGCGTCGAGGTCGTGAGGCGCGCGTCGAGGTCATGAGGCGCGTGTCGAGGTGACAAGGCGGGTGATGAGGTGACGAGCTGCGCGTCGAGGTGGCGAGCGCCGCGTCGAGGTCCCAAGCCGCGCGTCGAGGTGGCAAGCCTGGCTTCGACGTGACGAGCCCCGCGTCGAGGTGATGAGGCGCGTGTCGAGGTGACAAGGTGCGTGACGAGGTGGCGAGCCGCGCGTCGACGTGGCGAACCCGGCGTCGAGGACAACTGTGCACAGCAACTGGGTCAGCTTGGAGAGAATTGGATGCAGAATGTGAAAGACGTACACCAAGGGATTGGCCAATACATACGAATCTACACACAAACAGTGATCATGGATCTGGGCAACGGTCAACTGAACGTAATCACTACCAATGAAATAACACATACCTGTGGTCGAACAATGCTGAAAGTCGCTGGGAATGAATTAATTGACTCGAGACTGCAGAAAACTGAAATACTTACTAGTCACACAAAACCAGCCATAGGCCGACTGAGCGAGGCCAGCGGCAGTGGAGGCTTGAGTCACCCATTGGCGGCGAGGGTGTGTTCTTGAAGACGGCTGATTGTTAGACGGCTGATTGTCGAAGGGTGGTGGAGACTCGCCTCACCGGTGGCACTGTGGCGAGGAGCATGTCGTCCTGTCAGGCAGCATTGTCGAGGTGGAGGCTCGTGTCACCGGTGGCATGGTGGCGACGAGCGCCTTCCAGTCGTCTTGAAGTCGGGGGCAAAGACCATTGGCGACGGCAGCTGAGGCTCCGTGGAAGGTGAGAAATGCAGGAGAGGAAGGGAGAGATGGTAGTAGAGGTGAGAGAGGAAAACGAACGTGGCAAAATATTTGGCGCACGTTTATGGCAGGTGATTCATCACGTGTGTCCACCGAACATTCCAGAACGATCGTTCCGACTTTGTCCGAATTTCATCATGTCCACCAATAGTCCACCTTAGCAAACGACCTACCCCTCGCCGAGGCCTCTTCCTCTACCGCTGCAAGATTGCCCGCCCACCTGTGAGGCCTGCTCAATTAGTGCCCCTCTCTGTCATGCGCAGTGTAGCTGCCCTCGACGTATACCGCTGGCTCGACTGTATTCTCGTGGAGACTCACCGCTGCCCACTTTCGTTTCCGAACCGCGTCTCCGACTGGCCTATATTGCTGATGTAGCTCATCTACGCCATCGCCGCGCTCACTTCAAATGTGTCGGCAAACACCCGCCCGCACTTCGGGCGCGCCCCCACCTCGCATGCGTGCCTCCGCCCACCCACTTCCAACACGTACCTCACGCTTCGGACGCCCGCCCGCCTGCCCACTTCGAACCGGCGTGCGCGGGCTTTGAAACCCGGATTTTGAATGCCCTTTTGAATGCCCGTGTGCCTCCTTCAGGCGTGCCTTCAGATGCCCCCCCGCCTACTTCGGGCGCGCGCGCACCTGCCTTCGTACTTCGCTCGTCTGCCCGCCCATTTGCAGGTGTGTCCCTTGCGCCAGGTGTTCCCAGCCCGCTCTAACCCCTTCTAACCTGTTCTCAGGCAACTTCTGGCAGCTTGAGTGCCTTCACGCTCTCGCTTGCGCCACGCCCGAATCACTTCCCTACTTCGAACGCCTGCCGCCCTGCGTTTCGGACGCACCCCCGCTTCGGAGACCACCCGTACCTCGAGAGCGCACCCTCCTCACGTGTGCCTACCCTTCGAACACCGCACACTTCTAATGCCCGCCCGGCTGCACTTCGGGCGTGCCCCCACCTCGCATGCCCGCGCCTGCTTCGGATGCGCACGCCCACCTTAAACCCGCGCCCACGCGCCCAATTCCAGTGGCCACTCGCCCACTTCCAACGCACCCGCGCCCTCTTCGGACGCCGGCCGGCCCCGTACTTCGAACGAGCACACGCGCACGCACCCTTCGAACCCCTGCCTGCGCCCTTCGAACCTCTGCCTGCCAACTTCGACCACCCACTTCGAACATGCCTCGCACTTCGAGCACCCGCCTACCTCCCCACCTCGAACGCGCTGCCCCGTCCTTCAAACACCTAATTTGAATGCCCCTTCGAACACCCGTCGCTTTTGAACCCATCCTCTTTATTTTTACAATTATTTGATAGTTATCCTACCCAGTGTACGCCTCGGCATGCTTGTATCATTATTTTCATTTGAATCCAAACACAGTCCAACCAGTGCAAATCAAGCTGTAGCCCAAGGTGTAATTTGAACATGAAGATGTGGGAGGAAGAGGCTGCCTGGCAAGGGTCACGAGTGAGGCGCTATGCAGGCTATGCATCCACTACGTGGTGCTACGTAGTGGGCCCCCAACTACACAGAGCTACATAGTGTTCGAAAAACTACAGCAGCTACAACCGACGCCCAAAACTATGGGAATATTACGTAGCGCTACGAAGCGCTACGTAATTGGCCCAAAAACTATGGCAACTACATAGGCTATGGCCCGACTACGGTGGAACCCAGGGTTTGCTGATGTGCGAGGTCAGTGGGAGTGTTGTAATAGTATGGACCTCGCATCGAGTCCCGATGGAGACGAGGGTTATGTTTGGCGAGGATCTTATGTATTTTGTAAAGCTGTGCCCGTTCTCTTCAGTCTGAAGAGAACGGTCGCAGGTATGTCGTATTCTTACTTAATATATACTCAGTCTGAAGAGAATGGTTGTAGACCCTGAACTCACCTACAACAGTCTTATTGAAGACCGAAAAGACTGCAAGATTTTTGTAGGTAGGTAGGTAGGTAGTATTACACGGCACGGTCCCGCTCAGGAACGCCGGTTTCCAGGGATTATCCCGATGTGTACACGCTATTTACATCATCGCCCCTGGACCCCCTCAAGTCCCTCTAGCCGAGCTCACGGTTGCAGTGGATTATCAGGTGCTCCGGACCAACTCGCCGCAGTAGAACTAGATGAAAATGAAGAAGCAGAAAACAAATTAGCACATCAAGACGGAATTACCCCACTTGAGGAAATCCAGTGCGACAGAGGAACAGCACCAAATCAAAGGACAGCAAGCACAAAGAACATAGGACTTCGACGGTTTTCAGGTGTATCCAGAACATAGGCATAGCATTCTATTATTGCCCCACAATGTTTCCGGATTTTCACCATCTCAGATAGTGCCTCATGCAGGAAGTAGCTTGTGTAGTGTGTCCTGCGAGTTTAAGACTGTTCTGTAGCAAGAAGTGCTCGTCAGAACGAGTCAATGTCACCTTGTGTCCATCCCAGGCATGGCCTTGTGCACAAATTTTCCGCGTCCGGAATCAGTTGTGGACTGGGATGGCATCCCCGTCGCAGATTAGAAGCCCATCACGATTTACTCCGCCAGTAAGTTCAAATGAACGGTTTGCAGAGGTGAATTTTGTTGTAGGCTGAATAACACAGTCGGCTGAGAACGAGGAGGGGTGAGGACTCGAAGAGGTGTGATCCGGGTCTCCGAGAACAAAGGCACAATTCTGGAATGCCGGAGCAGGCTGATCACAGAAGCTAACTTGAACTAGATGAGCACTTGACTTTCTGCAGCTTCACCGCGCGACGATTCGGACAGTGAGTGGGCAGCTGCGGCACATCAATAATTCCAGTTCTCGTGAGTTTTTTGGTCAGGGCTCGAATTGCCAACATTGATGTCCAGAACCATGGGCATGGCGTGACTTAGCTGCAACAAGAGAAGAAGTTCAGGTGGCGCAAGAAAGTCGTTCGAAATCTGTGACCAAAGAGGAACACGGCAGGTGATTACCATCCAGTCCCTTTTGGCAGTCACGCAGTTGCACGTGCAATTACGTGGGCCTGCTGACTCAGCATCTCACAAAAAGAAAGGTGCAACAAGCGAATGGGTCCAGCATGGAGGCAGCAGAGTGTGTGCAACAGTGAAATAGGATGCTAGGGCCTGATCTCACAATGTACAAGACAAGCCTTGACGATATTGAAAGCCGGCACAATGCAAAGGAGACTGGATGGGTCAAGAGTCTTTTGGATGACGCTCCAGGTTGTCAACAATGCGAGATGGTGTGGTTGCCCGGTTGGTAGAAAGTCTAATAGTCCAAAGCAGACTGTGTGAAGAAGTGGAAGGGACAATGCAAGAAGCCCGAGCAAATCTTTGCTTTTGCGGAAATAATAATATTTATTGTCCTTGGGACCATGCAGCACTGTCCAGATGTGAAGGGGCAGGTAGACTGCTGTGAGGTTCTGTGGCCCTCTGGGCAGACAGAGAGGCTCAGAGGGCTAGCAGCCAGCTTTCAATATCGGAGGTGATGGTGGTACGGGATCAAATGGGAATGTAAATTGCTGATGGAGACACGCACAAACATCCCCATGTGGAGAAAGTTGAAACCCACGCCTAGCAGAATCTAAGGGAGCCTCCTGCGTACGGTCTTCAGCGTGGGTGCGGCGATTTGGGATTAATGGTCCTAACTCCATGTTCGGTTCTTGCGAGGGCACCCCACGGAAGTGGGAGTGAAACATTGGCGGCGGATAGGTTTCAGCCAGATGATTCGTGTTTCGCAGCCAGTGGCCACAAAATCTGGGAGTTGGGAATGCCGGGCTTGATGCTACAATCAGATGCCGCCATCAGTTTCGGCCGCAATCGGCACACATTGGCGGACTTTGAATTTTCAGCCATCACGTAGGCACTAACGCGTCCCAGTGCCTCTCCTGTCCGCTTCTATCCAGGTTTCCTCTTCAGTTCTATGGTAATCCTAGCTTCATTCTCAGACTTGTTACTGAAGAAAATGGTGCTTCCAAAATTTTCCATCATAGTTTCACTGATTTGTTTAACTCACTTGCTGGACCACTGAAAATTGCTTATATTCACAGGCAGTTTTGGCGACATATATCTATACATGCATGGAGCACCCCTGAATATTATGGGATTTATTTTGCCTGCCCCAGCGGTGTCCCAAGAGAATTGGGTGAGATGTCACTCCACGTCACATGGTGTGACACAGACTCCTCTTCGTTTTATCATAGAATTCAGCCCAGATGCTGGACAGGACTAGGTAATCTGAATTAAGCATGGCTCAATAAGGTCTACAAAAATTGCTGAATGGCACCAGGCAGTGTGTCGCGACAAACAGCACTGAGGATACTTAACACTGCCCCTCGCGTGCCGTTGATGGCCTGAAGGTGTTTGTTTGGCAAAATGCCGCGATCAATGCCGCCGATCATGCCGCCGATCCCATCAATCCCAACTCCCAGATGCTCTCCCAGTGGCGGCGTGCCAAAAGGTTTGAAGTTGGCTTGAGATGATGTAAGGTAGGTGGATAGGTAGGCCCAATGGGAATGAGGCCTGGCGCTGGTGCGTGCGGATGTGGGACCCTAACCGGAGGAGTGTTTGAGGGCTCTTACTGGACAAAATCCAGGCGGTATAGCTATTTTTTCAAGGAAACTGTCGAGATATCTAGAAATCAATGGACAATGATTGCGAATCATCAAGATCTCGACATTTCGCGATCATTCTCTACAAATATCTAGATATCTCGACCAAAACGCAACTTTTGACCATTTTTGAGGCTGGTATTGTGCTCCCAGATCTCTACTGATTCCTAGAGATCTCGACCTTGCCTTGAGAACCGTCATTGTTCCAAGCATTGCTGACCTCGAGATCTTGACTTTGGCAAACCAGTTGAGGTCGAGATCTCGACCTCGCAAGAGCAGGCAAAGTCGAGTTTGAGGGTCCTTACTGGACAAAACCCTGGTAGTATAGCTATTTTCTAAGGAAAACATCAAGATATCTAGACATCAATGGACAATGATCGCGAATCATTGAGATCTTGACATTTCGCGATCATTGTCTACAAATATCTAGATATCTCGACCGAAACACAACTTTTCACCATTTTTGAGGCTGGGACTGCGTTCCCAGATCTCTAGTGATTTATGGAAATCTTGACCTCGCCCCGAAAACTGTCATGATTCCAAGCCTTGCCTACCTCGAGATCTCGACTTTGGTAAACTGTTTGAAGCCAAAATCTCGACTTCGCAAGAGCGGTCAAGGTTGAGATCTCGACCTTGCAATAGCTGTCAAGGTCGAGATTTCTAGACAACCAGTTTGTTTTCGCGAGATCTCGACGCCTCTGTACTTGTGATTTCAAGTTTGCATCACGCTGATCTCTGATTTTGGTCATTTAGCACGTCATCTATGTCTGATTTTGGGTTGCTGACAGACACTTGTTTATTTTTGGATGCAGTTTCAGCCGGTGTAGAGCGGCAAGGCAGGGGGACATGGAACGGAAGGAGGGAACATTCATTTCAGGGGACGTTGGCACGTCGAATGGAGTCCCAATGGGAGGCTACCCATGCAACACACACCCGGCATTGCGTACACTGACCACGAGCAGGAAGGGACATGAGAGGGAAGGCCAAGAGCGGAGGAGAGAGAAGAGTCACAGCACCGGTTTCTCAATTTAGAGGGAAATTAAATTAACGGGGCTTCATAAAGCTTTGTAAAGCAAATCATTTGGGCCGAAACCGAATTTAATATATCTGATTTAGGACTGAGCGAAATCTAATCTCTAATCTAATGAATCAAAGCCCAAATAAAAGTCTGCGAAACTTCAAGTATCGCTGTGTCTTTTGCCAGCGACAAAATGCAATATGAAAAATAAGGGATAGATGGTCTTGAAACGGATACCAAAACTTAAGATATCAGGTCTGTGGATATCCGGGTTGATACTTTAGATTTTGAATCACATTTAGAGGATGCTGAAATAAATAGTATGGATTCACGTTTAAAGGTGCTTGAAACTAGTTACAAAACTTCACGTTTCGGGCACCATTAAAGCCATCTCCAGATGGTCTGCAGATCATCTGCGGATCATCGTCACTCATCATCGTCACTCATCTTCCGTGTGCTGAACTTACAGTGTTGGAAGAGATATACACCTACACAATATATTTTCTGGTACCTATGAGAAGTGCGCTGCGAGATACTGTGCAGCAAGCTCATTGCTCTTTGCATTCATCTTGCGGGGGCCTTCATGATCTGCAGACGATGATCTGCAGATGATCTGCAGATGGGTTTAATGGTGTCCGAAAGGTGAAGTTTCGTAACTGGTTGCAAGCACCTTTAAATGAGAATCCATTTTATTTATTTCAGTGTCTGCTAAATGTAATTCAAAATCTAAAGTATCAACAAGGATATCTACAAATGTGATATCATAAGTTCTGAACTTTATTTCAAGACCATCTATCAGCTATTTTTCATATTCATTTTGTTGCCAGTGAAAGGCGCAGCAATACTTGACGTTTTCCGGAAATTTTAATCGGGCTTTAATACAGGGGTCAGGCACTAGGAACCGGTGTCCGTGCCATCGCACACATCAATATGGTGCCGATCCCTGTGGACCACATGGACGTCAAGGGGCAGTTTAAAATTAGCAAACGTGAAATCTCCAGAAAACTCAACAAATCAGTCAAAGGTTGGCTTGAGACTCGACAATCCGAGATTTCGGGAAATCGGCAAAAGCGATATTGGGTTGATGACCTCGAGATCTCGGTCTGATTCAAAATTTTGGACATTGTCCGAGATCTCGACTATGGTCACGATATCTAGAGATCTCGAGAAATCAAAATGAATTGTGGATCAATCTGTAGATATCTCGACTATTATCGATAATTGTCGATGATTGTGGGTTATTGTCGACAATTGTCTGTTGATCTCTCTAGATATCGATGTTTTGTCCGGGTCAGACACTCCCTTTTTACTTTTGTCCAATAAGGGCCTTCATAGTCGAGATCTCGGCCTCGCAAGCAGTCAAGGTCGAGATCTCGAGAGTCAGCAAGCCCATGTTCTCGGGATTTCGAGTTCACATCATGCGGATCACTGATCCTGTCACCTACGTGGTCTACGATCTTATTACGTCTCGACCCTCTTAGGTACTTTCGTTTGGCTTGAGTCCAAGTACCTAAGAGGGCCCGCCTCCAGGTCTCCCAGACCTTCTATTACATTATCTTACTCGGGCCGTCCGCGGCTTCCAGCGCCATCACCACCATCGCGCTCTCAGCGCCTCCCCTCGTCTCCGCAATCAAACAAAATGCACTTTTTATGACAGCAAATCTTGGGGTGTGAGGTGACACCCCTAAGAGGGGGCACTTCTTCCGAAAGCTTCTTCCCCGAAATCCCCGAATGGCAATACGTTGGCGGCCTCCTGCTTCGCCACTTACTACCTCTTGCTTTCCCTCTGAACGGTGGGTGTGTTTCCCCCAGCATTTCTCTCTTTTAAACCCCATCTCTGACTTCTATTTCAGTCACTCTGCTGTTTTCACACTGCGCGGCACATTCTATTATCGTCTCCGAACATGATCTATCCTCCTTCTCAGCCCATCATTGGCTTTGGTACTCTCAGAAATTGCTGCATGTTTTGAATCATCTATTTCTGCATTCAAATGCGCGGAATTTCTGTGCTATGCTGTTGCTGATGCCTCCGCCTCCGCCGCCGCCTCCGCCTCCGCCGCCGTCGCCTTCACCCAAGCTAAATGTTCTGTTATTTTGATTTTGGGTAAATTGTATTTCCATTTGCGTTAAGTTTACCTCAGTCTCAATCTCCGCCGTCCGGCCTTTGCATCTGCCTCTCCACCTCCCACCACCTCCAGGAATCCAGCAGGCGCGCGGAGAAATGCCAGAACAGCATTGGGTAGGCTCTGGTGGCCCCCAAGACAGGTAGGCTTAGTATCCGTGCACCCACAGCCTTCCTACGTGCTCCTGGTCGCAGACGCGGCTCCGTCATTGTGGAATCCGCACCTGTTTACACCCGCGCTGCTGTCGCTTGGTGCAACGAACCAAGGAGGGAGTATCCTTGCCCTCCATCTGCAGCCTCTATGCTCTCACTACACCGCCTGAGATCACCCGCAAGCTCTCCTGCAGTACATTGCTCCCGCTTACGAAAACCATGTGCAGTCTCCGGTAAATTCAATCCGCAATGCACTTGTGAGCCTTCGCTAAATTGTGCTACTGCCTGTCGTTGCCTGCCTCTTCGGCGTCTCCTCCAATACATATCAATGTCAAAGTTGATGTTGTTTCTCATTCCAATGTTCTCGGGAATTTGTCTTTGACTGTTGAATGACATTGTGTGTATTGTTTATGTGGAAGACTCAGTTGTGAGCCCAACTAATCCAGATGCACTCCTTCTGCGGGTCTCTGGTCCCGCCTCCGGAGCCTCTCGTCTCCGCCTCTGAAGCCTCTCGTCTCCGCCTCTGAAGCCTCCTTGAAGCCTCCGATATGTTCTAATACTACCTCAGTTTGGACCATAAGTGAAACATAACAAAAGATATCAAGTATAAACATCATGGCTTCACTGAGGTTGCCATTTGAGATGTGGTCGAAACGAGTGGCCTCGATTGGTGGTCGGGAGACTCCGGGGCAAGCTCCGGGCCGGATATTGATCAACCAATCACATCGTGAATAAAGGTCGGCCCCTCGAAAACAATTCCGTACGGCCCCAATTCTGCACGGAATATCTTTTTAAATAGCTAGAATTGAAGCCTCCACTCGCCCTACTAATAAATAAACGAGATATCCTGGGGTATGTGGAGGGAAAAATTCGGTGCACGAACATCGACCGAGTTAAACCAAGTTCACTACATTGATCTAGGCCACATCCTGAACCTTTGTGTTCAGAAGGTATAAAATTATTGTAGCTACCACAAGTGTTTAGAATCATTCTGACAAGGTTTTAGCACTTATGAGACCCCCACACAGTTTTCGTTTCAAAGGTTAAAGCTCAATTTCCGATATACGGATATTGAAGAAATCAACATATTTATTGATACGGTCCTTCTACTCTCTACCCGGCCGTCATACTCCCTCAAGCGAGCCTCCACTGCGCACCGCCGAACGCCACGCTGCCCTCCGACTCCTCCACAGTCCGTCACAAGCAGCATACCAACCGCGCGCATGGTGGATCTGGGCGCAGCGGTACATTGTTGAAGCGCGTGCTTGCCGTCTGGAGGTCAGGTTCAGTCTCGTAATTAACGAACGCGCAGCGCGAGCGCGAGATGATGAAAACGCTGTTGCGCCCGCGCTGACGTCCGCCGTCACACCGTCGTTGCTGTCGCTGGCGTGGGCGCTGCTGCTACCGCTGGCGTGGGCGCTGCTGCTGCTGCTGGCGTGGGTGCTGCTGCTAGCGCTGGCGTAGGCGCTGCTGGTACCGCTGGCGTGGGCGCCGTGGCTACTGCTGGCGTAGGCGCTGCTGCTACCGCTGGCGTGGGCCCTGCTGCTACCGCTGGCGTGGGCCCTGCTGCTACCGCTGGCGTGGGCCCTGCTGCTACCGCCCGTGATGCCCTCGCCGTCGTCGGGCTGCATGAAGCAGCGCCCACGCTCGCAGCCGTCCGCCGCCACGCCAGCCGCCCACGGTGCCCTCGTCGTCGTCGGGCTGCGTGAAAAAACGCACGCCGTCGCAGCTGCTGCCACCTGCGGTGCCCTCGCCATCGTCAGGCTGCGTGAAAAAACGCCCGCCGTCGCAACTGCTGCCGCCCGCGGTGCCCTCGCCGTCGTTGGGCTGCGTGATAAAGAAGCACCACAGCTCGTTGTGCACGGCATCGCTCGGGACGTTCCGCCCACATAACCCAGTCGGAGCGTATCGGCGGCGGGTGGGGGTGGTACGCGCTGCTAGGTTCATGCTGTTGTTGCCGGTGCGCCTGGGGGTAATACAGATACGAGGGGCTGCCATCGTACTCGCGCGTGTGTACGAAGCCCAGCGAGAGTGAGCAGGGAGCGACATTTAACAGCTAGAGCCTGAGGAGGCGACGGTGGCGGCGGCGAATTGGAGGCCCAGTGGTTGATAGAACGGAGAAAGCCGCGTCTAGAACGTCCTAGAGCACCGTGCGCGCGATACGGAGCCCAGATGAGCAAAGATATGAAGTTTAGCAGGGAGCAACAAAGGAGAGGAGACGGCGGCGGAGCGGAGGCCCAGTGGATTGAATCAAGAGCAGCCTAGAAGATCCCACAGCACTATTCGTGCGATACAAAGTCCAACGGAGCAGGGATACGAAGCCCAGCGAGAGTGAGCGGGAGTGAGCGGGGAGCCGATTCGTCGTGAACGGAGAGGAGACACGACGGGAGACACGTGGCGAATCCATTTGGGGCAAGAAGCCGATCATTACGAATAGAAGTCGCGTAGGCCACCCTCTAAGGCCACTCTAAGGCTCTTTTGCCACCGACACCAAAAGTACCTAAGAGGTCTAAAACGTAATGAAGCTGTAGACCACTTGGCTGGATCCTGTCGATAGCACAAAGTCATCCACAGCTAATTTGGGCTGCTGATAGACTCTTGCCAGGTGATTTGCAGACGTAGTTCCGTATTCCTGTTGATCGAGCACGTCATCCACAGCGGTTTGAAATTGGTAAACATGAGATCTCGAGAAAACTCAACAAATTGAAGGTGTGTTCGAGACTCGACAAAATTCCAGATTTCGGGAAATCTTCAAAAGCTATATTGACTTGATGGCCTCGAGATTTCGGTCTTGCTCGAAATTTCGGGCATTTTCCGAGATCTCGACCTTCATCAGGATATCTAGAGATCTCGAGAAATCAAAAGCAATTGTCGATCAATCTCTAGATATCTCGGCTATCATCGATGATTGTTGAAGATTGTGGGTTATTCTCGACAATTGTCTGTTGATCTCTGTATATATCGATGTTTTTCCTTCGCCAGACACTACCTTTGTACTTTTGTCCAGTAAGGGCCTTCATAGGAGTGGACTCCCACGAAAACCTTATTTACGAATCGCGATCCTCGATTTCTACATACCCACAAGGGCGCTCGACGTATGTGCCTTCCTCCTGCTTTTCCGCACTGCATTCAATGCGCTAATCCCATCGGTCGGCAGGTCATCCTCTCACGGTTCACGCAGTGCCTCCCCGGCTGGACTATGTCGAGCTTTCCAGAGATGATGTCAAACACCCTCATAACTTTCGGTGTGAATGAGACGGCAGATTGACTCGCAGCCCAACGCCTTGAGGATGTATGTCCCACTTTGCAAGCGTGTCGTTCAGTAACTTTCCGGACAGAACCTCGGTGCTCCGGCGAAACTCAGGCTGATGTTTGCAGATCAAGGTCCTTGGAGGAAAGTGTATGCCGATGGAACGTGGGAGAAGTTTCAAGCCCGTGGACGATTTCTTGGAACTCGCTAGGATTTCGTGGGTTGAGTACTGTACTGTGTGCACGTGTGCCAGTCGGCCTTTATGCCTCTGGTGGAGTCCTCGGAAGACCGATGGCCAGTCCAGGTGCAAAAATCACGCGGCCTCAATCACTCTTGCACATGGTCCACTCTCTCACGGAGTCGTGAACGCGTCCAATCAATAGATATCACACAGGACTGCGGTCAATGTCCGACTTTGCCACTTGAATGCTATCCATCCACTACGACGTTAACTTGACTTCGGCGGAATTCGAGCATGTAGTAATTGTCAATGACGGATCACTCATGATCATACCAGGTATTATTGGACTATTGAAACAAATCCATGGCGAAGTGAAGGCGAAGTGCGATATCTTAACTTGGGACTAGAGGGCCTTCGCAAATTTTGGGGTTCAAAGAAATCCTTCGTTCAGATGAACTTCAAATGGACCGTCACGATTTAAACTTCACGCACCCGTGTTCATATCAAAATTCCATGGACCCAAAGCGCCCGGAACACGCAAAATTTCCTTCCGGATACCCAAAATTGTGGCACATGTTATGCGAAATTTTGGCCGGTGTCGAGGTGGATCAAAACCTGTAGTTTTACTGATGTCAACAATGCCATCCTACAGCCGCTGGAGGACAACGCACGGTCAGCGCTCTGGATCGTGGTAGCTGTAGTCCTTCCCTCACTGTATTCGCCAAGTTTCATGTTCCGAAGACGTATGCGTGTTCAATGTACAGGAATCTAGCTAATGCTCGTTCGTGTGTATGGTATGAAATACAGGTATATGCTACAGAAGTTGTCGTGCGTGTGTCTAGTGCGAGGACTATTATAGGAGTGATTGTGCGTCGTTGATGCAATGCAGGGGTGGTGGTACAATGTGCAGGGAGGGAAAAAAGATAGTGTTCGACAGCAGCGGGCGTGTATGGGGGGAAAGTAACATGCCAACAGATGCGTCTTGTTTTGGGGCGAATGCGGCAGGCGCAAGGTACGTGGTAATATCGTTCGTAGTAATATCGTTGACTCTAAATATGTGAAATGGGGATGGTGCATCGGGGTGCAGGTTCATCTTGTTTTGGTGGAAATGTGGCGGGTGCAAGGTATGTGGTCATATTGTTCGCTGCAAACGTGTCAGCCGGGATCATGGACAACGTACAAACTAGCACCCTACCTTGACCATTGACCATTGTATGATGAGGAGTTTTATGCGGTCATCGAGCGCGTTTTTACAGAGATTGCAGGAAAGATGTTTTCCCAGGGGTCGTAATGCTGACTCGAGAGCGCCGGTGGACATGTCTAAATGTTGATTTTTGTCGAGGTCAATGCAGGCGAAAGTGCAAGATATGCGAAACGTACCTGGCCGGACGTCCCATGCGAGGTACGCGGTCGCTAGTGAACACGCCCGACTAAGACCCTGTTGCATTTGGAAGTCGCACGTGGGCGTTGGTGGGTGCGGGTGCGGAAGTGAGCCAAGGACGCGCTTGAGAGCTTCAGTGCGGCCGAAATGAAGGAAAAATAGTCTGACAAATCGTTTATCAAACCAAACCCAGAAAGACAGCAAGTTGGGCGGCGTACCGTTTCAGGTAGATGGCCCCCATCCGCTCAACCATTTCATCACTCAAACGCGAAAGCGGAAATGAGAGCAAGTGCGACGATGTTGGGACCGCGAGATCGAAGATGTCGTAATGAGCAGCAAGAGCGTAAACTTGGAGCGGAAAGAGCGGCGCCTGCGATAAAAGGAGTGCGAAGAGAGGCGTCGATGGCAAGATCTATATCAAGAGAAGAGATAAGAGAGCATTTCCAGCAAGAAAAAAAAATGCCACATACCGTGGATTTGGGATTTATACCGTATATGGGCATGCAATCGACTGCATTAACGAGAGTCTCCAACGGAGGAAAGTATTCTGCGCATGTCATGTCATAAATCGCGTGCAGTATTACATTCAGGACGGGCGAGGGCTCCGGAAGGTTCAAGATGGGTGGCTCCTTGCCGTGTTCCGCGGGAGAAAGCGGAAGCGTACCACAAAAACTGTTTTCTGATGCCTCAAGAAGGAGGTGTGAGTGGACGTAAAAGTGGACCGAGTCCTTGGAGAGCAAAACGATGTCTGGTGGTTGTGGCCGATGTTGGGCTGTGGAAAAGAACGTAGTGGAGATGGCGACGATTGTATTTTCGTTCTCTGGTTTGTCGGGTACCGGGAAGCCATCGTACGAGCCCTGTAATGGGTGAGATGGGTGGCAAATAGCAGTTGTTGCCTTGGACCGACCGGAGGGGTGAGGAGATGGTCGTACTGGTCCTCGGCTTCACCGAACTGCAGGATACTGTCCCAGTCGTAGTATTCCATGAGGAGGAGGAGGGTAAAGGAGGGTAAAGTGCGGCGGGCAGAGGGTGGATCCGGTCGAAGTCAGGCCGGGGCTGTCAATTTAAAACGCATGATGTCAGGCCCCGACCGCAGAATTACCATTCACCCTCTTTCTCACATGAGGCGCATTTCATGCGGCGCCGTCGGCAATTCATACCATGGATTTTTCCAGAACTCGTGCTGTCGCAGGGTCCCGAACGTCGGAGATGCTCCTCAATCTTCGAGAAGAGAGCCACTCCGCATCACGCTCCTTTACGGCACTGTTGTCACAACCAACCCGACCCGCCCACACATTGCGTATCCTCCGGTTCCCTTAGTCTTCATTACGACAGCGGCGGGTGTTACGAGTGTCAGTATCTTGGCCACATTGGAGAATGCCGTACGCGTCCCGCACCAGCCTTACACGACGCCTGAGCACGATATGCATGGCGATTGGACCCCGGACTCAGGACTGCCAGTGAGCGAGCTCGCCAGAGGATGTGAGTGCATCAGACACCGGTGATCGGCCGAGGTGATCCGCGCCACTCGAAGCGCCACCTGCGTCCACACGTTGCTTCGCGTGCTTCCGAGGGTCGGCTCCACCTATATGTTTTCTTCCGTGTCTTTGTACATTGACCTCTCTAATTGCACGAAAAGATATGGTCCTGACTCATCGTGCGTCTAATGGCTTCCCAACGAAGTCTTATCTAAATAATCCAGGCCGCTTCGCCCTCTGAGGCTCTGACCAGGCGGCGCCATGCATGGCTTACGAGCTGTTTCACGATCTAGCTGTCCCGATTTTTTCGGTGTCCTTTATCTCGATCACTGCTAAGTTCTCTGGACTAATCTTATTACGCTCGTTCACGGTCAGCTGTGGACACCGAGAGACCGCATCACTCAAGTCAGTCATCAATCATAACGCATATTCAGAGCAGCCCTCCAGGCTGCAGCACGATTTATCGGATTATCGAAGGGCCGCACTTATGGGAATCGAAAAAGGCGCTTCCTGTCCTCCGCTTCACCTTTATTCCCTCCGCGGCTACGGGGCTTCCTGTGGGAAACGTACCGAATATCTGATCTCCAGAAAGGTTGAATTAGAGTTAGAACGAATGGGACGAATCATGACTCCGAGTGAGCCTGCGAAGCGGGCTCAGATGAGGGCTGTTTTTGCAATCTTTCCGAATCGGGGAAAGATTTTTTGCAGAGCAATTAAGCGTCCGGTGGGGACACGGAGCGTAATGAGAGCACGTACCTATTATATATAAGTATTCTTAGCAGCGTCTGGAGGGCGGAGAACAATTACGAGAGGAAGCTGATGAAACTTCCAGTTGGCGGAAATGACAATACTTTTCAGCGTTCGAGTTGGCTGTGACTGTGCGCGCATAAAAAGGAAGCTCTTCCGGATGTGCGAATGAGCTGCGGCTTGTGAATGCCTTTGGTTTGCGCCTGCTGAGTCTGTCCAGGTAAGTATCTTGCATTCGCTCCACAGTACGCTGACATGCAATGCACCTGGTCACAAAAAGATGGGGCAGGGACATGATAACAAGCGACATGAGGACGACGAGTATCAATTGGGACAGGACGGAATAGTCCAGACGAAAACGTCAACTTGGGAGTTTGAGATACCCAGGGAAAAGAGCTGGATTCGTTGGATGCTGCCGCTGACCGTGATTTGACTAAACGGGTTTTAGAGCACGTGAAAAACAGCTAGTCCTAGTTCGACGCGCGTGAGGATGCGGCAGGGCGTTCTGCACAATTCTCCAAGCCTCATCTCCGAGAGTGGATTCGAGTCATTCGACATTGCAAATCAATCCCGCAAGAACGGGTACGAATCGGCCGGATTGAACATAGAGCTAGCGAGCTTACTCCATAGCCGGCGATGCAAGAGTGCAAGAAATCAATTCAAGATCATGGTGGAGGAAGGCTTAAGGAAGCCGGCCTCGGCGCGTGCGCAGCGGGTGATGTTGATGCCATCACTCGCTGATCGCTGATCATGCTCTTTCCACCAACTTTCTAGGGTCCGGTGACAGTTAGTGTCAGCTGTCAGTAACTGTCAGGATGACTGTCAGAATCTGACTGACAGTTAATTATTTTTGCGTGGTCGAATCTGACAGTTGACAGTTCAAAACCAAAATTTTTTTGCTCCGACTTGCAGAGAATGACCTGCACAGCTCCCACTCGCCCGGCGCGGAATCACCAGGTCTCCTCCCGTAGTGCCAATGACGACAACTCTGTAGGCCTCAGTGCAGCTGCTCAAAACCTTCTCTCCGGTGTATGCTGCTCACGGCACGCTGATGATTCTTATTATCTAACTGCTGACAGCAAAACCTATCATTGATTTGGTCAAGAAAATTGCGAAGCTCACGTTGTTTCTCCCAGAGACTGTACCACTTGCCACAGAGGAAGATGAGCGCCGACTCACATCAAGTTCTCGCACGCGTCAAGGCGTTCATAAAGAGTCTGTTGAAGGGTCTTATTGACCAACACCAGAAACACAACTCTGGATGTAACTGCCATCCGATTTTCAAAAGAAAAACATGTCTGGAAATTGTTCGTGAGTGCCAGGCTCAGCTCGAGGCATGCTGGCAAGGCGAGGCTCCATTTCATGCACCTATTCTCAACGACAATGCGATGGAGTGGTGGGAAAATCTCGAGATTGGATATTCCCCGCGCTCGGGTGTTCTAGCAGTAAGTCGTCGTTTTATTAGCACAATATCACTGACCCGGTACTCCAGATGCTCGCAGTACACATCTTCGGCATTTTGGCCAACTCAATGCCCGACGAGCGCACGAACTCCAACATTACGTGGTTCAATTCTCCACTGCGAGGGAACCAGAAGGCGGAGAATCTACTCAATATGATCTTGGTCGGGTAATGGCATACATATCACGCGGAGGTACGTCGATTAATATTCACATTCCTAACCCAAAGTTCAACCATTTGTCACAGGGTGTAAAAGTGCGGCGTCCTCGCCGGAATCCAACTGTGGCTTTCCGACGCCTAAACTCTGAGCCCTTGGAGAAGGTGAAACACAAAGCTGCCGACCATTCCAACAGCGACAGTGAAACCGACTCAGACTCCGACAAGGAGTCCGACTCTCCCACTGTCATCACACAATCTGTTCCCTCGAATACCGTCGTCTCTGCTCCTGCTGTGGGAGAGGAGCCATCGCACAGTGAGGATGAGGAAGCTGACAGAATCCGTCCCAGGTATCATCGTAAAAAGCGGGCGGCAAAGACGAAAAGGAAAAAGAAAGTATTTCCGTCTCACACGAAATTCGTCGTTGATCCAGATATCAACCTGCGCTGAGCTGGACTCAAGGAGGTTCTCAGTGATGAGCCGTCTGCACCGAAAACCCGCGCTGCAGTGGTGATTGGTGTTGGTGCGTCCAGTTCGGACAACCAAGACCTCTGTGAAGGCTGGTGACTTTGCGTAGTAGTCCTGTATACCGAGCTCGCAATTGTCAGAACTGTCAACTGTCAGAACTGACTGTCAGCCTGACTGTCAACCTGACAATTAATTATTTTCTCCAAATGCTAACTGTCACCGGACCCTACAACTTTCCACCTCCAAGCGTCTTCAAGACTCGAGTTCAACGGGCTCACGTCGACTCTTGCGTCCCGCCATCGAATATGCATTCTCGTCTTATCACACCCCGGTTTTACTCGGCGTTTCTCAGGCCGCCGCCGCCAAAAATAGCCTAAGCCCCACAAACTCGTCACCCACTCATTTTCGACGTCACCAGAGAGTGCGTTTATATCCGGAACAGCGTATAATTAAGACGCACACCCACCCCGACATTCCATCTTCACGCCCTGAATGACCTCGTTGCTGAAACACCGCCACGGGCGGACAAAGCCCGACGATCTCGAGTCGGGGCCTTCGACGCCTACGAGCCCCACGCATTTTGACGCGAACGGGGACGAGAACGGCGAGGGTGAGAAGGGGAATAAGTATGAGGGGGAAGAGTACGAGGTGCTGTTGCAGTATGCGCAGGACCAGGCGGCGCTCGCCGAGAAGCACGATGAAGAGGACGATGAGGGGGAGGGAAAGCGTAAACGGCTTTGGTATGCCCCTTGGAAGACGGTAGCGGTGAAGAGCGACAAGGAGCGGAAGGCGCGCCTTTCCCTTGTCTGTTCTCATTTCTTCTGACTTGTTCGATTCTAGATCCCCGACGACTGGCTCAAAACTAACATGACGCAAGGACTCGCAGACAACGACGTCGAAACGCGGCGGAAACAATTTGGGTATAACGAGCTTCAAAGGTCCGTCCCCTCCATCTCTTCGGATAAAATACTAACATCACGCCCAGTCCGAAGGAAAATCAACTCCTCAAATTCATCTCCTATTTCCGAGGCCCAATTTTATACACTATGGAAATCGCCGTAATATTATCCGCAGGTCTGCAAGACTGGATCGACTTTGGCGTTATCGTGCGTTTCTTTCTTCCCTCCCTTTTCGCGCCTTCTCTCCCGTTTTTCTCACCAACAACACCCACAGATCGGCATCCTCTTCCTCAACGCCGGCGTCGGCTGGTACCAAGAAAAGCAAGCCGGCGACATCGTCGCGGAGCTCAAAGCCGGCATCGCGATGAAGGCTTTTGTGGTGCGCGGCGGGCGCGAGATGGAGATCGAGGCGCGCGAATTGTGTCCAGGCGATATTGTAATTTTAGAAGAGGGGAATACGATTCCGGCTGACGCGAAGGCAAGTACGATCTTTTTTCGAAGGCCAGAAAACTAATAGTCGCGCAGATCCTTGCAAGTTACGATGATGAAGAGGCGAAGGTATGTACGTCTGTTTGTTGTCCGTGCACCCCATGAACAAACTTCGCAGGCCAACCCTGAAAAGCGGACGCAGAACACCAAGCCCACCTCCAACTCGCGAACGAATTCGCACGAATCGACGGAGAAACGCACTTCGCGGTCCAACTCCAACGCCAACTCTGCGCAGAAGCCCAGCACTAACGCGGCAAATGACAAGAAACGCGAGGCCGGCGTCGACTCTGACGACGACGATGGGCAGGACGAGGAAGATAAAGGCCCCTCGGTGCTCTCGGTGGACCAGAGCGCGATCACTGGCGAGTCGCTCGCGGTGGACAAGTACGTGGGGGAGATCGCTTATTATACGTGCGGGGTGAAGCGCGGCAAGGTGGGATTACGTCTCCCCATTTGTTTCCCCCACCATCACTCACCCCACCACAGTGCTACGCCATTGTCTCCGCCACCGCCAAACAATCCTTCGTCGGCCGCACCGCGTCGCTCGTCATGTCCTCCAACGAGCGCGGCCACTTCCAGATCGTCCTTGGCGGCATCGGCACGACGCTCCTTGTGCTCGTGCTGGTGTTCATCTTTGTCGTCTGGGTGGGCGGGTTCTTTAGGGGCATTGGGATCGCGAGCCCGAAGGAGAACTCGTTGCTGGTGTACGCGTTGGTGTTTTTCGTGAGTGCCCATTTCATTTGTCCTTTGCACGCGCCGACATCCTCGGTATATGAAACTATGGCTGAGAATACCGTAGATCATCGGCGTCCCTGTCGGTCTGCCCTGCGTTACAACCACAACGATGGCGGTCGGCGCTGCTTACCTCGCGCGGTACATCTTTTGCCCTTCCTCATCGTGCGCTCGCCGCTCATAATTCTCATCACCAGCCGCAAATGCATCGTCCAAAAGCTGACCGCCATCGAATCCCTCGCGGGCGTCGACATGCTCTGCTCTGACAAGACGGGCACCCTCACCGCGAACAAGCTCTCGCTCAACGAGCCGTACGTCTCGCCGGGCGTGGACCGCGATTGGTTCATGACCGTCGCCGTGCTCGCGTCGTCGCATAACATCAAGTCGCTCGATCCGATTGATAAGGTTACGATTGTAGGGCTGAAAGTGCGTTGTAGTTTGCTCTCCGTTTTGGTATTTCAGTATTATGGTGAATAACCATCCCCGCGCCCAGGACTTTCCCGGCGCCCAAGAAAACCTGCGCAGCGGCTGGAAGACGCACAGGTTTGTGCCGTTCGATCCCGTGTCGACGCGCATCGAGGCGGAGGTGGAGAAGGACGGGAAGAAGTACACAGCTTGTAAGGGCGCCCCGAATGCGTAAGTCGGCCCTCTGTTTTCTTTCGTTGCCTCCTCCTTTCATTTCTCTACTCCCTCGCCCCTTATCTATCGCTTACCTACCTTCGCTCCTCCCCAGGATCCTCAAACTCCGCAAATTCGACGCCGCCACTGTGAACGAGTACCGCCAGACATCGCAGACCTTTGCGGAGAAAGGCTTCCGGTCGCTCGGCGTCGCAATCAAGGAGGACGGAAAGGACTGGCAGCTGCTGGGTATGTTGGAATATGGAATAGCTGTGCAAGCTGTTGCGAGCTCCTCATGCTCGGACACTGATTTGGAGTCACAGCTGTTGAGTTTACAGCTTTGTTTTAGGTTACGCACTGGTACAGTACACAGCCTAGATAAAGTAGAACCGTATAAAGTAGAGTACTTAGCACCATGTACTCTACCGGATTACAACGAGATTCCCCACTCGACTTGCTTGTGACGTTCACCTTCGGGGCTTATTTCAATAGGGTATTATGAGCATGTTCGATCCCCCGCGAGGGGATACTGCCTCGGTGCGTTCCAGCGTCGTCCCTCTCCTATTCAAATTTCATTGAGGATACCATCCATAGACCATCCAAGAAGCGCAAGATCTCGGTATTCACATCAAGATGCTCACTGGCGACGCGGTCGCGATCGCGAAGGAGACGTGCAAGAAGCTCCAACTCGGCACGAACGTCTACGACTCGCAGCGGCTTATTGGGAGCGGGATGAGTGGCTCGGATGTGCGCGATTTCGTCGAAGCTGCTGGTACGTGTCCTGTCTTGCTCGATTCGGCAACTCATCGTTCTTTGCAGATGGATTTGCTGAGGTATTCCCGGAACACAAGTATCAAGTCGTGGAGATGCTGCAGCAGCGCGGGCACTTGGCGGCGATGACCGGCGATGTGCGCTCCTTCGACTTTGATGACTACCTCGCGCCGATACTAACTAACGGCCTAATAAGGGTGTCAACGACGCTCCTTCTCTCAAAAAGGCCGACCGCGGGATTGCCGTCGAGGGAGCGAGCGACGCAGCGCGCTCCGCCGCCGGTGAGCGTTTCTCACTCCATGCCTGTGGTCTCACATTCCTCATTTACATTTGGGCGTGTCATAGATGTCGTATTCCTGGACGAGGGCCTCAATTCCATCATCACATCTATTAAGGTCGCACGACAGATTTTCCACAGGATGAAGGTATGCGCATTCAAACCCACGTTTTACGTGATAAGCGTTCTAATATGGTTCTCACCTACGTGGTCTACGTTCTTATTACGTCTAGCCCCTCTTAGGGACTTTCACTTGGCCTGAGTGAAAGTACCTAAGAGGGCCCGCCTCTACGGTGCCCAGATCTTCTATTACGTCGTCTTACTCGGGTCTGCCGCGGCTGCCAGCGCTATCACCGGCATCGCGCTCTCGGCGCCTCCCCTCGTCTCCGCAATATAACACAATTAATATACAGTAAATTCAATCAAGAAATGGATACACCGTACAGTAAATAACAAGAAAAAAGTGCAGAGCAAGATAATAGGAGACAAGAGACAGACCGCAGGGAGCAGCAAGATATTACGATACGACGCAACATGCAGGAGACGCCGGCCCAGGCCTCCGCGCCTCCGAACATTGATTATCAGATTATTAGCTTCTTTCCCGATCCAGCGACGCCTTGGCGGCCTCGTGCTTCTTGTGCTTCGCCTCTTCCTACCTCTTGCCTTTCCTCTGAACGGCGGGCATGTTGCCCCGAGCGTTCCCCTCTTTTAAACATAATCTCTGACTTCTTTGCTCTGCTATTTTCACACTGCGCGACACATTACAACATCATTTCCTGGTCTCCGCCGTCTCCAATCACGGTCTCTCCTCCTTCCCAACCATTCGTTTTCCATCATTGGCTTTGATGCTCTCTAAAATTGCTGTATCTTTTGAAAGACATCTATTTCTGCCTTCAAATGAGCAGAATTACTGGCCTCCTGCTTCGCCTCTTACCGCCTCTTGCTTTTCCTCTGAACGGAGGGTGTATGGCTCGGGCATTCCTCTCTTTAAACACCATTGTTGACTTTCATTTCAGTCACTCCGAGTCCACTGTTTCACACGGCGCTGCACATTCCAACAATTGTCTACACTTCCTCCCCGATTTATCCTCCTTCCCAACTGTTCGCTCCCCATCAATGGCTTCGGTGCGCTCAGGCAATTCCAATCTTTAAACATCATCTCTGACTTCCATTGCAGTCAGTCTGCTGTTTTCACACGACGGCACATCCCGACCATCGTCTCCGCCGCCTGTTCGCTCCATATCATTGGCTTCGGTGCTCTTTGACTGCACTAGTATCCTTTCAAGTACATTGATTTCTGCGTGTAATTTGAATGCACTACCTCTGCGGGTCTCTGGTCTCGCCTCCGATGGAGGAGTATATACGAGAGTTATGGGAGTGGGACTCGGCTAATGCCATCAATAATGGGACTCAGCTCGGCTAACCTCGGCTAACCCATCATTAATGGGACTCGGCTTCCATCAATAGTGGGACTGAGGATGTGAACGATCATGCACTCCATCAACACATGATCCTCCATCACGGCACATCACAGCGCCGGCGGCACCTTCTCTGTCACGCACGCTCGCGCGCCAAGCCCGAATCACCGGCTACCGGATCAGCGGATAAGCTGTCAAACCATTAGCTTGCCAAAACTCGGCATTTTCCTTGGCGGTCTCACCCACTCCGTGCCCACCGACTGAGGCTGTGAACAACCAGGCGATCACGGCGCATCACGGCACCAGCGGCACATTCTCTCTTGTGCACGCTTGCGCGCCAAGCCCGAATCACCGCCTACTGGATCAGGGGATAAGTTGTCAAACAATTACCTCGGCATTTTCCTTATGTTTGACACCGGACCAGTATACATTAAGTTAATGCATTTCTGCATTCAATAATCCCAGAATTTATAGATCTGGCTACAGTTCAGCCCTTGTTTTGGGGCTTTTTGTGCGAGAACGAGTGGCCCGACCTCCCGGAATAATATGGCGCTCATCCACCTCAGGTTCTTTCGCCTTCCGCTTCCTGCTTGCCTTTCCCTCCATCACGTTCAACTCGAGCGAGGCCGGTGCGAGGGGTGAGGCCGGTGCGGGAGGTAGCAGAGGCAGATCATATGTTGTACCTAAGGTATTGAATGCTTCCCCATCCGAATCCGAGGCACCAAATCCATAGGTAGTTCTGGAACTATTGGCCAAAAAGTCGGTCAAAGAATCAACTGGGGTGGAGTCGAAATTGGAGGCGCCATCCATAGGGTAGTCCATTGAGTTGGTCGTCCTCAGCATTCCCACATCAAGGCTGTCATCGTCCAAGTGGCCGAGAGGTGCAATGAGGACGACGAAAACGTAAGGCAAGTACGAGAGCAATGGCGAGAACGACGATGAGAGCGAGTGCGAGTGCGATGTGAACTTAAGAGGTTTACAATGTGGGCAGTCAAAAGATTTGGGAGAAACTTAAATATTTATACAGTTAGAGAGAGAGGTAAATGGAGTAAAACAAAGTAAGAATCATAGTGGTGCAGGAACCAGGTACTAGAGGCGCAGGAACCAAGATCCGGACCAACAATAGAGGAACAATAGTTGATGATCGAAATTTAGCCAAAAGATAAAGGTTATGGCAAGATTATGGTTTAACAAAGAGGAAATGAAGTGTATATATGAAGTAGTAATCAAGGGGAACATGTTGCGCACTAAGATATGGGTGTCAGACGTCCGGGCGGACCACAAGTCGGTGGGCGCGGAGTGGGTGAGACCGGTGTCAAACGCCAAGGAAAATGCCGAGTTTTGAGAAGGTAATGGTTTGAAAGCTTATCCGCTGATCCGGTAGGCGGTGATTCGGGCTTAGCGCGCAAGCGTACACGACAGAGAAGGTGCCGCCGGCGCCGTGATGCGCCGTGATGGAGTATCATGCACTGATGGAGTGCATGATTGTTCACATCCTCGGTCCCACTATTGATGGAAGCCGAGTCCCATTAATGATGGGTTAGCCGAGGTTAGCCGAGCTGAGTCCCATTATTGATGGCATTAGCCGAGTCCCACTCCCATAACTCTCGTATATACTTGATCAAAAGCTGTGGCGGGTTTTCGATCAAGATGATGGGAGATCAACGTCATTTGTTATCTCCGAACAGCGTGCCGCACTTGTTTCTCCACGAAATTTTCACCAATCCACAAGTTTCGGGGCTCGGATTCATCCCTGAGTCCGGGCCAATGATCTGGAGTCACAAATTCTGCCAGAATGTCCATCCCTGGGCCCCTGGGACCCCGAGTAAGGCCTCAACCTGATCTGGAGTAGCTCAATCTGGCCAGCCTTATAGCAAACCACCTGCATGTGGGATGGACCTGGAACTTGGCTGGTATGAATGAAACGGCTAGCCCTGTATTACCCTGGGTTTATAGGTTCTCGGGTGTGCGCATTCTGTTTCGCGGCGAGCTATCACCCAGAATTACCAAATTTCACTTGCCCTGAAGGTTGGATTTTTTAGGAGGTGTTTTTGCGATAAAGTGGGCATCCTTGGCACTTGAGTACACTCTAATACTTCCTGTGGACTCATCCGGACCTCAATTGGGGATGTCGATGAGCTGTGCACCTCACAGGACAAGGCATTCCGTCAACACCCCTATTCCACCCATCAAACCTGACTAGAAAGCGCAATACTTGTGGGACAAAAATACCTCACATAAACAATGTAAGTGTATGCAATAATATATTGGCATATCATAAACAATTTGGGATACGCTGGGGTGAATAGTACAACCACGAATATGAGATTTGATGGGGTGGCCGGTTAGGTAGTTTATCGCCGTTTCGGAGTTACCGCCGAAATAAATTCGGCAGGCGACGAAATCAGCACACAAATATTCTGATAAGAGTTTTAAATCACTCCTGGGATGCATATCTGCGTTTCCCGGCCCACATCCCGACACCCACCTGACAATATGCCTGCATTAGAGGCCCAAAGTGTTAAGGTGGCCGGTTACCCAGTCAGATATAGTAGAGTACAATATAGACTGTTCAGCACATGTACAATTCGTGCCCTTCAGAATTATGAATGAAAGCAACAGAAAAAGTGAATATGAGGTAATTATTGCCAGATTAGTGTCATATCATGAGTAGGTGTGTTCTAATTATATTCTGTGGCTATAGATCATGGGCCGTACAAAGTTGAACCAAGGAAAACGGCCAGCCTAGGCCCAAGGAAGGGCAAAAACGATTATTTCCTTTTTTAGCCCAGAGGCGTAGTGGTTTAAAAAGGAAATTTCATCAATTTATCAGCTATATGTCCAAAAAATAGAGCATGTAGAGGCTGTTGAGGTCTATTGATCTGTCTGTACAGTTTTGTGATTGCACCATTAGTTATTGCACAAAATGCAAAACATTTCACAAACCCGGCGCTTTTTTGATGCAAAACTGATGTGCCATCACATTCAAGGGGATGCCGAATGATGATCCTTTCGATGGCAGGGTGAGATATCTTATCAGTCCAAGATATGATGGGTTATGGCAGAAAAAGGCACTATCTAGGCTATCCGGTACTCCTAAAAGGGTCTAAAGTGTTATCTTGGGTCTTTGCAAAAAGTGAGAACTTTATATATCTTGGGGTTTTGCAAAATGTTTACTGTATCGGCTGGAGCACGCGGTTGAGCGCATTGGACGCGGCGTACGAGGCAATGCTCGAGGGGGACGAGGAGGGTGGGGGCCACGGCGTGCGGCACCAGGGGGAAGGACGTGTTGGCGTTGTTCGCCGCGCTAGAGGGCGAGGGCGCCGGCGTGTAGTGCAGGTACTCGACGCCCGGGAAGTCCTCCATGGTCGGCGTGGGAGGGAGGCGACGGTCCTGCAGTGGTCGACGCGGCACCGCGCTGAGCTCTACACACCCTCAGAATCATGTGATAGCTGAAGGAGGGAGGGAGGAAGGAGGAGGGCTCACAATCCACCACGCGATTGAACTCGACCGCCCGTGTATCTCCCACCAGCACATACTCGCGCCGCAGAATCCCGTCCTCCTCCGTCTCCCCGGGGATGATCGAGCCCTCCGTTGACAGCGGGCGCGGGGGGTGCAGCGGCGAGCCCATCACCGGCTTCGTCGAGGACCGGCGCACCTTCTCCGTCGGGGGGCGCGAACCTTTCCTTGTCGCGTGAGGATGCGGAACTGGGGTGTGAGGGTGAGGGTGAGCAAAGTCAGTATGGATAAAAGGATATACAGTGCGTACCTCGGGGACGACGGCCCACCCACTGCAGACCCAGGAATCGCCACCCTTGCCTGACCTGCACCCACACCTTCCCGAAAATTAAACTTACTCAGCGGGATCATTGCCGTCGGGTCCAGCACTTCCGGCGGGATCACCAAGTGGTGCGCCGGCACCCTTCCCTCGCCGCTCTGCCCACCCACCTCCCGCCCGCTCGCGTCGTCGCCGTCCGCCTCACTCTGCGAATTCGACACAGAAGGCTGCTCCGCCCCCGCCTCCACCTCGGGATCCGGCCTCGGGAACTTAATCTTCGCAAGCGCGGTGCTCCCAAAGAACTCCTCAAAGCTCACGCGCTCGGCGGGTTCTGCTTCAGTAGCGCGCAGATGAGCTTCTTCACGTCCGGCAGGACGGGCAGGTCTTCGCTCCCCCCGCTGCCGTTGCGTGTGGATTTAGAATTGGAGGTGGAGGTGTCTCCTTCCTGCGCCTCGTTGGGAAACCTTACCCCCTTCGCGCCCTCGATCTTCTTCAGCAGCTCGATATGGTTCGCTGCGCGGAACGGCAGGCCCACGGCCATCTCGTACAGCAGCGCGCTGATGGACCACAGGTCCGCTTTGGCGTTGTACTTTTCGTACCGCAGGATCTCGGGCGCCATGTAGAGGCTAGAGAGGTGGGGTCAGCGGTGAATAGTGTGTTGTAGATTGTGAATGGAGAACATGAAAAGGGGAGTGGGAATTGTAGAAAAGGCAGAATAGGGAGTGGTAAGAAAAGGAAGAGTTGAGTGCGATGTAGGAAGGACGAGGATTAAGTCGTGGGGAAGAAAAAGAGTATCAAGAAACAAGGCAAGAGAACACTCACGGACTCCTGCACAGGGTCTCCGCCATCATCGCGTTCGGGAGCAAGCACGCAAAGCCGAAATCGGTGACCTTGAGGATGGCACGCCGAGGGGGTGCCCGCGCGCGAGTTCGGCGGGCGGCGCGGGGGTGAGGAGAAGGTTCTGGGTGCGTCGTATTAGTACCAAGTATCAAAGGAGTGGAGGAGAGAGAGAGTTCAAGCAAGAGTAGAGGGAGTGCGCACACACCTGAGGCTTGACGTCGCGATGGATGAGGTTGCGGTGCCGGAGGAACTTGTGTGCCCGGGCTACGACATTATATTAGTACTTTGAAGACAGAAAGCCAGTTTGACGCGCACCCAATTGCCTCAAAAAGCTGCGCACGACAATCTCATCCAACCCGCCCGTTCTTGGGTGCGGGTAATACTGCGGCGCAGTGCCCGGGGAGGGGGTGTACTTGACAGTGTCGATGCGGCCACGCTTCTTGATGTAGTTGGTGAGGTCGCCGCCGGAGCAGCATTCCATGATCAGGTGGATGTTGCGGTCCGTGCGCTGTGCGAGTCAGTGTAAGTATCATGACATACTGTGAAGGCAGAACAAAGAAAGAAAGAGACATACCACGATGTTAATAAGCTTCGTGATATGCCGATGCGAGAGTGACTTGAGGATTTGCATCTCGCTCAGCAGGTTTTCAACAGTTTCGCGGAGAGCTTTTGCCTCAGCACGGTCTTGATCACCACGTTTTGATGCGTGTCCTGCCCGCCCACATTATTGCCATTAAATTAGCGAGTAATTGTGGTAAAGAGGCAGACCGCACCTCATGATATCCCTTGTACGCTGTCGCGAAGCTGCCCTTGCCAATATCGTTCATAATGACGTACGGCCGCAGTTCTTCGTCCTCCTCCGACGGCGTCGCTGGTCCCGGTGGCATTGATCGCACGAGCGGACTCCAGCGCTCTCACCGCCGCCTCGAAGGTGACGAGGTACGGGTTCTCAAATGGGAGCACCCGGAAGGAAGGATAGCCTTGGCAACCTCCCTATGGTCGGAATCCGGAAACTTGTGCAGCGGCGAGTGAACAGCAGCAGTGTGTTCGTCAACTGCTTCAGGAATACGACACCCTTTCCGTGGAAACGGCCCGATGAGGAAGGTCCTGACATCGTGTTACGAATCTGCGGTCAACAGAATTAGTATGCGCCTCGGGGCAAATACGGGCGACGCACCCCCCGATACTACTGGACATTGCGACTGACATCAAGCGCCGCCGAAGTATGTGCAAATCCCTGGATTAAAAGCACAGGCTTAGCTCGCAAATTTCGAGAAGCATAACAGGAAACCTACAGATAGCTACAAACAAAGTATTTGTTTGCAGGGTCGACAAACTAATGGATAGCCGAAATGTGGACCGACAGATTCCAGCAGGGCGCGCCGTGGAAAAAGAGTTACCAGCTGAAGGCAAGGATCAACATTTCGAAGGGCGAATCAATCCAAACGGACCAAAATGGCTTGCACTTGGGTTTGAACTGATCGAAAGTCGCAGCAACTTGAGCAAAGGAAGGACTCGACTTGCCTCCATGAATTTGAATCTTCAGCTGAATGTCGGACGAATCAGAAAGCGGAGCTGACAAGTCAGGGCAATGCCCGCACCCAGCAGGTTCGAAAAACCAAGACAAATGCACCAAGACCGTCCGGGCCTCGGAGGCCTTCCGAGTTGCAAGTTGCGCCTGGAGTTTGGTCGAGCGCCGCAACGAAGAGGGAAGCTGAGTGATGTCTCCGATCTCACGCCTTGTCACGCTATGCTTTCGTCAAATGGCTGGATACATAGGCACGAGAACAGGCACAGCCAACATGCAATTGCATAGGAGTACACCAGCTAAACTGCTGAATCCATTCCTCATGTGTTCCCCACCTATCCTTCAAGTTTCCCTCATTCGTCCCATTACGGTCGCAAATCATTAGCGCGCAAGGAGAAGACCCCGTACTTAATTGGTGAGTGTGTAGCCCAGAAAGAAATGAAGCATTTGAGTCTATGTGTTTTCCTTCCTCGGTATCCACTTGCCCCTCAGAGCTAAGCACGCTCTGGTCCACCTGCGTATCAAACCCGAGTCAGAGGCTGCGAATCAAGACTTGGGGGGTGAACTTTACCTTTATGTTACAGATCACGCCTGAATAGATGGCAATAAATTCGGGTTTCAATCAAATCTGAAGTCAGGGGCCTCAGAAAGTCAAGTCAGTATACATTGTATAAAGTATGTGAGAAGTAAGCTGTGGGGGTGCCATGTTGAAGAACAGTATCCGCATGGTGCAGCACAGCAGCAAACTCGCACCTAAAAGAGGAGGCCGACGACGAGATCAAGATAGAACAGTAAATACCAAAACTAACAAAGAGAGAAAGAGAAGTCGACGACGTACTTGAAGCAACCGCGACGCCGCACCTCAGAAAACCACCACCAAATCGAACTATCCGCGAAGCGTACAAAGAGAACCATGCAATCGTCGCGCTGATAACCCTAAAAAAAGCATGTCGGAAGACGAAATGTCCGCCCCACCGAAAACAAGACCGAATATATCTGCAAACTGCGATCAGCCGCCTCTGCGTGTGTCGACATCGGGCGAACCTGGATGGCTCAAAGGGTACATAGACACGAGATCTAATCACTATGTCACTTGTGAAGAGTTGTCGAAACAGATGTGAATAACTCACAAATTCATGTTTAAACTGAGTCTCTGATATCTATCGTTAATGTGGGGTACATGATCATAGTGATGGAAAAGTTCGGTTCGGTTCAGGTTCGAGGCACTTTTCCCCGAACGCTGAACCTGAACCTCAGGTTCGGTTCAGAGATTGCTTGAACCTGAACCTGAACCTTGCGTTCGGGGTTCAAGGCGTTCGGTTCGGCGTTCGACCAAGTTTGAACGACGAACCGAACCTGTTTTTTTTTGCCGGAAAATTAATTCAACACTAGGCCACAAAAAAGTGTGTATTCCGCACGGCCTAAAATCCTGATCACTGTCCTCTGATTTGTCCAAGTCATCAAGCCCATAACTGTGCTCTGTGAGTTCTATGATCAGGGCGTCCAGGTGGTTTCCCGCAATATCAGCTGCAGCAACGGGAGCCGGAGACCTTGCCGAGAGGTTTATGCGTTGTGAAAGCTGGGGCAAGAGGCCGAGACACCAAAAAAGCAGAAGTGGAGGTCGCAGGCATGGGTTAGTCTTCGTCAATCTCGTAGTAAAACTGAATTCGGAGGCATTGCCTAGAGTGTGAGCGCCATTCAAATTTTGGGCGCAGCCGAG
This sequence comes from Mycena galopus ATCC 62051, assembly GCA_014925785.1. NCBI lineage: Eukaryota > Fungi > Basidiomycota > Agaricomycetes > Agaricales > Mycenaceae > Mycena > Mycena galopus. The sequence continues at coordinate 406,962 of WIQG01000091.1, forward strand.
GGGTCCTAGAGATTGGAGCACATATTGGCAGGTGTAAAAGTGGAGAGTGGCGGTGAATTCGTCGCAGAAATTTATACAAAGAAAATGTGAGATCATCGGCATAGATCTAAAGAAAATGCAACTGAAAATATGACACAATGGAGCTATATGGACAGACAGAATTGATAAAAAAAAGAGCAGGAGTTCACCAAGCCTGAGGGTTATGGCTCCACTTTTCATAAAAACCGACAGAGAGGTTGTGAATTCGCAGCTGGGCATGAGTAGCGGGACATTGAAAAAGACCGCTGTGTCAATGCGCAAACCAAGTTGCCGCTGGTGTGAATAAAAGGGGTTGAGAATTCACAGCCGGGTCCGAGTGGCGAGACAGTAAAAAAATCAAAGTAGCGGTGTGTATGATGCGCAAGGAGATCCCAAGTCACCGCTGGCAGTGGCGTGTGCACTGTGCAGGAAGAATGCGCGACACGACGCGCCGCGGTGATGTCGGAGGTTGCCGCGAGATCTCCCACCCCCCGGGCCGGGTTCGGCGTTCGAACGCGTTCAGCAAAATGTTGGATTGCCCTGAACCTGAACCTCCAGTTGAGGTTCAGGTTCAGTAGTTCGGTGAACCTGAACCCCGAACGTCGCGTTCAGTTCGGTTCAGTTCAGGTTCGAACCGATTTTCTGAACCGAACTTTTCCAACACTACATGATGATCAAATGTTTATGATAGTAAGTAAAGCCAGAGAGCCAGAAAAGTTTGTCAGAGTTCAGAGCAACTTACTCGCTGTTTCGATTGCCCGGGACAATATCAGTAGTGACTGTCTGGAGGAGTCCCGCCATCTGCCATGCGCTGATCCTCCCTTCGGGACAGCATCGCCTGACGTGCAGTTGATGGTGGTGAAGATATCGTTCAAAATACCAGTCTTGTTTGCCACCTGGATTTTACAGCTGTTTGCACACGTAATGACACTCATCAATTTTGATGAAGAAGAAGCAACGCGTACTCTCCCTCTTGTAACGCTCATTGCAAGCTCAAATCTCAGTAGAATCAGATAATTTTAGGTGCGTTCTGAAGCATTTTGGCAGCGCTATCCAACTGACGCACTCTTTGGTTCCAATTCACGCGTTTATTTTTGGCCAAATTCGGCGACGCGTAGCTCGGCTCCCCGCTTGCAACGCGCGTCCTGGGCGCAATACTTGGCCGATCCATCTCAAAGTAGGCGCGTTCGAACCGCATTATCAGCCGCCTTCTGACGGTACCAAGCTTTCATTCCACTTCGCTCGCTTCAAAACTCGGAATTTCCACTTCGCGGAACGCACTCTCGCGCGACTTTCGCTCTCGCTCACTCATTTCTGGTCCGATTTCTTTCATTCAAGGTGCTTTGGCATTTCTCTGGGCTCCATATTACCACACGCATTCATTTTCCTTTTGGCTGACACACTGCTTCAAGTTCGTGTCGCACTTGGTCTACTCTTCCGTTCCCTGTGTTTTATCCTCCGGCTTGCTATTATCTTCTTCCACCTTCGTCCTCATTACCGGCACACAATGGCTACCCGGAAGTCTGCACGCACGATCTCGACCGATATTTCCACCATTGCGTCTCGAGACCTGATTGATTCTGATGCTGAAAGTGATATGGATCCTGAGCGGACGCTAATAGGGGACGAACAAGAGGAAGATACTGAAACTTCATCGTCCTCGTCATCCTCGTCATCATCCTCCGAGGACGAAGAAGAAGCAGACAGTGATTCTATGGATGGCGAGCCTGTTGATGTGCCCAAGAAACGCAAACGCGCGCAAGAAAAGGAAATTGCTGTGTCCACAAAGAAACAGAAACCGAAAGGTGCACATCATCATTCCTCTCATAGCTCGGTCCTCATTGTGATTTCAGCCCAAATCCCCCCACCGCGCAAGATCGAATATAAAATCTCCATATACACCGCCAAACAAATGACGAAGGCCAAGTCCGCACGCGGTGATCCAGTCACGGAAGTCTTGATACTGAAGAGCGATATTGCTTGGCAAAACTTGAAGACCCATGTGCTAACGACTATCAACAATGCTCTCAATCCCGAGTTACTGAATTTTTTTGACTACCACATCGTCTTCACTATTCCGCGCAAAGTCAGTGAACCGATCCGATTGATTGAAGACAAATATGATTATCTGGTGACGAAGGCTCTTGAGATCAAAAAGAGTCCCGAGGTCAAGATCAAGGTCGAGCCCATACCTGTGCGTCACATCCTGCTTTCTCTACCGAGTGTTTATATTTTCCAGGTAAAACCGTAAAGAGAACGGAGATGAATCAGATGCCTCCGCAAGCGGAAAGAAAGCCGTGAAGAAGTCAAAGGTCACTTCATTCATACTGCCATGATCATTTACTTACTTGTTTCAGATCCCTAAGGCCCGTGACATCCTTCCTGCCAACATCGCCCTCGATGAGAAGATCGGCGCCTTACGAGAGAAATGGAAGTGCCCGACACCTGGTGCCCCTTGCGGAAGCGAGCATTGTTTCGTGAACGCAACGGATCCGGAACACTTCCCACTTTCCCATGCCCACATGCAAAGCTGGGGCGCCGCAATGGTATGTGTTGATGCTGATTGATTTTCGTACACATCTGATTCCGAGATGGCTAGCTCAAAGGGTCGGCATTCGCGGATCTCGATACACCCCCCAACAATCAATTATTTGACACGGTTGCTTCAGCTGCGCGGGCGTCGCGGTCTCCTCTGTTACAACGTCGCCTCGAGAAACAACAAACAGCGAGTAACAATGGCCCTCCTCCAGCTCAGGTTCACTTCAATATTCCACCCGAATTTGCCAATCTTTTCAGACCACCTCCCCTCGCTCCTGCAGTTGCTGCTCCCCTTGCACTGAATCAACCTCCGAGTACAGAACAGATGCTCATCCCCTCTTCCCGTGTCCCTGGAGACGACCTTGCGATCTCTGCGTTCTGTGAGATGTACAATCTTGATACCGACATTGCCGACAGATTTACACAAAACCGATACAAACGCACGATGGCATTCAAGTTCATTGAGGTTAGCGAGTTGAAAGAAATGGGTTTCATGAATGGGGAAATCGCTGAATTGAAGGTTGCGGTGGACAAATGGTCGCATGTTGTATAGATTGTACAAGACATTGACATTAGAAGTATCCTGCATGTATGAAGTACCCAATTGCATCCGACTCTGTAACAATGTTCATTGCCTCCAACATATCATAAATGAGGGAATCTGGTTCGTCGTCCGGCCCGTAGGTGAATATATCGTTGTTGCGACGAATCCAGGCCTTGATTTGGGAGAAAGCTTCTTCAATTGGGTTCAGGTCCGGTGAGTATGGAGGAAGATACACAAGGCGGACACCTTAATCTCATGAATACAAGCCATAAAAACAGATGTGCAGAATGACACTCACGAAAACGATTACACAGCTCAATGATTTCTTCTCCGTGATGAATCCTGGCATTGTCCATGACAAGAACACTAAGCGGGCCAGGGTACGGAGAGCAGAGAGGAAGCTACCATCCTCGTGAGTAAAAGAAAATAGAAGCAGCGAGAAGACATGCCACTTGGTGTTCTAAAAATCCGAGGTACTGGTCACGGTGCATGGAGCCTTCCACTACAGTGCTGGCCAGCATGCCACGCGTTGTGAGAAGACCTGTTGCCGACAAGCGCCTGCCGCGAACCAATTTCCGATGTTTCACCGCGCGCTTGCCCTTCTTTGCTCGTCCGCGGCGCCGACCAGGAGTTTTGTCGTTTTTCGATGTTTCGTCCAAAAATCCAAGATAATCTGCAGGATACTGCGAAATGTCACGGATGTAATCAAGACGAGAAGGCTCGCTCCTTTCTTCCGCAATTTCCTTCAAAATCTTCACCGACATTCCCGCGCGCTCGAGTTCCCGATGAATTGTAGTGTAGTGAACGGAAATAAAACGGTTGTGCTTGAGCAAATGTAGGAGCTCGTCTAGAAACCAGTCCGGCCGCTCGCGAACCAGTTGGAGGAGATAATCGAGGTCATCATGATGCAACAGCCGAGCACGACCAGACCGACTATGAGTGCGCACAACATCTCCGGTAGTACGCCATAACCTAAGAACACGGAAAAAGGTGCTTCGGGAGAAACCGACACAGGCGAGGATATCCTTGACCGATAGATGACCATGCTCATACAAATTTATAGCAGCAACTTTGAGATCTCGGCTGATTCGGCGGTTCCCCATGTGAAGTGCGTCGGCCTGTGACAGCCATGCAAGTTCCACTTCAGTTCAGGACACGCAGTAAGCATAGACATACCTGAGACAAAGAATATGGCTAAGTGTGCAATAAAGAGCAAGTGGGTACTAGTAGTGCCGGAAATGGAGTAAATTTAGGACCAAATGAATCCCGAAGACTAATAAGGGGGCATCAGTAGAATTGAAGCGCCAGAAGAACCCCAGAGAAATGCCAAAGCACCTTGAATGAAAGAAATCGGACCAGAAATGAGTGAGCGAGAGCGAAAGTCGCGCGAGAGCGCGTTCCGCGAAGTGGAAATTTCGAGTTTTGAAGCGAGCGAAGTGGAATGAAAGCTTGGTACCGTCAGAAGGCGGCTGATAATGCGGTTCGAACGCGCCTACTTTGAGATGGATCGGCCAAGTATTGCGCCCAGGACGCGCGTTGCAAGCGGGGAGCCGAGCTACTATTTCGGACCCCGTAGTTGGCCACCCCCCCTAGTTGGCCATTTGGTAGCTAGCTTGCTGAGCCTTGACACTTATAACCTGGCATAGTGAGGGATGATAGTAGGACCCATAACGAATGCCTGAACCGAATTTGGAGTTAGGGTGATGAACTGATGGACAGTTACGACATGTCGGATCGGGCTCCGAAACGTGTGAACATCATTTTCTTATTGCCGACGCGGCTCGGCTTTCTTCTCTAAGCTCCCTTTCGACCAATTCTTGGCCATTCCGGGACTTCGTAGGCTCGTTCTGTTCCCCTGGTCTTAGCGAATCATCTCCTACGACTTCCTCTGTGTTTGGGTCCCAAGTTTCTTTGTTACTCTCCCCTGAAGGCACAGCTGCTTTTTTTGAGTTGTTCATATTGGCCGACATCGTATAAGACAACACTGTGAGACTGCCCATCTGGAACTTGGCACGAGGGCTTTTGGAGTCCAATACCTCAATTTAGGATGTACTTCAAAATTTTATCTGCTCAGCTCCTTTCGCAGTGCAATGCTTTGCTGCAAACAACACAATTTTGATTGTATCAACAATGGGATTTTTTTGGTGTGCTCCAAGCACCTCGGTACAAAGTTATTGATGCAAATATGCTGCATACCTTTCCTTCATGCTGTTTGAAGCCCAAGTTGGGGCCTAGCAAAATTTCCTCTTCTGCTAGACATGGCATTGCTTGAGCGGCCTGAGTCTGGGCTTTTTCCCAGTTGGAGGAGCAGTTATTTACACCCCGCATATGGACCACATGAAGACCAATATATGTTCTAATTATGAATATATGCCCTAGTTGCAATTCCTGATGGCTCCGGCTGCTGAGTTCCGGCTTCAATGCTTGATTTGGGGAGGTGGCCAACTACCCTGGTATTTGGCCTTGTTGAACCGCCGTCCGAAAAAAATTCACTGCCAGGACAAGTCTTCATATATTTGGGTGGGAGTAGGCTTAAACTCTTCGTAGGATGTCTGCCCTTCATCTGACTCTGTTTTGCCCATGGGGAACGACGTCACAGGTTGATACTAAGGCACGAATGCTTAGGTGGCCAAGTACCGGGTCAAAAATAGTACGCGTCGCCGAATTTGGCCAAAAATAAACGCGTGAATTGGAACCAAAGAGTGCGTCAGTTGGATAGCGCTGCCAAAATGCTTCAGAACGCACCTAAAATTATCTGATTCTACTGAGATTTGAGCTTGCAATGAGCGTTACAAGAGGGAGAGTACGCGTTGCTTCTTCTTCATCAAAATTGATGAGTGTCATTACGTGTGCAAACAGCTGTAATCACAACATCATCCATCGCCTCAAAGCGTCATGTGTTCTTCAAACCAAGCTCGACCAATTCAGCTCAACCAAGAATTCAAATACCGTAGGCTAGGCAGTCCTGCCACTCAAATCCGAGTGTTTCCCCATGTCCAATCTCCAGGTGTTCACAGTCCTGTATCCCGTTTCGTTACGTCTGCCTCCGAGTCAATAACGCTAAGTACGCTACGACCATGGGGTCACGTCCGCTCTATTCCTGGGTCTTTCTTGGAGCCATTCTTGTGCGTGCAGCGTGGTCCAAATTTTGACTTGTACCCTGACAAATTTAAGCACTCCTCGTCAGACTCATGGACCGGCGGCAATCCCAAATTCTGGTCAGTGTTGCGCAAAATATTTCGCCGCCCTAGATTCCACTCAATTCAAAACTATGGAACAAATGTATGAGCAATATAGCAAAGTTGCACCTGATGGATGTGACAGTTATGCCAATTTCAGAGTTGACCCACACAAAGTTGTACATTTGTAGAGTTGTGTTGTAGCCAAAAGCAAGTTAGCACCAGTGGAGATGTATCATGAAAACGTTAGTCGACACTCATGGAAATGAGCTTGCTGATGAGGCTGGATGCGGCGTGAGTTGCGCTTTATCCTACGGGAATAAAAACGCGATTGATATCTTTTTTCTTTCTTTTCCGTCGGCCGTCGGCAGGACTATGCAAACCCATCGGATCCAGCGTTCAACTTGAATTTCTGGGGCGCGGGAGAGGAATTGGGGTTCTTCCTCGAATATTGCTGAGTGAGCTGGACGGTGGTTATTACTTGGCCAATTGGGGCCATTCTGCGTCGTCGTAATACAGGGATAAATGCTGTTCATAAATTGTTCAAACTGTCTTTTACCCTAGTAATGTTTGTTATCATTTGTTCAATGCGGGCTCCCCCCTCGTTAAAAGCCAAGTTGGTGGTCGATGGTACTTGGTGGTGCTGGGATGCTGTTTTGGGTGGAGGTCATAGTGGGCGGCGACGGCGGCGACGCATTCGGCGCAGGACCGGCGTGCGAATGTGATGGGGGCATAGGGATAGTTCCAACGATGCTGGAACGCTGTTAGTTCAATAAGTTATACTTACATTTTTGCTCGCCGCGTAAAAGAGGAAAAGACATGTCTTTTAGGTCATTCGGCGCAAATACAACAATTCCCAAAAATCTTCAAATTTCTTACTGTTTCGAAAAACGCCCGCGACAATTGCGCAGATTCAGTGAAGTGCAACAGAAAACGCCTCGATATAAGCTCCGAGAGCTACGAGTATATGCGCCAGGCTAAGACATGGCCTCTTGTTTGGGGCCGGCCATTTGAAGGCAATGGTTGAACGTGGGATGTGCGATAACTGCGTGAGGAAAGCGAAAGCACTCCACTCAACTGTTAGAGGAAAATTCTGGGACGGGTTACCGGAGATGTTCGGTTTGAGTTGGAGCAGATGCAATAAGCGTCCCTGGCAGTAAGTTTTTCTGTCGGTGTTTCTTGTACTCAACTTACATTTTTGTTGTAGATTTCGCACGAGGAAGTCGCCGTGTAACTGGCAGGACTCTCTAAGGCGGCACTGCATGCTCAGCTGCTCTATTCTCTTAGAGTTCAGAAAGCTCTCTGATATCTATGTCTACCCAGTCTTGTGAACTTACCTGCTATTGTTACATAGGAGGAATATCCTTGTTTGCTCGATGTTCAGTATCTAAATTCGCACTAAAATTAAAACCACAGTTTCTCACCCTAGCCTCATTCTGGTCTCCTCTGCCGTCATTGTCGCCCGCGTGGAATTTTCATCACTGCTCCGTCGCGCTCCGGTGCAAAGGCGGCCTCTACCACCCGCGTAGCAGCGAAGATGATCACAATTTTCGACGCCGCAAGCAACAAGGTTACCTGGCTGACATAGACCGGAACAAGGAGGCAGCAAGTGAATGGCTGTCATCTCGTGTTCGTTGGATTATTGTCTTCAATTGTAATGGGACGAGGTCTTCCTGAAAGTTGGGCCAGATACCAACTCAACACTACAATATCGCTTGCTCTATAGCCGTATCATCAGATCACCGTAACCCAAACTATTCGTGCTACCCTCCTCGAGTACCTAATGCACTTCCACCAGTTCCCCATCCTCATCGTTCAAATCCACGAAGCGTTGAAGTCGATCTGCGAAGACGTCTTCATCCCATTGCTCTGAATCCGGGCGGGCAAGCCAGAAGTCCGTCTTTTGGAGAAGGATGGTGCGCCTCTCTTTTTGATAGTCATGGTGGATGAGCGCGCGTAGAAAAGAGCGCATCGTGAAATCCAGCCAATTGCCGGTGCCTGAGGAATAAGGGTGTTATTAGTTAAGAGTGGAGGTAAATCAAATTCGCGTTAACTAATCGAGCCCAGTCCTTACAGAACATATACCGTATCCAAAACAAAAGTAAGAGTCGTGTAATACCAGTTCATTAGAAGGTCAAACAACTGGTGCAGTAAGGTCCGCAAAATAACCGTCAGAGTACTTTGAATCCGCGAACTCCTTCAGATAGACAATCTTTTCCCCAGAAAAATGAAAGGTGAGCATATACTCGTTGTTGTATTTCTTCCCCGATTTCGACATGCCATCTGACTTGACCTACGGCGCAGTTAAGTTTGTTGTATTCATTGTTCAATGGATGGCAACAGAAAACTAACATGAAAAACCACGGCGTCTGAACCTTGAATCACATCAATTGGATTCAGAAGCTAGAAAACCAACTTGTGGATCAGCATTCCGGGTCCATTGCCTAGTGAGTAGACACACCGTGATGTATTCGAAAACCGTCAACCAAGCATGCTTGTAGAGCTCCAACGTCTCTTCCTTCCCTCGCTTGGCCTTCCCTGCGGGCGGAGACAGGCTGGCAGGGAAGTACTCGAACGTAAAGTCTGGAGCCAGAAGATCTGCGAGGGCGTCAAAGTTGAGAGCATTCAAATGGGAGACAAATGCGTGGGCATTTTCAAGTTGCTTGGCTTGGGTGGCGGACATGGTTGGTATGCAGATGAGACGGATTATTTTGCGCTTCCTTAAAACCTTCATCCATTCCGCCTTGATTCCGTCGAACCGGGACCGTGCTTTGTCAGGCCTCGCTGCCGGGGTGTACGCGGACAAGCCGAGAAGTCATCAGAGATTTAACATTTTGATTGCGCCTTTTCTCGGCTTTTTGGCTTGGCGACGCTAGCCGACAAGCTCACAAGCCAAAATGTCAAAGAAATCCCATATCCAAAATCATGAACTGACCTTGGTAAAGCAATGGTAAAGAGAGATGATCCTTGTACTGGTCAATCCCTTCCCCAGCACACTCAAATGTAACACAATATTATTGGCAAGGCAGAAAAGAAATTTATTTGTAGCCACTTGTACATGTGATCTTGCGATCTTTTCCGGCCTTTATTGGGCTTGTACAAGGTCATAAGTTATTCCCGCTACCTTTATAGGTATAGGTCTTAGGGCGCCCTATCAAACGACTTTCGCAGACCATGTCATTTTTTGTCAGCATCTTTTGCGTCAGCATCTTTTGTGCGCCTCTGATTGGATGCCACTATAGTGCGATCAGATTATATCAGATTCCCGTCATCCCGCCTGTGTCAACGGTGCAAATTTGCTGACGTGGTTTGGATGTGTTTCTCGCGGGTCGGGTCCCGAGCACTTCCATCAATGCCTCCGGACCTTCTGGACTGAGTCCGGCACTCTTCTCCATCTAGTAGTGGGCACTCACCTTGTGTTGTCTCTGCAAGACGGATTCCTTGTCCTTGATCGTGTTTCTGAGGAATCTGTGCTTCAAACTTTCTTCTCTTATTAGTATGGTTCTTGATCTTCACTGTGGCACTTGGCGGCCTTGCGTTCCATTTATCAGTCGCCTACTCGCCAGTAACATGTGTACAAGACATGTCGTCGCTTCGCTCCGGCGGAGATATAGACTGTCACATATTGAAGAGCCGCCCAACCGCCAGCTTAAAAATACCTTAAGATAAATATTTTCGGCAGATTTCTGGTTCCGCCGGAAAGTGGTATTGAGAAAGGATATTCAACTTCAAAAGGTCGATTAATTCGCGGAAAGAATCTAGAAACAGACACATGTGCCATACAGTCCAAGGCTCGGCCGTCCATTTTCATCAGCCATAGTTGCAGGCTACTACTTACATAAAATTCCGCTCCAGAAATCAATTGGTGAATTCAGAATGATGGATTAAGAGGTGAGTACTCATCCAGGAACGAATAGCGACCAAGGACACAGCTGAATGAAGGCTGCTAAGCGCGAGCACACATGAAATTACATTAATAGTTAGCTCACTTGTGGGCCGTCAAAGATTGATTTAGACTAACTCACCAAAGATGGATGCGGAGACGGAGTGCCCAAAGGTTTGCACCAATCAGTCAGTAGCGAATGCAATGTATAGCATGGTATAGGCTGTGCCCGTCGGTTCGGGTCGGGAACACGAAAAACCTATCAGAAAAAATGGGTCCATCCTGCGCGGTCCCCAATGCTTCTGGTACTGGGGCTGTAGCTGCCCGCGGTGGAGTTGAATTAGAGGTCAGAATCAACGCTGTTGAAGGAAAATATAAGACTAAAAAAAAAGAACTCGCTGTGTGCGTGGAGGGAGGGGAGTGGAAAGTTCAGTTGGATATCGGTGATGCGGTGAACGCGTCGGGCCGTTCGCGGAGGGTGAGGATTGCATCCCAAGGTCCGCACCACGCTAGGTCGACGAAGAGGTGAGTAATTGAGCGAGACAGAGATACTAATGACAGCATACCAGAAACGCACCTGGCTACTTGAGTGAATCAAAATCTGCGGAGATGCATAGGTAGGTGACAGGCGTTAGATACATGCGTGCTCGACAAATCATACCTGGAAGAGAGAATATGCTCACCTGGGAGCATCTGAATTTCAGACTGTGAGCCTCGAGTTTCCAAAATTCAGCAGACTCACAGAAGGCACCAGAATCGATGAGAAAATATCGATGAGAAGTCGATGGAACAGCAGCACGATAAAAGCTCACACCCAGACCAATCGAGCGTGTTAGCAAACAGCGAAATATAATACAAGAATGTAACACACTTCGATCCACCAATGCGCGGTTCCTAGGAGTCCTCGAAAACAGGGCAGATCCGAATATCCAAGGTGATATTTCCCTCGACGCGACGCTCACTAAGATAAAACTTGGAGGCGGGCCCTATGCTGTACTACAAGCAACCTCGTTCTGGGGCCGTTCGGACGTGGTGAAACTCCTCGAAGACGGGGCAGACCCGAATATTCAAGGGGACCTCATATTCCTAATTTCGATAAGGACTCAGGGATAGCATATAATTCCAAGGTGGCGAGTTCAATAAAAAAGATTGGTTCCGCGGAATCTAAAAAGAGGATTTATTTTCGGGAAAGAGGTCAAGGCTAAGGGAATAGGACAGAATGCACGTGGTTAACAGTGTGTGGGACCGGAATCTTTTGAGATTCCGGTGCCGATTAAGTTAACTTTCATAGGCGAACCCCGAACTCGATATTAGGAGAAAATGATATTCCAAGTGCGCTTGAGCCTTGAGGATGACGGAGTAGTCGAAAACTTCACGACAGGGTGCCAAAGGCATGTAGGAAGAAATCGAGTTCCAACAATACACAAAATTGTATCGTGTTACAATAGTTTGTTCATCCATTTGGCGCCGAGTGCATTCTGCGCGCAAAGTCTTAACCATAAACGAAGCTAAAGCAAAGGTCAATCTCTCACCTTGACTTCAGCTCATTTCCTTGAATGAAGTGAATCGTCCATCTTCACTCTACCTCCCCTCTGCCTTCCGTCCTCCGCTCTCGCTCCCCTCCGGCCCCTGCTTCGTGGTGCTCGTGCTTCTCTTGTCCGAGTTCAGCCCTTTACCGCTCTGGTAATCCTTCTGTGTCGCATAGGGCGCCTCCGTGCTCATCGTGTTATATTCCTCCATCCCCGTTGCATCCTCCCCGTCCTTCTTGCCCTGCGCATTCTTCACACCCGCATCGACGCCGGTGGCGCTCCAGGGCCCCGACGGCGCCTCATGCGGCTTCTGGACATTCTCCGATGACGGGTCGACGCGGTGGATGCTGGGGTCCGCGGCTGGCGTAGAATCGACCTCTTTTGTATACGACTGGGTGGAGTGCATGCGCGACGCGGCGGGGGCAAAACGGGGGGTCGCAAAGCGGCGGGTTTGGGCCTGGATTGGGCGTAGAAGGGTTCTTGACAACATTGGAATGAAATGAAGAAAGTATGAATACGGATGTGGTGACAGTCTGGTTAAGTAGCTGCCAAAATTCGACGCGTCGGAAGCTTTTTCGTCATGTGTGGGGTAACTACGTCACCGATCACAACATAGGAGATCAGATTCCAAGAGGTGCGGAAGATGATCCGAAGATCTGTGGCAGCCATCAAGACAACTCTGATGTGGCAGCGGCGCATCAACGGCGCGATAATACTCTGCTCTTTCTGCTTGCATCCTGTTAGGCGTAAACCAGTCTCGACAGAACATAGACCAGGTCCTGAGCCATATTTGTGCTGTACCGCAATTTTCCAGAACTGTAAGTATAATTGATTATCATGTCAAAAAAATCCCAAATTGCTTGCAACGGCTTGACTCCGCTTGAGGCCTTGAGACGGCTTGTAAGTTGTTTCAACCCGCTCAGCCACACCTTTCAACTGGTTGCAAGCCATTCGTGCCAAAATATGTGGCACACAAGGCGTCTCAAGCCGCGGCAAGTTACGCGAGGCTTGGGAAGTCTTGAGACGAATTCCAACATGACGGGCGCTGTCCCCTCCGGAGCTAAGAAAGACACTACTATATATATATTAAAGCCATTATTTACATGTAGACGTACGTGCAGGCTGAATTCATACAAATGGAACTTGTGTTTACCTACCTATCTCTTACCGGAGTTATTCCGAGATTGCCGAGAGGTGTGGAGCTGGGTGGAGCCGCTGGAGAGCGCTAGAGCATCGACCCGGTGGCTCGAGCAAGGTACATAACTCTGGTCATGTTCTTTGGAATTTCACCTATACATATGTGTGGTTGAATACTTCCGTGACTTACAGCCGTTTTGGAAAGTATAGAGGGGTTTTGTAAATCGTGGATGCTCGATTTTTGCTTACGTCTATTTGCGAGAGTGTCGTCGGCTAAGAGCGGCTCCACACTGCCGCACACCGTCATAGCTCACTTTGAGATGCAAGTCAAGTCATTCAACCCCGAAGGACCATTTGGGGGTTCAGTCTTGTCAGAGTATACATATTTGTGGCCGTACGAAGTCCGGCCAGAGTTGTACAATAATTCGGCAGTGGTTTGGAAGTGTGGAGCCGAGGACGCTATAGCAAATAGAGGTAAACCAAAATCGAGCATCAATGATTTACGAAACCCCTCTATACTTTCCAAAGCGGCTGTAGTATAGGCTTGGTACACTACTTTACATTACTTACTTGTACTTATGAACTTATTTCCTTGGCTGGTTACTTCTCGTAACCCGTTCAACATTCCCTCGGACCGGACTCAGCTCCCGCAGAGGACAGATGCCTGCATGAGATTCCGACTCTGTCTTGTCTTTTTTGGCCTTTCTTTCTTTCGACGTCATATGCCCTTCGGAGGGCATTTCTTCTCGTTTGGTCTGCGCTGATGGTACAAGCGATGGCTTGTGTCGATTCTCAAGCAGTCCTAAATGCCGAGAAGATTTACCTCTTTTCTCGCCTGCTTACGTTCTGAATACCTACTTGTTCGGTTTTTTCCGGACTGACATACTGTCAACTTTTGTAGAGCGGAAATCAACACGGTGACGATCCCAGAGTTTCGTTTCCAAATTACCGTGACAATTTGCGTCACGGAGGTCTGGTTTCCATCAAACACTGCATTCCGGGGCCGAATCGACCGACCCTACCGAGCTTTGCCGATGTTAGCCGAGGTCTTCCGAGCCGCCTCGGTAAGGTCTGCCGAGGGGTGCTCGACCGAGCTTTGCAGAGCTCTACCGATTCCCCCTCTGCCGAGCTGGTTCTATTTCATAAACTTGTATTTAATATCCTTCTGTGTGTTTGATAGTGTCCGTAGATTCTACAGCTGTTTCGAGAAAATTGTCCGGTTTTTGATCAAGTGGTGCTGCTCGATTTTTGTTTACCTCCGATTGCTCTTGATTTACCTCAGCTCCACATAATACGAGCAACAACACACATGTCTCGGGCGAGAAAAAGCATCTAGTACTTTGCCTGTTCCACAATTGTGACCCAAATCAACATGACATGCACTCAACCTCGGAATCTGCACCAGTACAGTTGAAATAGTTGTGGCATAGTCAAGGCATAGTCGGGTAAATATAGAGAGTGGAGCCCAATGACGACTCGGCAAGCACTCGAGAGCACTCAGAGGTAAACAAAAATCGAGCAGCACCACTCGATCAAAAACCGGACAATTTTCTCGAAACAGCTGTATATCTTACATCACATGCTGTAAGTTAATTGATTAGCGAATGTTTAAAGCCGATATCTGTACCCGAGCTGCCCCGCCAAGCTACCACGTGCTAGATCATCAACGTCACCATTCTCGTAACTGAGGCTCGTAGCAACCGCCAAGAGGCTCTCACAGTGGAATTCGCCACCTACCGGCCGCTCAACGCGCCAAAAACAGCTTCAACAGCTGAGTTAGCCAGCTCAACAGAGGTCGGCAGGCTCTGCCGACAGAGGCTCGACCGACCTGTGCCGACCCGCCTCGGTCGAGCCTCTGCCGATATGGCCCCGGAATGCAGTGAAAAATGACAATTATTCTACAACCTTTCTGAGGCCAAGAAACCTCCAAAAATTTCCTCGATAGTCTGCCTGAAGATTTCGTCCACTTCCTTGCACTGGTTTCCAGTTTCCATCCCGCGTCACGCACAATCTGAGTGGGTTTCCGTTCGGGAACAAGCGGTGGCTGTGCGACAGCGTGGGAAAGTCTCCGCTCTACAAAAGCTTACAGTAGGTGTCTTATTGTCCGATGGTTGCGTGCTAGGAATACGGAGGTTTCTCCGTGTCCTTGACGTGCGGCAGAGATGAGGCTGGCGACCAGTTCTCTGTGACCGTACTGGCCGGGACGCTCAGTATGTTATCGCTTAATTCACTTTGATTGAACCATCTTGTTCTTTCATCCTAGCACCATTTGCGATCTGCTGCCTTTTCCTTGACCAAAAAAACCCACCGGATAGAAATTTTAAACTCATTCTAGTAGGCTCTGCCAAAGTATGTTTCTCCTCTTTGTATCCCGTCCTCCATGCCGCAACCAACAATTCATTTTCGTATGCATTTCTGAGCCGATTCCATCTTTTTTCCGCGCTCAAATGGATGAGCCATGATCCTCCCCATACCGCATAGGTAGGCTTACCCTTCTTTCGAACCACCCGCTCAATGCTCGATTCAGAGCAATGTTCTGGTTAATTTGTATGCCATTCCCAAATTTGCTCACATTTGAACAAACTGACGTGCATTGCAGGTCCGGGATGGCACGTGGGTAGTTTACTTGAGTGCACTACGCAAAACCGTCCTAGCCCAAGCTTACACACAAGACATTTTGCGCGATGAGTACGTGTTTATAAAGTTTGACAATCTTGACGATTGTATCAACCTGTTTGCAGATTTTCATCGTAGCTAATCTGATGTCCAATGTATGCCCATTTCATTATTGCTGCGCTACCTCATTTCTAACTTGGTATTTCACGACGAATCTCGGTTGAAGGGACGGAGTTCTTCAAGAAATGTCTCGACCTGTTCTGACTTGCATGATTCGAGATTCTGAGTAATTCACAGTACCGCTTGCCTTCAAATTCCACTCACAGATTCAATTCAGTCTTAGTTTGCGCTTTATTGACTTACGGTAGGCCAGTATGCAGGTACGTGCCCCATTATATTACTATTTTGTAGCTGCATGTACGATACGTATGATATGCACGTCAATATATGCTATTTGTGCCCAAATTGAACCAGAACCAGGAATTAGTACTGGAAGCACTGGAAATCAGTACAAAGCCATCCCACTGAAAACCAGTGCTTTGAGGCACCGATTTACAGTGAAAAGCACCGGAAATCAGTGAAAAGCACCCCTGAAAATTAGTGCTTTGAGGCACTGAATTATGGTGGAAAGCACTGCATATCAGTGAAAAAATGAGCACATTACACTATATATTAGTGCCTTTGGGTACTGAATATCCGGTGCCTAGGTACTGGAATCCAGTACCTTTGGGCACTAATTTTCAGGGATGGGCGGGTACTAGTATTCAGTGCCCCCGCTTTTTACAGTGTCTGTGGTAGCTGTAGTCCTTCCCTCACTGTATCCGCCAAGTTTCAGGTTCCGAAGACGTATGCGTGTTCAATGTACAGGAATCTATCTAATGCTCGTTCGTGTGTATGGTAATGAAATACAGGTATATGCTACAGAAGTTGTCGTGCGTGTGTCTAGTGCGAGGACTGTTATATGAGTGATTGTGCGTCGTTGATGCAATGCAGGGGTGGTGGTACAATGTGCAGGGAGGGAAAAAAGATAGCGTTCGACAGCAGCGGGCGTGTATGGGGGGAAAGTAACATGCCAACAGATGCGTCTTGTTTTGGGGCGAATGCGGCAGGCGTAAGGTACGTGGTAATATCGTTCGTAGTAATATTGTTGGCTCTAAACATGTGAAATGGGGATGGTGGGATGGTGCAATCGGGGTGCAGATTCATCTTGTTTTGGTGGAAATGTGGTGGGTGCAAGGTATGTGGTCATATTGTTCGCTGCAAACGTGCCAAACGGGATCATGGACAACGTACAAACTAGCAGCCTACCTTGACCATTGACCATTGTATGATGAGGAGTTTTATGCGGTCATCGAGCGCGTTTTTACAGAGATTGCAGGAAAGATGTTTTCCAAGGGGTCGTAATGCCGACTCGAGAGCGCCAGTGGACATGTCTAAATGTTGATTTTTGTCGAGGTCGATGCAGATGTTAACGGGCGAAAGTGCAAGATATGCGAAACGTACCTGGCCGGACGTCCCATGCGAGGTACGCGGTCGCTAGTGAACATGCCCCACTAAGACCCTTTTGCATTTGGAAGTCGCACGTGGGCGTTGGTGGGTGCGGGTGCGGAAGTGAGCCAAGGACGCGCTTGAGAGCTTCAGTGCGACCGAAATGAAGGAAAAATAGTCTGACAAATCGTTTATCAAACCAAACCTAGAGAGATAGCAAGTTGGGCGGCGTACCGTTTCAGGTAGATGGCCCCCATCCTCTCAACCATTTCATCACTCAAACGCGAAAGCGGAAATGAGAGCAAGTGCGACGACGTTGGGACCGCGAGATCGAAGATGTCGTAATGAGCAGCAAGGGCGTAAACTTGGAGCGGAAAGAGCGGCGCCTGCGATAAAAGGAGTGCGAAAAGAGGCGTCGATGGCAAGATCTGTATCAAGATAAGAGATAAGAGAGCATTTCCGGCAAGAAAAAAAAATGCCACATACCGTGGATTTGGGATTTATACCGTATATGGGCATGCAATCGACTGCATTAACGAGAGTCTCGAACGGAGGAGAGTATTCTGCGCATGTCATGTCATAAATCGCGTGTAGTATTACATTCAGGACGGGCGAGGGCTCCGGAAGGTTCAAGATGGGTGGCTCCTTGCCGTGTTCCGCGGGAGAAAGCGGAAGCGTACCACAAAAACTGTTTTCTGATGCCTCAAGAAGGAGGTGTGAGTGGACGTAAAAGTGGACCGAGTCCTTGGAGAGCAAAACGATGTCTGGCGGTTGTGGCCGATGTTGGGCTGTGGAAAAGAACGTAGTGGAGATGGCAACGGTTGTATTTTCGTTCTCTGGTTTGTCGGGTACCGGGAAGCCATCGTACGAGCCCTGTAATGGGTGAGATGGGTGGCAAATAGCAGTTGTTGCCTTGGACCGACCGGAGGGGTGAGGAGATGGTCGTACTTCGTTCCCGGGTCCTCGGCTTCACCGAACTGCAGGATACTATCCCAGTCGTAGTATTCCATGAGGAGGAGGAGGGTAAGGAGGGTTAAGTGCGGCGGGCAGAGGGTGGATCCAGTCGAAGTCAATTTGGGCCGAGTTGGCCGGGGCTGCCAATTAAAAATAACGCGCTCCCACGACGTCAGGCCCCGACCGCAGAATTTTCTCGTACGTTCTACCATTCACTCTCTTTCTCACATGAGGCGCATTTCATGCGGCGCCGTCGGCAATTCATACCATGGGTTTTTCCAGAACTCGTGCTGTCGCAGGTCCATTTCTTCCAGCCGAGCATCGGAGATGCTCCTCAATCTCCGAGAATCCGCATCACGCTCCTTACGACACTATTGTCACAACCAACCCGACCCGCCCACACATTGCGTAAGTATCCTCCGGTTCCCTTAGTCTTCATTACGACAGCGGCGGGTGTTACGAGTGTCAGTATCTTGGCCACATTGGAGAATGCCGTACGCGTCCCGCACCAGCCTTACACGACACCTGAGCACGATATGCATGGCGATTGGACCCCGGACTGCCAGTGAGCGAGCTCGCCAGAGGATGTGAGTGCATCAGACACCGGTGATCGGCCGAGGTGATCCGCGCCACTCGAAGCGCCACCTGCGTCCACACGTTGCTTCGCGTGCTTCCGAGGGTCGGCTCCACCTATATGTTTTCTTCCGTGTCTTTGTACATTGACCTCTCTAATTGCACGAAAAGATATGGTCCTGACTCATCGTGCGTCTAATGGCTTCCCAACGAAGTCTTATCTAAATAATCCAGGCCGCTTCGCCCTCTGAGGCTCTGACCAGGCGGCGCTAAGGCTCCAACTGTGTAGTATACGTGTACGAATTCCTGTACACTACACGGATACGGTTCATACACGGTGTATAACCGGTTATACACGTGTATACACGGTAGAAGTATGTCACCCAACCTTTCAAGCAATTCCCAGTCCTTCGAGGCTCAGGAGGAGTGGGCACGACTCCTCCCAATTGATCACCCACTTGTCAATTGCCTAGAATGATACATGAGATATACGTACACCGAACAATTAATCCCATACCTTCCGAAGCAAACAACCCGGGTCATCATAACCTCCATGTAATTCCAGCGATACTTAATGTCCCGAATGACCATCAGCACGCAAAGCGGCTTTCCAGACGGTGCAAGCTCGTCCTTGTAGATGGCTTTGGATGTCGACTTGAAGTGCTTGCGACGTTATGGTTAAGAGCATATTTCCATGACAGTCGCTCGCAGCTGAAATGAGCAAAGATGAGAAACAGGTAGACCCAAAGAATGATTTACTCACCTTGCCGAGGGCGCAGAGTTTCTCAAATTCGCTTCGATGAGGATCACGGAATGTTCCGAGTTTCCCCAAGAGACAACCCAGTTGATGTGCCAGTTAGGCCCAAATTAACCGTGTAAACTGTGTGTATACGTGTAGTATACCGTGTACGCAAGTCTGTACACTACACGCACACGTATACGGTTTTTACCGTGTATAACCGGTTACACACGGAAACGGTTGGAGCCTTAGGCGGCGCCATGCATGGCTTACGAGCTGTTTCACGATCTAGCTGTCCCGATTTTTTCGGTGTCCTTTATCTCGATCACTGCTAAGTTCTCTGGACTAATCTTATTACGCTCGTTCACGGTCAGCTGTGGACACCGAGAGACCGCATCACTCAAGTCAGTCATCAATCATAACGCATATTCAGAGCAGCCCTCCAGGCTGCAGCACGATTTATCGGATTATCGAAGGGCCGCACTTATGGGAATCGAAAAAGGCGCTTCCTGTCCTCCGCTTCACCTTTATTCCCTCCGCGGCTACGGGGCTTCCTGTGGGAAACGTACCGAATATCTGATCTCCAGAAAGGTTGAATTAGAGTTAGAACGAATGGGACGAATCATGACTCCGAGTGAGCCTGCGAAGCGGGCTCAGATGAGGGCTATTTTTGCAATCTTTCCGAATCGGGGAAAGATTTTTTGCAGAGCAATTAAGCGTCCGGTGGGGACACGGAGCGTAATGAGAGCACGTACCTATTATATATAAGTATTCTTAGCAGCGTCTGGAGGGCGGAGAACAATTACGAGAGGAAGCTGATGAAACTTCCAGTTGGCGGAAATGACAATACTTTTCAGCGTTCGAGTTGGCTGTGACTGTGCGCGCATAAAAAGGAAGCTCTTCCGGATGTGCGAATGAGCTGCGGCTTGTGAATGCCTTTGGTTTGCGCCTGCTGAGTCTGTCCAGGTAAGTATCTTGCATTCGCTCCACAGTACGCTGACATGCAATGCACCTGGTCACAAAAAGATGGGCAGGGACATGATAACAAGCGACATGAGGACGACGAGTATCAATTGGGACAGGACGGAATAGTCCAGACGAAAACGTCAACTTGGGAGTTTGAGATACCCAGGGAAAAGAGCTGGATTCGTTGGATGCTGCCGCTGACCGTGATTTGACTAAACGGGTTTTAGAGCACGTGAAAAACAGCTAGTCCTAGTTCGACGCGCGTGAGGATGCGGCAGGGCGTTCTGCACAATTCTCCAAGCCTCATCTCCGAGAGTGGATTCGAGTCATTCGACATTGCAAATCAATCCCGCAAGAACGGGTACGAATCGGCCGGATTGAACATAGAGCTAGCGAGCTTACTCCATAGCCGGCGATGCAAGAGTGCAAGAAATCAATTCAAGATCATGGTGGAGGAAGGCTTAAGGAAGCCGGCCTCGGCGCGTGCGCAGCGGGTGATGTTGATGCCATCACTCGCTGATCGCTGATCATGCTCTTTCCACCAACTTTCCACCTCCAAGCGTCTTCAAGACTCGAGTTCAACGGGCTCACGTCGACTCTTGCGTCCCGCCATCGAATATGCATTCTCGTCTTATCACACCCCGGTTTTACTCGGCGTTTCTCAGGCCGCCGCCGCCAAAAATAGCCTAAGCCCCACAAACTCGTCACCCACTCATTTTCGACGTCACCAGAGAGTGCGTTTATATCCGGAACAGCGTATAATTAAGACGCACACCCACCCCGACATTCCATCTTCACGCCCTGAATGACCTCGTTGCTGAAACACCGCCACGGGCGGACAAAGCCCGACGATCTCGAGTCGGGGCCTTCGACGCCTACGAGCCCCACGCATTTTGACGCGAACGGGGACGAGAACGGCGAGGGTGAGAAGGGGAATAAGTATGAGGGGGAAGAGTACGAGGTGCTGTTGCAGTATGCGCAGGACCAGGCGGCGCTCGCCGAGAAGCACGATGAAGAGGACGATGAGGGGGAGGGAAAGCGTAAACGGCTTTGGTATGCCCCTTGGAAGACGGTAGCGGTGAAGAGCGACAAGGAGCGGAAGGCGCGCCTTTCCCTTGTCTGTTCTCATTTCTTCTGACTTGTTCGATTCTAGATCCCCGACGACTGGCTCAAAACTAACATGACGCAAGGACTCGCAGACAACGACGTCGAAACGCGGCGGAAACAATTTGGGTATAACGAGCTTCAAAGGTCCGTCCCCTCCATCTCTTCGGATAAAATACTAACATCACGCCCAGTCCGAAGGAAAATCAACTCCTCAAATTCATCTCCTATTTCCGAGGCCCAATTTTATACACTATGGAAATCGCCGTAATATTATCCGCAGGTCTGCAAGACTGGATCGACTTTGGCGTTATCGTGCGTTTCTTTCTTCCCTCCCTTTTCGCGCCTTCTCTCCCGTTTTTCTCACCAACAACACCCACAGATCGGCATCCTCTTCCTCAACGCCGGCGTCGGCTGGTACCAAGAAAAGCAAGCCGGCGACATCGTCGCGGAGCTCAAAGCCGGCATCGCGATGAAGGCTTTTGTGGTGCGCGGCGGGCGCGAGATGGAGATCGAGGCGCGCGAATTGTGTCCAGGCGATATTGTCATTTTAGAAGAGGGGAATACGATTCCGGCTGACGCGAAGGCAAGTGCGATCTTTTTTACAATGCCAGAAAGCTAATAGTCGCGCAGATCCTTGCAAGTTATGATGATGAAGAAGCGAAGGTATGTACGTCTGTTTGTTGTCCGTTCCACTTATGAACGAACTTCGCAGGCCAACCCTGAAAAGCGGACGCAGAACACCAAGCCCACCTCCAACTCGCGAACGAATTCGCACGAATCGACGGAGAAACGCACTTCGCGGTCCAACTCCAACGCCAACTCTGCGCAGAAGCCCAGCACTAACGCGGCAAATGACAAGAAACGCGAGGCCGGCGTCGACTCTGACGACGACGATGGGCAGGACGAGGAAGATAAAGGCCCCTCGGTGCTCTCGGTGGACCAGAGCGCGATCACTGGCGAGTCGCTCGCGGTGGACAAGTACGTGGGGGAGATCGCTTATTATACGTGCGGGGTGAAGCGCGGCAAGGTGGGATGACGTCTCCCCATTTGTTTCCCCCAACATCGCTCACCCCACCACAGTGCTACGCCATTGTCTCCGCCACCGCCAAACAATCCTTCGTCGGCCGCACCGCGTCGCTCGTCATGTCCTCCAACGAGCGCGGCCACTTCCAGATCGTCCTTGGCGGCATCGGCACGACGCTCCTTGTGCTCGTGCTGGTGTTCATCTTTGTCGTCTGGGTGGGCGGGTTCTTTAGGGGCATTGGGATCGCGAGCCCGAAGGAGAACTCGTTGCTGGTGTACGCGTTGGTGTTTTTCGTGAGTGCCCACTTCATTTGTCCTTTGCATGCGCCGACATCCTCGGTATATGAAACTATGGCTGAGAATACCGTAGATCATCGGCGTCCCTGTCGGTCTTCCCTGTGTCACCACCACAACGATGGCGGTTGGCGCTGCTTATCTCGCGCGGTACATCTTTTGCCCTTCCTCATCGCGCGCTCGCCGCTTATACTTATCATCACCAGCCGCAAATGCATCGTCCAAAAGCTCACCGCCATCGAATCCCTCGCGGGCGTCGACATGCTCTGCTCCGACAAGACGGGCACCCTCACCGCGAACAAGCTCTCGCTCAACGAGCCGTACGTCTCGCCGGGCGTGGACCGCGACTGGTTCATGACCGTCGCCGTGCTCGCGTCGTCGCATAACATCAAGTCGCTCGATCCGATTGATAAGGTCACGATCGTGGGGTTGAAGGTGTGTTGGAGTTTACTGGCATTTCAGCAGTATGGTGAATAACCACCCCGCGCGCAGGACTTTCCCGGCGCCCAAGAAAATCTGCGCAGCGGCTGGAAGACGCACAGGTTTGTGCCGTTCGATCCTGTGTCGAAGCGCATCGAGGCGGTGGTGGAGAAGGACGGGAAGAAGTATACAGCTTGTAAGGGCGCCCCGAATGCGTGAGTCAGCTCTCTTTGTCTTCGTTCTCTTGCCCCCTTTCTTTCTTGCTCTTCCGTTACCTCCACCTTTCATTTCTCCACTCCCTCGCCCCTTATCTATCGCTTACCTACCTTCACTCCTCCCCAGGATCCTCAAACTCCGCAAATTCGACGCCGCCACTGTGAACGAGTACCGCCAGACTTCGCAGACCTTTGCGGAGAAAGGCTTCCGGTCGCTCGGCGTCGCAATCAAGGAGGACGGAAAGGACTGGCAGCTGCTGGGTATTATGAGCATGTTCGATCCGCCGCGAGGGGATACTGCCTCGGTGCGGCCCAGCGTCGTCCCTCTCCGATTCATATTTCATTGAGGATACCATGCACAGACCATCCAAGAAGCGCAAGATCTCGGTATCCACATCAAGATGCTCACCGGCGACGCCGTCGCGATCGCGAAAGAGACGTGCAAGAAGCTCCAACTCGGCACGAACGTCTACGACTCGCAGCGGCTTATCGGGAGCGGGATGAGTGGGTCGGATGTGCGCGATTTCGTCGAAGCTGCTGGTACGTGTCCTGTCTTGCTCGATTCGGCAACTCATCGTCCTTTGCAGATGGATTTGCTGAGGTATTCCCGGAGCACAAGTATCAAGTCGTGGAGATGCTGCAGCAGCGCGGGCACTTGACCGCGATGACTGGCGATGTGCGTTCCTTCGACTTTGATGACTACCTCACGCCGACTGACTAACGCGCTATCAAGGGTGTCAACGACGCCCCTTCTCTCAAAAAGGCCGACTGCGGGATTGCCGTCGAGGGAGCGAGCGACGCCGCGCGCTCCGCCGCCGGTGAGCCTTTCCCCACTCCATCCCTTTGGTCTCACATTCCCTCATTTACATTTGCGCGTGTCATAGATGTCGTATTCCTGGACGAGGGCCTCAATTCCATCATCACATCTATCAAGGTCGCACGACAGATTTTCCACAGGATGAAGGTATGCGCATTCGAACCCAGGTTTCGCGTGATAAGCGTTCTGATATGGTTCTGACTAGGCGTACATCATCTATCGTATCGCGCTCTGTATTCATCTGGAAGTGTACCTCGCGCTGTCGATGCTCATCCTCAATGAAACTATCCGGGTGGATTTGATCGTTTTCCTTGTGCGTTTACTTCTTCTGCCAGTGACGCCTTCTCATCATCGCCATAGGCCATCTTCGCTGATGTTGCCACTATCGCGATCGCCTATGATCGTGCACCTTGTCAGTATCCTTCTCGCGATTCTGAGAGGAGCCTTATTGAGCATGCACCACAGATGCTAAGACGCCCGTCGAGTGGGAACTTCCCAAGGTCTGGGTTATCTCGACGGTCATGGTGAGTCGACCTGTAAATCTTTTCCCGCCTACATCGCTGATTGGATCTTCATTCGCAGGGCCTCATCCTTGCTGCCGGTACATGGTCAGTATCTGTGTTGGACGATTGACTCGTGGCTAATGGTTGACACCATTGCAGGGCCATTCGTGGCACCCTGCTCCGCTCACCAACTGGCGGTATCATCGAGAATTTTGGAAGGTTGGTTGCCAACGTCTTCCCTTTGTTGGATACCAATTCGTCTTCAATAATTAGCGTGCAAGAGATCCTCTTCCTTGAAGTTGCTTTAACGGAAAGCTGGGTGCGTCCTGTGTGTAGGCTCCGCATTGCACTATTGACCAGATCGGCAGGTCATATTCGTGACTCGGCTCAGTCAAGGGAACAACGAAGAGAATGTCCTACCGTCCTTCCAACTACTCGCGGCGGTGAGTCTTGGACCATTACTTTCAGTATACCGTTGCTCACCCACCTCAAGGTCTTTGGAGTTGATATTTTGGCATCGCTCTTCTGTCTCTTCGGCTGGATAAGTGGGCCGGAGACGCACCATGGGTACGTGCTTATTCCCCGGCGAGTTCCACTTATATTCAATTCGCGCCTCTTCGACAGTCATGTTGACATCGTTACCGTCGTGCGCATTTGGTGTTTCTCTTTCGGGATCACGGTTGTCGTTGCTCTCGCCTGTGAGTCCGTTCCATCTAAAAGCGGCCGATCGATACTCACCGCTCGCGCTAGACTATGTCCTCAATAAGTGGAGCTGGCTCGGTCACCTCGGCCGCATGCCACGCTCGAAGAAGGACGCCAAACTCGAGAACTTCCTCGCGGAGCTGCAGCGTTTGACGATCCACCACGAGCGCGGTCAGCAGGGCGACGACTATTACCGGCTCGGCGGGAGCGAGACGAAGCAGGAAGAGGCTACTGAGCACAAGTCGAAGGGGACGAGCGCGGAGAACAAGGCGGGTAAGGCGAAGAAGGACGAGAACGATGGTGCGACTGGTGGCGGGGATCGCGCCAAGTCGCAGGAGTCGGTTGATCAAGGGGGTGAGGTGGAGGATGGTGAGAACAAGGACGAGGCTTCGTAAGGCTCAGATAACGAGAAGTAGACATAGTTCAATGTATATCTAATGCTGTACTCGCACAATATCGACACTTTAAATTTCAGTTGCAAATTAACCCACCAGCGGAGCGACTCTCTCTGTGCACTTGAAGGAGAGTGACGTTTTTGGCTTGCGAAAGTGGCTTGCGCCAGCGCGGATTGGCTTGTTTCGGGCGTGGGCGTGGATTTTGGTGGCATCACCCGCCCCCGCCCGGCATTTCGGCTTGCAAGCCACTTTGTTGGCTTGGCAAGCCATTCCGCCAGTCTGCCATCAGCACAATAGCTTGCGCTCATTGCTCAATATTTAGGACCATATGGTTAAATCCTATGTGCTAGATACATTACTATACATCCCCTGCAGGTGCCTGAGACGCAATTTATTCCATAATTTTAATATTTCAAAATGTCTTGTCAACGCCGTGACAAATGAGGCAGACAACTCATACCCCAGATACAAACCTGCTGGCTTGTGATGTTCAATGGATAGAGAATACTTTGTTGCTCCTAACTGTAGTGAAAACTTTGGGGGAACTGTCTGCCATGTAAAGAAATTCACAAAACCAAAGTTCAACTCACTGGACTTCTAAACCATGCAGCTGTTTTGGTACCTAATGCGGAAATTTTAGCTAATTACTTAGGAGAAAGGCTTTGGACGCCCCCAAGAATACGAACCAACCCTCCAGATGCCTGTTTCTGGTTGCAGCAATTGTTGTTTGATGATGGTTAGATTCCGGTTTCACTGTGACCGGTTGAATTCACATAATTATGCAATTCTTCGCCGTACACCATCCAAATGAACACACATGAATATGGAAGCCTCTTAGGCCTGGGATAGGCCAAGAAATCACTCCTTTGCTTCGGGAACAAAGTGGCTTGCGCAAGCCATTTTGCCTGATGCCATCAAACGGGCGTGGACACGGCTTGCGACGAAAAGTCGAGTAAGTCGTATTATATTTGGGTCAATACCATTGGATGCACATCTCATTTACTTGATACTAGCATGTTTCAGTCATATATTGATGAATCGATGCCGGGTTGACCGAAGTTGAACATGCCAATTGGCATCACAAGCCACTTTGTCTGATGCCATCAAACAGGCGTGGGCGTGGTTCACCCAAACGAAGTACGTATTAAGAACACTATTTGCTCTTTGAGAGTTATCCCACTGTATTGAGTAAGTATTCTTTTCATTGACTTGCAATTTTTTCCGATGTTTTTGCTTGCGGATAGCATGATTCCCCATTGCTACCACCAGTGTGCCTGCACCAGCCGACTTGTTCATTCACTTGATAGTCCAGTTGAACTCTCAACCACCTGTGAGTCTACAGGAGGGTAATTAACTGGCCCACAGTTCCCCTTCAAGTTTAATTGAACAGAGATATCTACTTTTGTAAGTGTTGCAAAACTTGACAAAAGAATCTATCAGCACGGTAGTACAGTGGACTGAAATTCTTAAGAAGTGCCTACATTGCATGTTGTCGCCATTATTTGATACTCTCAATGTTGACAATTCCCTGTTCAAGTTATTACTCAACTGTCTCAGTCACATAAGACGAAGACAATTTTGGTTCGGTTCAATAGTGATGCAATCGATTGACGGCAACGGAGTTGATTAGAGTATTGCAGACACAATGGTGAAGATGGAAGAGGCGGATAGTCACACACCAAACCGTTGTACCGTGTGAGCGTGACTGGACATGCGCTTTATGGGGCTGGGGACGATTCGTGCCATCGGCGCTTCGGAATAGAAGCGTTGACTGCATGGGAGGGGCCAAGGTCTGTTTGCATACAGTGTGTTCAACTGTGTTGTAAGTCATGCTATGTAGCCGATATATTGAATTTTGATCCGAGTCCATCAACAGCGGTAGAGTATTTCAAGTGAATCAGGCACCCATGCTTACGGTATTAACGACGGGAAGGGCCGAGAACATTATATCCTCACCAGCGGCAAGAAGTTCCCCTTATGGGGGGGTAAAGTGGGTAAGCCAAGGCGCGGGGTGATGGTAAGACATTGGTGGTGACTGGAGAGAGTATGGAGGCAATGGGGAAGAGATATCAGTCAATTACTCACAGTGTAGGAATCTTGGTGTAAGCGAGCACAAGTCAAGCCAAGCCGCAAGCCACGCCCGCCACGCCCGCCCAGCCAAATTCAAACTCCGCTAAGCGGCGCAAGCCATTTAGCCAAGCCAATCGGAGAAGTCTGGCACTTGAAGCTTTCAACGGGCTGGACCACCCTGCATCCTTGCGCTTACCGGAATCTTGTTTTGGCTCAGACCGTCTCTGCGTGACTCAGCGTGAGTCATCCGAACACCATATTGCAGGAAGAATTATGTGCCGTGGATTCTTTGTGCAATTTCTGCGCGCAATTGCAAAGCATGTGCCTGTCTTTTGGTTGCATTGAAGTCGATTTTGGATATAAAACAGCCTGAGCAGTCCAAAATGTTGGAGTTACGAGTCCCGTACTTTGTGTTTGACATGCTAAATATGTGGTTTAATATAGTACAGTATATGTAGTGTAGTTTTGAATGCATTCCCCGCGCATTTGCATTGTTGCAACGGGTTCACTGCCAATACTGGTCCCTGGATTCCGGTCTATTTAATAATAATAAGTTCGCTTAGAGAGCCGATTCAAACCTCGAATCAAGAGTCGATTCTGTCGATTCAGAAATCAATTAACCCAAGAATCGCCGGAGCCGGGAGAATCGAGGTCGTCGTCGATTCATCGGAATCAATGATTCTGGTACCTACCTACCGACCTATCTACCTGGTCGACACCAGAATCGACATCAGAATCATCGGTGAATCGCCCTCGGAAGCGAACATTGACTTCTTATTATTGATTCCAACACAAAAATCGACACCGGAAGTTTTCTCTATGAACAGTTAAGACGACATGGGCAATTTTGGATGGATTTTTTTGAAACTCCCAAACTTCTGAACGAGATTCGGAAGTGGTTCAGACCCGTCGCGTGCCTCATGAGTCATGAATGCCGTGAGATTTGATCTCCAGGAATAGTCATATTCTCAGCGAGCGCTTAACCACTGATACGATCAAGATACGATCTCCTCCAGCAATCCAGCATGCTCTTCGCGTTCGGTCGGTCTAAAGGAAGGTACTATGTTGCCAACGGGAAGCAGAACTACTGGTCAACTTGCTTTACATCCAATCCTCATCCCCCAATCTACTAACATCAGCAAACCCAGGTTTTTGCCGTATTCCCCGTATTCCCCCGTATTTTGCCGTATTTGGCGCGCCAGTTACGTACTTGTACGTAGTCCCAGGCCCTCTCCGTAGCAACCCGTATTTCCGGGCACTCCTCGTAGCAGCACGTATTTCCGGGCCCTTTTCTGTAGCTGCATATATTTCCGGGCCCTTTTCTGTAGCTGCATATATTTCAGGGCCCTTTTCTGTAGAACATCGGGTAGTCTGTAACTGCACGTATTTCCGGGCCTTTTCTGTATAAGGTCGGGGTAATCTGTAGCTGCACGTATTTCTGAGCTTTTTCTGTAGAAGGGTGGGGGTAATCTGTAGTTGCATGTATTTCTGACCCTTTTCTGTAGAGGTTAAAGGGTGACAAATCACATGACCAAAGTCTTTATTGCACCGCACTATTACTAATGCCAATAGCAGAGAACAACATGCAAAGATACAATGTGAAGATATGGTGCAAGCAAAACAGTGTACATTATTGCCTCGACTAAGGCAACAGCAAAAAAAAGAAAAATCAAGAAATAAGAATACGTGAATGTACGTGCTTGATACCCGATGTTTTTGTCCGGGTTTGATGTACACTCAAGTCATAAGCACATGACATTGTGACAATACGCGTCAAAAATTGTCCACTGGTGGACAAGTTCAAAAAAAAAAAAAAAAAAAAAAAAAATCCATGAATAACAAATTTCTTTGAAAACAGAAGCTGTAAATGGACGTGAGTTGAACCTAATGTCAAAAACTAAGTTGAGTGTTGCAACCTGCTCTGAAACAAATTGACAAGGTGGTGCCAAAAAGGATCAGAGACTTGAGAAGAACTCACAGAGCTGCAATGGTGTTCATGTGTTGTTGCTTGGCTTTCTTGACAGATTTTTTTTTTTTTAAATTTGTCTGACACACAGTGGGCAAAAATTGCTGGATGAACTTCATGAGGGGAGGCATGGCCAATATACCCTGACACCGGTGTTGGATTATTATTCCTTGACAGGAATACCGATGCCGACATGTTGTGTTAGGGTTGCAATAATGCTTTCCAGATACACAATCTAAGGGTTTAATCAGTATTGTAACATGGAACAGGAGGTGGCTGTGCACCCTAAAATCGCCTCTCGATACGGATCAGCGAACGTGGAGTTCTGACATCACATCAAAATCTTAGAAAGGAAGTCCGGAGAAAGTCGGACAATCGTTCGAGAATGTTTGGTGGCACGCACGTGATGGATCAACATGCGGTGTGCTGCGATGCTTCGTTTTCTTTTCTCACCTCTACCACCACCACCATCTTCTTGCCTGAATCCCCTCCCCTCTCTCCCTTCCTCTCCTGCCTTTTACATTCTTCACTGAAGCTCAGCTACCCTCGCCAATGGTTGTCGCCCCTCGATTCAAGACAGCTCCTTGTCGCTACCTGCCATCACATTGCCTTACAAGACACAGGTGACACGGGTCTCCATCGCCCTTTGACAATGAGCCATCTTCAAGACCACGCGCTCTGTTCCCCGTGATGCAAGCCTCCACTGCTCCGACAAAGAGCCCTTGGTCCGACCTCAAGACGACTTGCTCTTCACCCCTGGGCCACCGGTGCCGTGAGCCTAGCCGCCCATTCTATAGCATTCCTCCTGACCAGCAGCCCCTGATATTCACAGGCAAGCAGCTCAAAGATGGCCGCACCCTCTCCGACTACAACATCTGCCCTGCACCTCGTCCTGTGTCTCCACGGTAGCATGCAGATCTTCGTCAAGACCCTCACGGGAAACACCATCACACTCGAGGTCGAGTCGTCTGACACGATCGAAAAAGTGAAGGCCAAGATCCCGGACAAGGAGGGCATCCCTCCTGGCCAGCAGTGCCTTATCTTCACTTGCAAGCAGCTCGAGGATGGCCGTACCCTCTCTGACTCGTCAAGATCCTCATCGGGAAGACCATCACACTCGAGGTTGAGTCCTCCAACACCATCGACAACGGGAAGGCCAAGATTCAAGGCAAGGAGGGGTGCGTAGTGCAGCCACCCCGTCTCCACTCCGATTGCTGACCATCTCCTAGCTTTCCGACTAGAACATCCAGAAAGAGTCCACCCTTCACTTTGTCCTCCGTCTCCGTGGCGGCATGCAGATCTTCGTCAAGACCCTGACCGCATTTCCCACTATGAAGGGACATTGTGTTGGATATTGCTGGGTGTCTGGTAAGCGAATGTGGTGTTTCTTGACCGAGTGTCTGCTCACGCTACACAGTCAGTTATCGCTGCAGGCTGTTTTGGCAGGTGTAGTAAGTCTTTTGGCTCTATTCCCCGCAGTCTCGAGTTGATTCATCCCTAGCGACTTCAATCGGTGTGGACCACATTGTATTTGCTCATAGGTACATTATTATCATTGGTACACTGGAGTTTATTTGACTGTTGCGCAGATCCGTGCTCATTGGGTGTGTGTCTGCGGTACGTCTCCAACTCTGCCTCACGTCTCCAGAGCTGACTCAGTTATCTTGAACAGCTCATGCGCTTTCTGCTTGGAGGTGTTATATTGAGCTTTCACTTATCCCGTCTGTTTGACGGTCTCTTTGCAGTCAGTGGTGGGCCCCTCCAGCTGAATGTTGTCGACTTCGAGCGTCTTCTATACATGTACTACTGTCCATTCTTTCCATCCAATCTATCCTGAATTTTTGTTTCCCTATTGAATGTGCTGTGAATACAATGACCTGAAACCAATTGAATATATTGGATTCCTTCCGAGCCTGGCGAATACGGCGGAATACGGCTGGAATACGGATAAATACAGCTGAAATATGGGGGAATACGTACAAGTACGTAAACCCGGCCTAAATACGTAGACCGTGGCCCAAATACGTAGACTGGGCCGAAATATGGCGGGCTACGCAGAGGGTACCCTCTCTACGGAAAATATGGCAATACAAGCACTACGTAGAGCTACGTAGTGGGCCCAGCTTTTGCTGATGATGGGAGAACTCGGTATAGGAAGAACGTACCGAACTCGCTCGCTAAGCACCTGAACAACAATCATTGTTTGCAAGCCATCTCGTTCGGCATAGAGACACCTTAGTATGGCGGAGCGATATATCGGCCATCGCACATTAGCGGAGGGCCACGATATATCCAAACCCCTAGCTTAGAGGCAGTTTTGATATATCGTGGCAGGGTGCTTTTCCAAGGTAAGCGTAAGCAGTCACGCCACTCGCTAGGACACTGGTCGCTGTGTCGCGCAATATCCACATATGGGCAGCATCCATCAGAGGTGCTCGATGTCGCCATCAAAAGCGATCAAATTTCTCCTCGTCGTCGGGCACAATGACGACAAAATATGCAGTAAATTCCAGAGAAAAAAATGGGATATTGGGAGTGCTTAGGGAATACAATTGTTCAATAACTACTGCCAGCTCAGACAAATACGGCTCGTAAACGTGTATTTCGTCAAATAGACGCCCTTGGCGTCTGTGCCCTGCGAAGATGTCGAAGCGTATCGCGCGAACCCGAAGAAGTTGCGTTGCATTTATAGATCTGCGAGGATCTGCGAGTTAGAATAATGGAGAACAATCAAAAAATCCCACTCACCTTGGCACCTACAAACCCCGCCGCGCTGCGACGCTGGGGTCAGATACGACCTGCGCCCCGGGCATAACACCTCGCGCCCCACGCCCACGCACATATCGGGACACGCACCCCACGCCGATGGTGGCGGACACCGAGCAGCGCGCCGCGAGACTGCCTTCTATCGAAGTGGCGGCCGTGGCACCGGAGCAGCGGCCATTGAGGGCTTGGGGCGGCCGGGACGAGGGCGTTCATGGAGGGCGTGGGTTGTATCTGTGCGTGGTCCAGCGTTAGTCCAGAATAATGGAGAACAATCAAAAAATCCCACTCACCATAACACCTACAAACCCCGCCGCGCTGCGACGCTGGGGGTCAGATACGACCTGCGCCCCGGGAACAACACCTCGCGCCCCACACCCACGCA
Source organism: Mycena galopus ATCC 62051 (assembly GCA_014925785.1). Classification (NCBI taxonomy): domain Eukaryota; kingdom Fungi; phylum Basidiomycota; class Agaricomycetes; order Agaricales; family Mycenaceae; genus Mycena; species Mycena galopus. Next base: position 439,786 of record WIQG01000091.1, read on the forward strand.
CATATCGCGGACACGCACCCCGCGCCGATGGTGGCGGACACCGAGCGGCGCGCCGCGAGGCTGCCTTCTATCGAAGTGGCGGCCGTGGCACCGGAGCAGCGACCATTGGGGGCTTGGGGCGGCCGAGATGAGGGCGTTCATGAAGGGCGTGGGTTGGATCTGTGCGTGGTCCAGCGTTAGTCCATCCGGCATGGGTCAGGCGACGGAATGCAGCGAACGCCGAGCGCGCAGGTGCCGTCGTACACCAAAATGGATCTGGCTCGTAGAATAATTAGCACCAAGCGGTGGCGGATGTCAGCGAGGAAGTACCGTAAACCGCGAAACTCGACTCCGCCATGCCTACCGAGACCAGCCAGTCACACCGCCCACTTTCGATCCATACTCGACGCAGTGGTTGCAGAAAGGGTGGGAACAGCTGGATCTGGAGAATAGATACAATTTGAAGCCCAGGACATTCGGGACAGAGCAACAAGCTTGACAGCAGACGAGTTGTCTCATCGGGCGAAATACGCAGCGCAGGAATGAAAAGAGCCAGTCAGAAGCTTAGGAGTGCGGACATGGCACTGAGAGACATGCGGCTGGTGGCGCCGTGCCAGCCATGGGCAGATAGTGCCAGCCATGAGACATGGGCAGATAACGAAGATGGTGGTGGAGGCTAAGAAATCACGCTCGTCACACTATGTCACCGGCGCGAAACGGGCGCTTCCACTCTTCTTCTACAGAAAAACCGCATGATATTTACGAAGAAAACGCTAAGTAGGAACGGTAACGTTACAAAAATTACATGACCAGGACCTCGTCCGCATAAGTCGGTTTAATCCCTCGCTCAGGTAAAAACGATATAGCCTCTTCCTCCTCCCCGTCGGTCGCCTCCTCCTCGCTGTCCTGCGTCTTGTTTTTTAAGCCCGTCCCCGTCTCTCCTTGCTCCAGCTCCACCTCCAGCTCGCCAGCCCTGGCCCGCCGTATCAGCTCAGGCAGGTGCTCCCACTGGCTAGCGAAGTTCTCCGCTAGCTGCATCTGGACGCCTGCCTGGCGCAAAGCATACGCCGTCTCGCCCTCGAGCTGCACGCCGTCCCGCGAGCTCCACCGTCCCACTTGCCCTCTCCACCAGCTCGATCGCCATTCGCAGTACCGCAAGACCCGCGCCATCTCTTCCTCGAGGAGATCCACTTCCTCGCGCCATCTATGACAGCGCGCGCGCGCTTTCGCCCATTCGATGCGGACGGCTGTTCGGTTTCAGTACGCAGTCCAGTCCTTGTACTCATCCACGAACCTTCATTCATGGCCACTCCATCGGCCGGGTCGTGCTCCCCGCCTTGAGTGATCCAAATCCACGAGATTTCGCGCTCCACCTTCGGCCGCTTGCGTCTTTTCTTGTTTTTCTTCTTCTTCCGCTCCGGATCGTGAAACTGAGATTGAGGCAAGCCCCGCACGTCGTCCACCTTTAGCTCCAGCAGCGTCCGCTGCCAATCGTCGCACTTGAGCACCCCGCCCAATATTACCAGGCACGCTCGCGCCACGCGATACTGCGCCGCCGCCCGACCGACCTGGTTATTCAGCGCGGCAATTTTATCTTGGGAACGCATATTGGCTCGCACACCTCTCGAATGCGTGTCCTTCAGCTTGTAGAGGTGGGTCCGCACGAGCAGCAACCGGCGCACTTCGTGGAGAGCTTCGTGAGCCTGGCCGACGCGTAGCCGATACTCATGCTGTTGGATGGCAGTGGGGATCGGCGCCTCCTGTACGATACTGCGAGAGGTGCCCGCGACTGCTGAAGGAAGCCACAACTTGATGTCGGAGACACTGATGCCGGGGACGGGGTTGGTCTTGGCAAGGCGTGCGCGCTCCTCGTCCTCGAGTTCTCGTACGTTCCGCAGGCCCGGGAAGAATTTTGTCTGGAGCTCGATCCATGCGAAAATCTTGCGGCGTAGCTTGCTGGTGCGCTCAGTCATCGCGCGACGTTGGCCGTCAGTCGGGTGCAAACCTGTTGAGGCGATATCGAAGGCAAGAATTCGTCTGAACCAAGAATAAGGAAATGTGGACGTGGGGACGATAAGAGACTTACTGCTGGTCTTCCAGTTGAAGACCCATCGCCAAGAGCTCCGTGATGTGCATATCGCCTTTCACCGACGCCGGATCCTCCGCCCCCTCTTTCTCTCGTGCCAACGCCTCCGCCGCCAAGTCAGCGCGCACCTTCGCGACGTGCGCGTCCTTGCGCAACGTCTCGAAGGGATTTGGTTCCTTCTCGTCCTTCTCCCAAAGCTCTGCCATCACCGTCCACCCCTCCACGACGCTCAAGCCTAGCGACGCCTCCAGGTCATCAAGGGAGGCCCTCGTCTTCACCATCTCTGGGACTGCGGTTTCGGCTTTCCGGCGCAAGGTACGGCCTGTACGACTCATGAGAACCAATCAATACTCGATACAGGATCACTTACCGAGGGCGACGATTTTCTTACGATTCCAATCATTGAAATAATCGTCGAGGGCATCGCGTCGTGACCTCGGCCCCATCTCCTTGGTGCTGCGGGCCAGCGGGTTAGCGTCAGCCCAGCCACGCTCGGGGGCCTCGCCGTCCGTCTGGCCCACGTCGGGCGTGAGGTGAAACGAAAATTTGAGATTACACTCCTCGATGTGGGCCGGGAGGTGGAACTTGGGGACGAGGAAAGTCATGAACTTCCCTCTGCCGTCGATGGTAATTGTAGCGTTCTTGTATTGGCGCATCCGATTCCAGATGTTGATGTGCCACTGGCACGCGATGTCGTATGACACGAAGAATCGGACCAGCTCAGATCCGGCGATGCTGATGAAAAACATATAGTCCATATTAATATATCTGGAAACTTTTGAGTACTCGTGGCCACACTCGACGCTCGAAAATGACTTACCGCTCTCCAAGCTGCAGATCGCCCACAGCATTGGGTCGCTTCATGTTATGGCGAGCGCAGTCGACTGCGCCGATTCCGGATGATGCTGTTCCGCGAGCCTCTCGATCAGGTTTGTCAACCGCGTCATGGGCCACGCAATGACTTCTCTGTGATATGTTTCTTAGACCAAGTTGGAACGAAACCGAAAAGATTACTCACATCCTGCGGACGGTCCCAGTTGGCTTCTACATGCTTCATGTACGCCTTCACCTCACAGAAAAATGCCCATCCATTCCCTAGGCCTGGATCCTTTTCTTCCGTCGACACGTCCTTTCGTTTGAGTCTGAAGTTTGCGTCTATCGCCAGATATAACGCATACAAAAACCTGGGGCATCGTCAATCAGTGTCAAATTTTGCACGCCAAAGTTGATTGCTTACCTCTTGGCCGCTTCCGCGTCTTCCCAATTTTCAGGTAGGTTCTTCCCGGGTTGAGGACATGCAGGACACAATAGCGCGCACTCCCCGTTCTTCGTGTTGTCTATGCCGGCAGGATCGTGGCCCCTCCCTGCCCGCTTGAGCATGCGTACGTGTCGCCATTCCCTGGTGATCCGCAAGAACTCATGATAACGATCCTATATCCCAGTCAGTTTGAATTTGGCCTGGAACGATAGCACGTACTTTCTCTGCCTTCCTCTCTTTCTCATTCCCTTCGTCCGACCATGCCTACACCCTCAAGTCAGCTTGCAGAACGACATAGATTCCGAGACAAACCTTATCTTTCCTCCGCTTATTTAACCCGAGGTTATCCGTCTGCCTAGCGAGGCTCTGGTAAAACTCGAGAGCTGAACACTTGGCCTCGAATGAGAACAAATGATACTGTCGAAGTACAGCGAAAGTTGCCGCTGTCTTGGGGGTCGTCGTTGTCGCGGGCCAGAGCTGGGCACGCAGCAGCTGAACAGTTGGATGTCCTCCGTGTCCGCATCCACAGTAGTCGAGCGCGACCTGATGCACTCCGTGTACGTCGATAATCACGAAATCGTCCGCAATTGCGGGCTCGGGCACGGGACAGCTTCGGCTGATGTCGTGCCAGTGCCCCAGTTGTATTCGGAGCCCCAGGTCCTTCAAGGATGTTCGCACGAATGAAACTCCGGTCCAGAACTATCGGTTGGTGTCAGTACATTCAAGGACGATCCAGTGATGGAGCGCCGTACCTCGATGTGGTGGAAAGGTAACTTGAGGTGAGCCTGGACCACGCAGTCTCTGCACATGAGCTCGCCACCGCTCAAGCACCCTCTGCAATGATAGGTGGCCTTGCCCTGGCGACAATGTCGGCAAGTAGAATACGTGTGGTCCCCCCGCCCTTCGAGACGAAGCACCTCTTCCAGATAGACTGAACGGTGGTCCTGGGTCCACTGACGAAGTGGGTCATCCTGTGTCGGTCAATGCGTCAATGCTGCTGTCCGCATGGATAGTGTACGCGCGTCACATACCGATTGTCGAGCGCTCCGTGGCTGATCCTCCTCGTCCTCCTCCTCCACTCGATCCACATCCACGTCTCCCCCGCCGAACCAGTCGTAAATTGGCAGCTGTTTCTTGGGAACATCCGCGTGCACCCGATTCGGGAAGGCATTGACCTCGACCACCGATCTGGCCTGCGACATATGGCCATTGCGGAGGGAGGTCTTTTCCAGCAGTACGCGAGTCGTGGCCGTACCTGATGTCGCGGCCGTCCCAGAAGTCACCGAAGAGTTGGGATCCTGCGCGTCAGGCCCCGTTCGAGCTCCGAAATTGTAAGTCGTTGGCAGTTTTTTGCGTTTGTTGCTCATCAGGAAGATTCTTGAGGGTCAACGTTCTTGGAGCACGCGCAAATCCAAAGAAGAGGCACCAGGCCAAGCCGAGAATTGACACGAAAATCACGGACAAAAAACGCCATGGTCGCAAGATGGGTGGGGCTGTACACAAGGCCGATGAAAGCCGATCACCTGTTGCGAAGACTTAACACGCGCAAATCTTTCGAAATTCTATTTACATCTCATGAGGCGCCCACACGCAAATGCCTAATCATATCCCCATCCTTTCCAATCACACGCGCTTTCTTGTTGACTTGTTAAGTTTCTACACATCAATGTACTCAGAAACGGAAGACGAGTGGTCTGCGATCAACGGCTCCGCGTAAGTTGAACACGCAACCCATTCAAGTTCTTCGCGTTGTTCGCGAAGAAACCGGCGGCGTTCTAGAGAGGACATATGCTCCAAGACCTGGGACATGAGACGGTCCCAAAGTCGCTCCATTTCTTCCTCGCGCTCTGCACGCTGCTGTGCGTCTTCCAAATCTGCGGTCTCAGTCCTACGCAATTTAGTGTTAGTTTTGTGTGAATGGGTGAAAAATGCATTGACATACTCGTCGCCCAAGTCACCGACAGCCCATAGAGAAGCTATCTCCGAGACTTCTTCCCCAAATGTACGCCATGAAGCTTCGGCCTCTGAGGGCCAATCTGTTGTGCTCCAGGTCTTGAAGGGGGCGATCGGTGCACGACGGCGGGCTAGCGACGCCACGGGCGAGGCTGCTCGCGGCGGTGGTTGTGGGCGGGGCAAAACTGAGAATAAACAGGTCAAAAATTATGTATCACGCAAAAATATGGACTCACGCGACCGCATCTTCCTTTTCCTGCGTTTCTTCTCGGATTTCATGTTCTTTGACGATTGCTGGAGGGACTCGCAGGAGGGAGGGCTCACTAGAGGATTGAGGTACAACTTGAGATCTCTACGTATGATTTCCCTGATTTCCCGCCATATTGCAGTGACACCCAATATCGTAGGACAAAAAATAGATTGGTGCCTGATCGCAGGCAATAATCAGCTTGAAAACTTTGAAATAAAAGATGCGCGTACCGGGACTCTGATCCGGTCCAAATACAGGTCGATAGCCGATCTCCATAACGTTTCAATTCTTCGATCGAGCTCTGCAATTTCTCGCTGGAAACGCATGTGCTGTTGGATTCCTCTCGCCGCCGTCTTCTTCTGGCGAAGAAGATACCGCCGTGTCAGAATGAGATGATGCACTTGCCGGTACAATTCCTAGACGGGAGTCAGACACCGAAGACCACTAGGGAGAAATAAGAACTCACATCCATTTTCACGTTGTGGAGGTAGAAAGCAAGTTATATTCGAGCGCGTGACAGCGATCCGAATGAGCAACTTACCGCATGTTTTCTCTCGCGGGCGCCGTATGTACATATCCCCGGACAGGGTTTGACCAAAAAGCTCGCAGTCAGAAAAGGATTGGTAGAGTGCCGGCGCAAACCATTGCGACGGAGTACCGAGGAGATCTCGAGGAGACCTTGACTGCTAACTCTGGCCATTTGGTGTGATTTCAGCCAGTGCGTTGACGAGGGTGTGGACGAAATAGGTTGAGCACCGCCACATCACTCGCTCCGAAATCTACCGACTCCGCCCCTGAGCCGTAATTCTTGGTTGAGGTAAAACGTCAAGGGAATGAATGCTTATCTTGTTGCAGATTGGACGTGAGCTGGCTTCAATTTGAGTTGGCTTCACTTAGTGAACAGAACAGACAAAACTCAATAATATTGGTCCACGTGCGTAAACAAATTAGCATAGCTATTATCAGGGCAAAGCGACGATGGCGAAAAAATAGGCGCTAAATACCGCATAGTATCGCAATTCCAGTCAAAGCAATACGCGAACCCATCCAGGGTGGACCACCGAAAGCCGCGCAGGCTGGGAGCCGCACAATATGAAGATAAGACCTTTGCAAAACAAAGCGCATCCCCTCGCGTCAGCAGCCTGCGCTGAGCACGATGCGACTTGTCTTGAGAGCAAACAAGATAGAGGGTTTTGAGGTGGATGAAGCTGCGGTCAAGCGCCCTACCCAGTTGACCCAGGGAACTACCTGCCTGCCTATACGACAAAACAAATCAGCGACCTTTCAATAGAGTTACCCGGGGAGGACACATGCCACACTCGACCTCGAATGACGTGTGAATTCGGACCAGCTCCAGTCCTCGTCGACGACGAGGTGAACCAGATTCAGAACAACGTCTGGAGCAGCTTCGAGAAGCTTGAGGAAATCCGGTATGCAAATCCTCAAACTCTCGAGGCGAGCCGGCGAGACCGCGAACTGGGCGAGGTCTGCAGAAGTAAGACTGCGCGACCCCAACGAATACCCCGTGAAAAACCACAGGTCCACCAGATGATGATGCTGTGCGAATTTGGCGAGGTCAGAAGGGCGACCCTTCATGACGCGCAACATGGGCAGCTCGCCAGATGCGGGGGGATCGCCGTAGAAGTCTGAGTTGAAGACCAGCTCTGTGAGCTCGCATTGTGAGGCGATGAATTGAGCCCAAACGGCGTCCACGGTGGAGGTTGAGCAGAAAGATTGCAAACGGAACATAATGGAGGGAATGACGTCGAGGGGAAGCGGAGTGAGTGGTGTGATCATGAGGAATACAAGATTGTGCATTTCAAGGAGAATCGAAGCCCATTGGCCGGGGTGGACGCGAGCCGTGGGGTCTTGAAAGTAAATGGATTCTACCTGTATTCTTTTTAGAGAAGCTGTGAATTGGGAGAAGAGGGGCACTTACGAGAGATAACAAATGTCGTTTGGTCGCCAGAGTCCTCACCATCCGCCTGGCCGACTGCCGGACCGCAATATTGCGGTATAACAGCACATTGAGAAACTGGTTGATTGATTTGGACAACCGGACGAGGACAAGCACCTCAGGCAGATGGGATAGTCGTCCTACCTCACGCCAGACATAGCCTGGGTGAGACGGCCCCATGATGCAGTGGCGAATACGGGAGGAGGAGAAATGGATCTGAAATGATGTGATGTTAGCTTCGTGTGATCTGAGTTTCGCAACAAAAGTTTCGGCTTACTTACAGAGGCGTAGATTCTGAATTCCCCTTGCGGACAGATCTTCTTACTCAAAGCGGGACAAAATATGGGAAAGAAATCGAATTGGGAATATTAATTTCGGCGCCGCCCACACGTAGCGGCCGCCGCACGCATCGTCATCAGCAGCTTGACCCTGGCCTCCCTCGCGGCGCGTTCCTCGGCGTCCACCGCTGCCTGCCGCGCCTCCTGCCGCGCCTGCTCTTCGCGACGCTTGTTATCCTTCCACTGCAAGTTATCTGGGTGGAGTGGGTGACAGCGGGGCCTGGGGAATGTTTTGGCGGCACGGGTTAACGCCTCTTTGCGCATATTCATGAGTAAGTCCTGGCGAGCGCGCTTGGCCTCGAGGCGAGCGGCGAGCGCAGCTCGCTTGCGCTTGTGGTAGTCGGGTGGGCGTTCGGTGAGAGGGGGACGATAGTGGTCAAGCCAGATTTGCAGCCCCGGCCTCGCAGGTTTGCCAATATGATTCATCGCTTCTGTGGGACCAGCGTTAATCTTCAAATACGAAAGTTGGATTCACATACGTACCAAGTTTGAGAGCTTTGTCTTCGCTGGGAGTCCATCCGTTGGGAAGAGGGCATGCCATGGTGGTGGAAACTTAACTAGCGACTGAAAGATGTTGCCATGTGATGTGATGCGAAGTATTTCAGATCGATCAAGCAGACCCCATTGAGTGGCTGCAAGTGGCGTCCATGATATTTCAGAGGGCGCTCGTTTTCGAGTACATAGCGGTTCTGGCAGGTTGGACATTGATAGCTTCAAAGAATACCCCTCGAGACGCGGGGATTTTGGACTCACTGCACAAGATAAGCCAAGGGTTAGACCAGATAGACCAGCCAGCAATAAAGTATAGAGTTCTGCTCCAGGCAGTTGAATTCTGCTCCAGGCGGACGAAACGGAGGGGGGAAAGGAAAGACTGTGGTGGACGTTGGTGGCAATGATGCAATGAAATCATGCTGCACGTGCCCGGACCGTGGTTCTCCGCGGCGCCGTAACAGAGTGTTCAACCTATAGAATTCAAACTAAGGGCTAAAGAAGCATATCTAAAGTGGTAGATGAGGTCAGTGTTACCAGCCAAACAATATTATGCACAGTTTTCCTGTCGGTGGTACGAATATAAAACTTTGCACGAGAACGCTCAGATTCTAGGTTAAAACCAATACATAGATATAACTCACCTTCAGACGAAACGGCAAACCCAAATATTTTCCCCCAACTTTGCGTCCCTAGTATTTTTTTGGGGGAGATACAGGATAGTTAATCGCTGTTACCGACATTTAGGCCAACAGAAGTTCGTTTGCACCACTGGGAGGGCGAAAGACGTTGGACAGAAAAGGCGCCGTAACCAAATGATCTACCTCGGAATGGTTCTACGGGGATTTAAGCGGAAAGTATTTTTGAGCCAAAAAGAAGGAACACGGTAGCCAAACAGGAATATAAGGCTTCCATAGGCCCCAGCCAAGAATTGTGCACAAAATATAAGAAAGGTTGACCTCGAGCGGACATATCACGGTCACGGCGTGACCTCACCAGCTTTGTTCCCAAAACTCATGTCTGGACGGTCACGCAAACGCAAGAAGGAGCCTGATGCTCCCAAGCCACGCAAGTAGGTGTATATCTTGTTCAACAACACAAACTGACCCAATCCCAGGCCGCGTTCCATAGTTTCCAAGCAGAAGCGCCTGGAAAGGGACAAAAAACATCGCGAGTTCGTTTTCAGAACTCGTACCTCTAATCTTTGAACATGAAAATCTTCAGGGAAGCAGGAGTACGCGAAAAACAGCGTATAGTCATGGCTGAACGACGGTATGCTAGCACTATCATTACATTGACCTTATTATTTGACGTCATTCCCAGCGCTGCAGTGAAAGCACGACGCCGACAATGGGACCCAGCAACGCCTGCACCCTCGGAAAACCAGCTGCCTCGCGGTTCGTTTACAGTTGACTCAATTCCGTCTCAGCTCGACCATGGTGTCTTGGATCCTGCGAACGTCCTTGTTTCTGATGCTGCCACTCGCATACCCCTTACACCGGCCGAACAATGCGCTCTGGGCGTGCTATCGGAGATGGCGGCCGTTAGGGAAATGGACAGGTGGGCTTTTTCAGTTCTAGTGTCTGAAAAATCTCATGCGCAAAAATCTCATGCAACGATCGGCAGTCTCACACACCCGAGGTACACTGATGGGGACCGTTCCATGGTTTCCGTTGGCACTTTGTCATATGGCTCTGTGTACGTCTTCGTCCGCTGTACTTTCCTTTAAACTAATGACTCCACACTTTCAGAGCCTCGCGCGAGCGAGGCTCCTCCAGATCTATCCAAGCCGTCTTCTTCCAACCTATGACGAAGAGATATCCGACGGGGGCCTTCGTCTACCACATGTTACCACCACATGTGTGCCCACCCACACTTCTCCAAAAGAGGATGTGGTACGAATTAGGCCAAGTCGGTCCGCTTACCGCCGTACAGGAATTGCAAATGATGGTGACGAATCTGGCTAAACCAATACGCGACGACGATTACTCTGATATCGAAACCCCTGACGACTCGGGTCCGTATCTGAGCTCAGAGAGACGGAAAACGATTCGTGTGTGGCGCCGACATCCCGAATACGAGACTGACTGCGATCTGGCTGGAAGTCCAACGGCGTTTTTGGAGGCGGAAGAGTTGGAATCCAGCGACGATGGTTTGGGTTCGGATGTCAATGTGTAACGTGGAATTGGTGGGAAGAATCAAAACTCTAAGTATCTGCCCCACGGAGGTACAATGTACGTATGCAGTAGGTCCACGCGTAATTTAGCGTAATGCAAATCCTTCGCTTGTGGACAACCCGTCTACACCGGCTAAGTAATTGTTTGTTCCAAGTAGATTATAAACTTAATTAATTAACGGAATTTATCATTTATGGTTCTCACAAAGTATTCCACCAACGATGCAAGATGTATTTCACGAGTACGCAGAACAAAACGGCAACGGGAAACTACTGGCTCTGAGAACTGCCAGCTTGCACGAGGACATGCGACGCGGGGGGCGCTTCCGAAATGCGCGTGCACTCGCCGATTCGGTACTGAGAGCGATAGTACAAAAGAGCCTCCTCGTGGCTGTCTTTCTTCTTTCGCAGCTGGTTGGGAACGCCGCGGACTTGATCATCGGCATCAGCCCTGTTGACAATTAGCGGGGAAAGGAGGGTATGGTTTTGTCCAAGAGGGACTGAGCATTGAATTGTACTTACGCCGAGGCGTATAGGCCGGGGCGGCGCCCAACGCAAATGACATACCACGGCTGGTTGTCGCCGTAGCCCGAGGGGAAGAGGGCCTCCAAGTCGTCAGGCGCTATGGCCGCACTGCGATAAAATTGAGGGCCAACGGCTACGAACAAGGGAATGAGAATGAGAAGATCCGATAACAGTTTCACTTACGAGCGAGCTCTGCGATCGCAGCGTCTACCTGGGCCTTGACGACAGCGGGAAGGCCATCTGTGAATTGTAGGTCAGAACAGAACAGGACGAGGGGCAGTTTGGGGGTGACTTACCACCAATCTCAATGCACAGACGTGTCATGTCTAGTGCAAGCTTGGACAGGGTCGTGGCTTTCGAGACCAGCGCTGCCAGTTCCTCAGCGGCAGTGGGAGAAATGGGGACGCTGTCGAGAGTTTCAGTCATATCGAGAGGGAATAGAGTTGAGGAGAGATGAGAGATAGGACGCGTCGCTTCAGTACCGTTCCGAAACTCTGGGACGGGGATAAAAGTGGAATGAGATCCGAGAGATAACACGAGGCTCTGGCGGCCGAGACTTGGCCCGTTGGGGATTTTGTTTGCTGAGAAAGTGCAGATTGCGATATCGATGCATGCAGGTGACGACGAGGGGGGGCGTATCATTGTTGGGAACAGCTAAGGTAAGGGGAGTGGGTGATTTCTGTTTTGAGAATGAAACCGAGATCACAAACTCGAGGAAAAAATAATGAAAACCGCACGGCTTATATGTGCGTCGAAACATTCAAGGGCGTTTTGATTTACTCTTCCAGTATATCGCTGCCCAGCGCATCACATCGCACCTCGCCCTCCGCAAATAAAAATTTTACCACTAAATCTTCGTGTACCATGGCGCCACCATACTGGGCCAACGAAGCACAGAGGACATGGCTTCACGGCTGGATGCCCGACTTCGTGCGCAGGCAAGCCGAGAAGAAACTTCATCTGTTCTGGCCGACACTTTACGCTGCGTGGTTCGAGCAGTTCCCCGAGCACACCGCCCTCAAGCTTCCACTTCCCAAGGCGGAGGGCGCGCGCGAGTTGACACCCGACGAACTGGCTACACTGGTTGCAGCCATCCTGGCCAGAAAAAATGTAAGAGACGCGTTTTTAGACGGCCGATAACTCCACGCTAATTGTGCGGCTAGCAAATCGAGAGCTAGTACCGGTACCAGCGCAAGAAGATCGCCAAAGGCGGTGGCGTTGTGGCTGCGGTACAGATGTCAACCTTGCTTGACTCACTATTCGACATGCGGACCAAGACCAAGGGACGCGTCCACCAGGCCATCGAGATATTCCAGAAGCGGAACCGCGACGTCATCAAGGCTGCCTTGGAGGCGGCTTCTTACGACAAGCTGGACGCGCGCGACGAGGAGGACGACTGGACCGATGAAGCCGACGGTTCGGAGGCTGCCAAGATTAAATCAACGAAGTCGGACCGCATGCGCACCCGCACACGAGTAGTGATGGCGTTGTGGCAGGCAGCGTCGCCGGAAGAAAAGGAAGCAGTGTACGCCGAGGTTGAGAAGGAAAAGGAGGAACAGCGAGCCACAGATTTGAAGGAAGAATCCGACAACGCCCCGCGAACCCCCGCCCAGCTACAAGAGTAATGTCCTTGTTTCCTTTGCTGCGAAGATTAAGTATGCTGATAATTCGTTCCCAGCGCAATAGATGTGGTCGATACGTTTTTCGTCAAGGCCCATGCCGCCGTTCAGAAGAGCACCGAGTGGGTCGGATTGTCGATAGTTGGTGGATGCAATCCGCGCTTGGGGGGTAATCTGAGCATGAAGATGTAAGCTTTTCCATTTTCGGATGTTGGATCAAGTCAGCTGACACACTATCTTTTCTTTCGTCCCGCGATGTAGAATCTGCAACGGCGCGACCCCTGGCGGCAACGACTTCGAAGATTTTTACGATGAATTCCAGAACGTCGTACAGGTGTTCGAGCGCTTCTTGCAACTTGTATTTAGTAAGTCCACCCTCCTTGCTGTTGATTATAGTATTGACTTAGTTTTGCTTGTAGGCCCCGAGCACTGTAAGTCGCGGGCACTGGACGGGAAGGCGGCTTCCACGAGCGATCCCACTCGACCTGTCACTGTTATCCCAGCGCCCGCACCCACCGCCCCCGCGCCCCTGACTGAACCTGCGAAGAAGAAGAAGAAACGCACGAAAACCAAAAGTCCAGCTGTCGTCGAAGAACCGATTCAAGGCACCGACCCAGTGCAGGCGCAGGCGCAGCCCGCCGCAGCCACAAACCTGGTCCAATTAGATAACGCGTAAGTTGCGCGGCGACCCGTAAGATTGCTCACTAAAAATTTTCAATCAGGGACGAGGGTTTATTCTCAACCGCTGGCGACTTGGTAAACGTTCAACTCGATGACCTACGGGTTAGGTCTGTATTTCAAAGCTTGCGCGGGCCGAAATATGTATCTGACGAATAACTAGTAGGGCTATAACCCCGTCACCGACACTCTCACCAAACGCCACGTCGCCTTGGAATGACGAAACCCAAGAGTATGTTCTTTCTTTTTTTTAAAGGGTTTGCCGAGATCGCTGACTTAATCGGAATAGTGGCGACACATCTTTCTTCGATAACGGTGATCAAGCGACCCACAACAACTTGAGCTGGTCCCTTGGAATGCCGCCACCACTGAGTCCGCGCAGTGCCGGGGCGATAGCGGAGAGAGAGCGTGGAGGAGCACCAGGCGACGGCCCCACGATGGCCGTCATCGATCCTGAGCTCATGGCGCTCAGCGTCTCCCCGTCCCCAACCTCAGTGTCGGAGCGCCCGAAGCCGAAGGCGGCCTTCCGCGGAGCTGCTGCGCGGGCCGGGCCTGAGTCAACAGTGACCGAGTCAGCGGCGTCCGCCTTCAGGCTCAGTCCCTTGTTCGATGCGCTGCGGCCTACGTCCGCGCCGCGCACCCCGCTGATCTTTGGAGCATCCCCCGCGTCCACCCCTGGATACACGTCCCCTTTCGCGTTCACCTTTAAACCCGCCTTGAAGATGCCTGTCGCCGCCAAACCGGCGGGAGGACCAACAACCGCGGCTCGAACCTTATCGATGATTATAGGAGCGAAGCCTACTACCGCCGCTGTCGCCGCCCATCCGTCTCCGCCTGCCGTAGCGCCCCCACCGCTGCCCGTTGCGCCTGCTGCTCATTCGTCTTCGCCCATCGCTGCGGCTGCGGCTATTATGGCGCCAGTACCGCCGCCCGTTGCTACTGGCCCCGCCTTTGCCGGCGCGCCCGCACCGCCCCCCGTTGCAGCTGCCCCTATTGTCGCTGCTCGTTCGTCTCCCCCTGTCCTTACGGCTCCACCCATCACCACAGCGCCTCCCCTCCCTGCGGCCCCAGCTGTCCCAGCGGCGCCTGCACTGATGACCGCTCCCACCAACCTCGACGACCTCGAGCTTCCCGAGTGCCGCCCTGTCGCGAAGCCGCCAATCAAAGAGACGGTGCGCAAAGGCCGTAAGCCTCCGGGCCCCAAGCGAAAGTCTGGGACGAAGAAGGTGGCCAACAAGAAGGCGGCAGCGAGTCAGGCGCAGGCGGTGGCATCGGTGACGGCGGGAGCTAAGAAGAGGGGTAGACCACCCAAGGCGGCGGCTGCGGCAGCCAGCGGGGAACCGTTGGACGACGTGTCGAACTTGCCCACGGCAGAGACCGGTACCATTGTCTTTTGCACCAAGGTCGGGAATAATCGGGCGTCGGCGAGAAAAGCGGCTCAGCAGGAGAAGGCAAACCAAGCGAAGGCAACGGAGGACGCGCGGAAGGCGCAGGTGGCGAAAGGATGGTTGCCGGGACCAGAGGGAAGTGTCACGTTCCTCCCTCCCCGTGTCAAAAAGCCGACGCGTAACTGGGAAGGGGCGGAATTCGTTCTCCCAAAGGTCAATACTCGCCCGCGCGCACCTCAGCTTGACGCGAGCGAGAAGGCGCTTCTCGCCAGGGCGGCGGCGGCGAAGGCGACGAGAACGAGTACGAAGAGGAAAACCCCGTTACAACGAACGAGACCGGCTCCTACAAAAAGTAGGCTTTTTCATCCTCATTTCGGATTTTCTCACAATTGGCGCACAGGCAGAAGAAGGCGACTTGAACGTTGCCAACGCGGGCTGCTCAACCAGCCACCATCGCTGCTCAACCAGCTCAAACGCACCGCCGCTCAACCAGCGTTAACCGCCGCCGCTCAACGCAGGCTGATTTTTATGACGCTTGACTTGGACGGACCGTTTATTTGCTACTTACTTGTACACAATGTCGTACTGCGTAGAATAATCAGCTGTAACACGTCTTGAATAGATAATCTTTTGCGGTATTGACTTCACTGAACTGACTTGACTGAACTTGGGAATGAAAGCAAAAGAGTACACACAACGACTTGTTAAAGAAAAAGAAAAAAGACTGGGTCCAAGTTGGCAAAAGGGCACCCTCTGCACGATCCGAACCAGGGATCTCCTGCTAGTCGAACCTATGCGATTCCCGGCGCATTAACCGGCTGTGCTAAGGTGCACTTAAAAATAGGTGCACCTTGTACAAGCTGAGTCACGGACATTTCTTTCTGCAGGCCAAGAAAAAAATTACACATCATTCTTTCGTACCGAATTACATTTAGTTATTGTGATAGCGATGGGCGACGCGACGATTGATGGGGTCAGTCAAGAATGGAGACGGCAAGCCAGCGCCTCTCTTAGTGGACGCGGAGCGAATGGGGGCAATCGATGATGCGTGGCCTGCAAGACGGTCGAGCTCCATCTGATTGTAAAAAGTGAACCTATGGGGGAATGAATAGGGAATATAATCCGTGTAAATAACCATAACCCACAAATCATGCGTCATAGTCCCGGAATTGGAGATAAACCAAGTCGCTTTGTGGTTGACGAGGATTTTGTGAGAGTCTGCCATGAGTGTGGGTGTCAATGTGAGGTTTCGCGGTGGTGCTTTGGCCGCGGGTCTGCGGCTCCGAGTTTGCTCCGATAACTCATTGACAGATCACGTCAATCACCTTCCGCAGTTCCCACGTCTCACTTGGCAGCAATTTCGCTCACTCACCAGTGGCACGGAAATATTGAAAAAGTTTTGTCAAAAAAAAGCAAGAGATCAGGTAAAATTCAATCGAGATGGGGGCGCGACAAGATGAACGGTAGGTAAAGGGCTGGGATGATTCTTTTGCGGAATGCGGCAGCGGGAAACGGAGCGGCGGGGACGGCGGGCGCAGTAAGTGCGCAGGTGCTCTGAAAAGACGGCAGGACGTTTCTTTAACACCAGGGTACGACGGAGGAAAGGGGCCAAGGCCCCGTACTAAACCGCCGGTTTCCATTCCGAAAAGCCCGCCAGGGGCGGCGGTGGCGACTGCGGGCGCAGTAGATCCGCAGATGCTCTGGAAAGACGGCAAGGCGTTTCTTTAACACAAGGGTACGATGGGGGAAAAGGGCCAGGGCCCCGTATCAAAAACCCGGTTTCTATTTCGAAAAGCCCGTCAGGGGCGGCGGTGGCGACGGCGGGCGCAGTAGGTGCGCAGATGCTCTGGAAAGACGGCAGGGCGTTTCTTTAGCACAAGGGTACGATGGGGGAAAAGGGCCAGGGCCCCGTACCAAAAAATCCGGTTTCCATTTCAAAAAGCCCGCCAGGGGCGGCGGTGGCGACGGCGGGCACAGCAGGTGCGCAGATGCTCTGGAAAGACGGCAAGGCGTTTCTTTAACACGAGAGTACGATGGAGGAAAAGGGCTAGGGCCCTGTACCAAAAACCCGGTTTCCATTTCGAAAAGCCCGCCAGGGGCGGCAGTGGCGACGGCGGGCGCAGTAGATGCGCAGATGCTCTGGAAAGACGACAGGGCGCTTTCTTGATACAACGGTGCGAGGTGGCAAAGGGGCAAGGTCCCTGCGGAAAGGATCCGGCTTTTATGCTCAATACTGCTGGGTGCGGGGTGCGACGAAACGACGGACGCTGGACTGACGAGCCCGATTCGAGGATCACGAGAAGTGGCAAACGACTGAAGAAGGTCTGGGGTGTATACGTAGAGAGGAATGAGGTGAGGGACGGTCCCAAGGCCGCAGGGGGCCCGGCGCAGTGGAGGGAGGAAAGGAGTGATGGGATTGTAACAACTGTAAACAACGCACCAATTTGGGTCCATATCCGAGCGCCATCATTCTGGCGGGAAGGCGGGCTAAACGAGCG
Source organism: Mycena galopus ATCC 62051 (assembly GCA_014925785.1). Lineage (NCBI taxonomy): Eukaryota > Fungi > Basidiomycota > Agaricomycetes > Agaricales > Mycenaceae > Mycena > Mycena galopus. The sequence goes on from WIQG01000091.1 coordinate 456,980, forward strand.
AAGCGGTGAGCGGCGCGAGGCGCGTGCACGTGCTAGCGAAGGTGTCCTGATATATCAGGACGCATGCTAGCTTAGCGGTTCTGATATATCATTGGGCTCCGCTGATCAGCGGACCTCCGATATATCAGAACACCGTATACGCCTGATAGAGAACACCTGGTTCTTCAAAGAGGCCCCCCGAGATGGGACAAATGGATCCTACTGTTGTATGCTCTTGGCTCGTTGCTGCCTGAAACTTGATATTCACGCCTTGATCAGTGTCCACCGCAGCAGCCATCTACTACCCGGGAGTCCAAGAAATCTTCGAATCGGACGACGTTATAAACTGGGTCGCGTTTGGCCCGCATGGACAATATGTCGTTGACACGCAGAAAAGCCTCCACCACACCGATGATGATGTAGTGCGGCAATATGATAATGGAGGTGTTGTTCCCTTGCGCTGCGCGTCATTTGGGTACGAAGGGGCATGGGTCTGCGTGGAGGACGACGGCGTGATACGGTCATCTGGTCTGTCCGCGAAGGTTAAAGCTGCCTTGGACAAGAAGGCCGTACGGGTGAGTTGGGCATTGACTGTCGGTGCTTCACACATAATGTACTTATCGTTGTCCCTAGAACATCCAGCTCAGCGCGCACTCGTCAGCGACCTTTTTCGTCGAGTACATGGATGGAGACACGACCTGGAGTATGCCCTCCACGTGGCTTTCCGACATCCAACGTATCGAAAACATATGCGAGTGATGTATTGAATAGTTTGCGACTCCTTGCGCTGATGCCATCTCGTGCAGCTGTGCGCTTGGATGACCCTGGAGCTCCAGGCGGTACGTTGGAAAAGTATTTGTCAGGATGGGAGCATTACTGAAACGGTACAGAGCAAAGCGTCTCTCAACGAATAATATTTGCCTTCGGACACAAGATCGGTATATTTTGCATATCGAATGGGAAACAGGCCCGCTGGTACGTCGATCTCGCATGCAACAGGGCTTTCCTGGAACGAAACATCAGGAGGGGCATCGACGACTCCTATGCCACAGCGCGACTTAAACGCAAGGGCACGATGGAAGCCTTTTCCCTCGGTGAAAACGGAGCATGGTTTTGGAGAGGAGATGGCTCCAGCTCTTGTACTGTAGACTTTCGACCAAAGGTTCACTATTTTTAGATTTTTTCTCTTCCGAGAAGACCGAAAATTTTCTTTTGAATTAAGGCGATTTTTGCACACATCAAAAAAAGTTGGGTGTCACCTGTCACTGAACCTTTGGTCGAAAGTCTACAGTACGTCTAGTGATTTCAAGGGCTCGGCCTAGGCCCGCAAGCCGGGCCGAGCCGGGCCCGGGCTTGGCCAAGCCGAGCCGAGCCCGCTGCAGGGCTTTGGCGGGCCTAGGGCTCGGGCTTGAGGAATGCCAGGCCTGCCAGGCCCAGAAAGCCCGGGCCTGTATATATTTATTTATCTACTTCATAGGGGCAAACCATAAACAAATTAAACACCACCCTTTAAACCTTTTCAATTCCAGACTAACTTACTCCACGCAGGACTGTTCAGTACTCCCAGTGAGAAGTCCAGCTAGGGAAATCGAGGTAGAAAGAGGCAGATCGAGGAAATTGATGGTCCCTCGATCTGCCTCGATGATTTACACATAGCTCGTTGTGCCTCGATGCAAATCGAGGCACATTGAGGCTCGTCGAGGAAATAAACAGATTCAAAGAGGTACATCGAGTTACATCGAGTACCTAATGTGATGCTTTCCATCCACTGGCTGCCCCGCGCGCCCACCACCCTCGCGCCGCCGCCGCCGCCGCTACTACTCGCCCATCTGCTGTGCTGCCGTCTTGCTTCTCCCACCTGCGCTTGCCGTCCGTGCGCTACCCCGAACCTCCCATTTGTAATCGTCTTGTCTGCTTTCTGCCGAACACAGGAATCAGCGTTGGATAAATTCTCATATACATACAAACCTTACCTGAACGTAGTGAGGGAACTCGTAATACCATGGGGATTGTACCAGCTGTAATATACAGGTCCTGTGGGATGCATGTAATGTCAAACCAGGGTGTGAATCAGTAACAGACAGGACAACGTACACAAACTCTGCTCTGAACGAAGAAAATTATTTGCTATTCTTGTGAACGTCTTGGGAAGCCAGCGTACTGTCGTCAATACATGAGTTAGCGAGTATCAATGAAGCACAGTTTCTGCTTACCGTAGTCATGTGTCCTTCGAAACCAAGGGACACAGTGCACCCACCGCGGTGACTACAGGTCCTGCTCCTACAGCTGTCGTTGCAGGTGCGCTCGTCGACGGACCAGCAGCCATCTGCGGGTGCGCTCGTTGACGGACCGGCAGTGGGTGTACTCGATGCGGGCGCAATAGCTGAAAGATTATATATCAATGATACGCACGGCTCGTTGAGCTGAACACTCACGGAGGTCGCTGTCTACCTTCATTCGAATGGGAAGATTCTTGTTGACGGCAACTGTTGCGGCGAAAAGATCGACAGGTGACGGCATCGCACCCGGCTGGGAAGGAGGGGGCACGAGGGGAGGTGCTGGTGGAGGCAGAGATGAATGAGGCGGTTGAGGGGCTGAGATCGCAGCAGGCGACAGCGTTCGCTGAAACGGGATGTCGGATTGTTAACAGACAACGCATGATGGGGTGCTAATTACCTGGCGGGTACCTGAGGCTGGCTCTGACAACATGCTCTAGCGGACAAGAGAAACAAAAAGGGCATGGGAATGAGGTGGCGAAAGATTCCAGACAACGTACTCACCTGCACCAATGGTAGGAGCCACTATCAGCGCTTCTGTCAGCTGGCAAAATGAAGCCTTGATCCAGGTCGAGCGCCATGTGAGCAAATCTCGATTCGCCGGCGTAGTGATTGTAGTGAGTCGAAGAATCTTACGACCAAAAGACATAATGTGCGAGACAAATTTGCGGTGAACTAAGCTTCGGTTGTTCGCAGAGTTTGAGCGTGTAGATCTCTATGCCTAGGTATGCATTGCAGAGGATTTGCCCGTCCAATTTTGTTTATGTTTTCAGAGGATTTGCTGATTTTGGTGTTGACGCGCTAGAACGGGCGAGGCCGAAATGGTGTGTGGCAAGTAGAGAGCTTGATGGTATCGTACTTGAATAGATGAGCTTCGAATTTGGTAGCGGAATGGGTGACGGGAGAGGACAGCAAGTAGAGGACATGGAGGATGGAAGAAAGTCGCGAGCGCAAAGTCGTACGACATTTGAAATTAATTACATAAGAGATGCATGGCGCGAACTTGGTGATGTTTCTAATAATTTCAATCTCTTCTTTTCAAAATTTCACAAATTTGAATCTTTCAAATTTCAAACTAATTTCAAAGAAGAAAAAGACAAAAAATCAAGCCCAAATATCTTAATATGACCTCAATCTGCCTCGATGTCCCTCGATCCCTCAATCTGCCTCGATCTGCCTCGATATCCCTACTATCGATCGGGTACCTTTGCAAAATATTTTTGATGAAGTTGCTGTGAAGGTGTTTCAGCTCAGAATTCTTGGAAATTTCAAAGGAAGCAAGCCAGACATATGAATCCAATGTCTGAATATTTTCAGATTTATTTGTGCCCTGCAGACCGAGCCATGAAGCTGCCGACACAAAACATCGAAAACTGCACGTTTGCAAAAATGATGGCCAGCCAAATTGGCGGACCATCATTCCCAGTGAGAAGTCCAGCTAGGGAAATCGAGCTAGAAAGAGGCAAAACGAGGAATTTGATGGTTCCTCGATTTGCCTCGATGATTTGCAGCTCGGTGCAGGACCCGAGGCTCTCGAGCTGTACGTTTGGGGGGCGGCGAGCACGTGTACGCTGTTGTGCGCCAAGGTTATTTGTTATGTAGGTAACTCTAGTAGATACGTACGTACCTGGATTCTGCAAGGCGAGGCGAGGAGTCGTGCCGACAACCTGCGTCGCGACGATGGTTTTGGAGATCGCAACTCTCGGCGTGCTAGGACGCTTATCGGTGCAGGCGTTGTCTTCCCATGTAGAGAGGAAATGGAGTAGGTAGGCACGCGGGCGGGGACTACGGAAAGGCGTAAGAATAATAGCAAGACAGCGCGCAGTTGCGCACCTGGTCAAAGTGCTTGTCGTCTTCCCGCGGTACGTGCGTGAGTGAGTTTACTTACAGCAGGTTGTCGATCTGTGGGAAATTTAGTGCATACTAAAGTGCTAGAGCTAGCGCAACTCATCGATGCAGTATGACATGTCTTCACGGCGTCTTGGGAGTTAGGCGGTCTGGATGCCATCGGGTAGAGTCCTCGCAGAACATGGATTCGTAGCCACACCCGAGCAGGGGACGCGCCTAAGCGGAGGTGGATGAGAATAAACAGGGCGCCCTAAAGCTGGGAGATCTCTTGAGCAATCTTCTCTAGCTTGAGATGGAGAGGATTCTTGACACGAATTGACAGTCTGAATTGTAAGCGTTGCGAGCGTTTGGCAGTATGAGATGTTTTTGGATCTTGAGGCGTTGCGGTTTGCAGTAACTTGATAGATCTTGGTCGATCACACCCGATTCTGGGAGATAAAGTTCGAATGGACCGTGGAGGCACAGGAGTTCGGGTTGAGGCCACTGGCGTCGGCAGAGAGGGAGCGACGAAGAGTATTGGCGCGGGTAGAGGAAGGTAGAGGAAGGTAGGTGACGTGGCCAGTCAGAGGATGTAGCCAAACTAATGTTGCCGCGACTTCCGACTCCAAGTCGCGAAGTCGACTTTGAAGTCGGTTCTCAAGTCAAGTCAAGTCGAGTTGTTCTGCTCGACTTCAGAGTGACTTGAGTGACTTCAAGTCGGGTTTACTGGATTATTTCCTTCAAATCGACAGAGGGTGTGACGCGTGACCGGTTTTACCTATTCGACAGTTCGACACCGGCCAAATTTTGGTGTGACACTCCCAAAATTTCGACATTTCCCACCGAAATTTTGGCTTTTTTGTGTCTTTCAGGCAATTTTGGGCTCGGTGTGACGCTCGGGAGATTCGACAGACGCCTGCGTGACGCGTGACCGCGACCAAATTTCGGGATCGACACAGGGGTGCGTGACGCGTGACTGTCGATTTGAAGGAAATAATCCAGTACTGCTACCCCTCCCGGGAGTGCCAAAAATCACTTTACTTTCACCTTTGGTGTGTGATCGTTGTGTGATCGTGCTTGTGACATGAGTGACATTGATGTGACACGTGTGACAGACATGTCCTGTCCAAAAAAATTTTACTCTCGGAAATAAGCTCTCAGAGCCTTTTCCAGCATTTAAAAAAAACCCGACTTGAGTGACTCAAGTCATCAAAGTTGACTTGAGTTGAGTCGACTTGTTGACTTCACCGACTTGGCAAGTCGCGACTCGACTTGACAAGTCGTGGCAACATTAAGCCAAACAAAGACATCAACACTCGCCGTCTGAAATTTCGTGTACAGAAATTCTAATGCCCAATTATAATTTTATTGGGCCCAAGCTTTTTTGCCATCTCAAACAAATTCTCAAAAAAATAAAAATGTGCGGACTTGCTCTGTTTTCGACAGAAAATCTGAGAACAGATTTGACAAAGGTTTGATAATTACTCGATTTAGCTCGATGTACCTCGATTCCTCGATGTAGCTCGATGTGCCTCGAGTTCCCTAGCTGGACTTCTCACTGGGCATCATTTCTGATGAAATCTGTCCAAAACTAACCTTCGATTTTGCCCTGTGCTCAATTCTTCCCGGCGGATTCTGGAAAATAGCAGGCACAGCATATGCATTAGGTATGCAACCCCAGAATTTATTACAAGGCAATTGAGTAGAAATTGAGGTCGCCAGATCAATTTTTTACACAGGTACTCCCTTTTGCAAAGGTACCCGATCGATAGTAGCTGGGATTCTCACTGGGGTTCAGTGTTGATCAAGGTGTTGATTGCTTGCGCGTTCCCAACTGCGGACCGACTGCCGATCAGCCGAGCTTCGCCTATCATGCTTTTGTCATGACGATTTGAAACTCCCCCCTGCCGCGCCATTCACTAACAATTTATTCACCACCATATTCCGCCTGGTTTGTGTTGCAGACACATATATTGGGCACATAAGATACATGTAAGTACCAGCAATCTAGTTTGCATATTTTTTTTCGCTACTAAAAAGCCCGGGCCCAAGCCCGGGCTCAGGGCTTCAGGCCCTGCACCCAGGGCTCGGGCTCGGGCCTGGAGAATCTGAAGCCCAAGCCCGCCCAAGCCGAGCCCGAGCCTGGGCAATCAGGCCGAGCCGGGCCCTGCAAATCACTATGTACGTCCAAATATTAATTCATCCTCAGCATCGCTCACTTCAGGCAGTGTCCACCGCGACGAAGATGGCCTACCCCGAAGTCTGGCGCATCTTCAACTCGGAGGAGGAGATTAACTGGGTGGCGTTTGGGCCTCAGGGTTACTATACTGTACCATTTCATTCAATTCGTAAATGCACGTGACGAAAAGTTTTTCCGACAAATCTCCAAATTCCGCTAAAATCGAGAAAAAATTATTGCCGGGGTCGTTGAAAATCGGGTGTGACGCGTGACATACGAATTGAATGAAATGGTACAGTATTGTTGACACGAAATCACTGCTTTCCGTGGGCTGATCGACACACGTGTGCGGACACGTGCCGACCCGGTGCAGACGTGGGTCGGCATCAAGTCCGCACCGTGCCGACCTGGTGCCGATCCACGTCCACACTGGGTCGGCACGTGTCCGCACACGTGTGTCGATCAGCCCACGGAACGCAGTGAATCGCAGATGTACGCGTCCAGGTCGGACATTATCCTGCGGAAGTACCAGAGCGGCAAGGGGGTACCCCTTCGATGCGGATCGTTCGGTTACGGGGGTGCGTGGGTGGTTGTTGAGGACGACGGGGTCATCCGCAGCTCCGGGCTCTCGGAAGAATTGTTGAAGATGGTAAAAGTGGGGAACGTGCGGGTGGGTTGGTCCCTGGGAAAAACGATTCACTAACCATCTATCTTAGAACGTACAACTGGGCATTACCTCCCCAGACCAATGCTACATTGAGTACATGGACGGGACGAGCGACTGGAGGATCCCCAAGAGTTGGCACGACGACGCCTCGGAGATCGAGGGCAACCGTGAGTGTCGCAATTTGGCACGTTTGGCCTTTGACTCCCCCCTCTCTTAGTCCCGAAGCCGTCCACCGCTTCAAACAGCACGAACGCGGGGACACAGTACCTTCAGCTCATACCCGCCGGGCCAGTATTCAACAGCGGTGAGTTGCCTATGGTCCAACTACGTCCGTTTCTCTGAAGGTGTCTCTTCGCTCGTCCTAGTATCGTATCAATTTTCCACCTCTTGGCGCCATACAGACCGTCCGCGCCCGCGCGTGTGCTATGTCTACAAGATCACTCCGGCGAGCGCAGATTCGGAAAGTACGCACCAGGCTTACGCGTCAGTGGACGACATACGAATCCTCTCTTGTTTCGGTGCTAAAGGTGTATGGACAGGAAACGCATCGGGAACGAGCAGAAGCTCTGGCATGCGACAGGCCGACGATGCAAGCTCGGGGATAAAGGCCAGGGGCTGCAGTTGTGCAGCGACACCCAGTGTTCGCTCTGCCAGATCCTACGTACGGGATTCAAAAAGAAGTTTTCGCTGCATTCGGGCATGTGCGTTCGATCTTGGTGAATGGAAGGAAATGCTGATCAAGGCACACCCCGCCCAGGTTCGGAAAAGGAATATACACGTCGACGACGTCGTCCAAGTAGGCTTGTTGTCTCTGAAATGCACTGATAAAATTACAATATTATGGTTTTCTAGGGCCGCGGGGTATTCTCAGAACAGCAGGGCTTCGAAATACAAGGCCATGCTCCTGAACAATGTTGTCGTAGGCCGGGCATATGAGACGAATAAGGCGATGGTGGGATCCACTGCACCACCGAGAGGCTTCGACTCCGTCAGTCATTCACATGCGCATCCTCCTGCGGGGTGTACAGGCACTGACCCCATGATATGTGCAGGTTTGCGGCTTGCCAGGCAGCGCGCTCAAGTACGACGAGACGTGTGTGTACGACGACGACGCCATCCGACCGACGTATCTCATTCTGTATGAGGCATGAAGCGTGGGGGCGTATTCTACGCGAAGTTAAATTCGTTATAGTTCAAGGTTAGGTTCGAAAGTCCCCTGCCGATAAATCTGTGGAAATATCTCTCTACTTTCCATCAGGACATATCGGGCAGATTTTTGCATCGTTGATCGTTGACACAGGCATTGTATATTCAACGAATGCGATCTTTCGTTTTTACGAGCCAGCCGGAACCTCAACTACCTTCCCCAACACTGTCTCACTTGGTGGGTGAGGCCGACGCTATGCGCGGCAGGACGAGTACTTCTTGGTTATTTATTTTATAGAAAACCGGCGAGCGCCAAAACACAACCAACATGGTAGCTGTGCCTGGCCATAATTTGCCGAGATGTTCTCCGCATCATGATTGTATTGCTATCTGTTTGGCTCTCCTTCCCTGCACTACACCTTCGGCATCGCGAGTCGCCCATAATCTTTACATCTTTCAAAGGATCCCCTTGCGGTCTCGCTTGAACCTGAATTGGTTACTTGCTGGTCCTCATCCTCTGTATAGTTGTCTGATTCTTGGTCGCCCTCAGAATTGGATTCCGCATCTTTTATACACTCAGAAAGCACGAGTTCGTCTAGGCTAGAAGAATAGCCATACTAGATCGCTGTGATGAAAGGTTTTTTGGAAGATCTCTACCGTTCCGCCAATTTGGGGTTTTATCTTTTGTCATCCGCGTCGCTTTATTTTGCGGCTTGCCTATTCCAAGCTTCGCCTGTCTTCACCGCTGCTTTTGCTGTTCCGAATTGGATGGCAAATCACATCAACTTCTTGAGGTAAGTCTTACATCCAGGCCGGACCGGACCTGATGTCTGATCGGTTTGACTTGATCGGGCTTGATACTGCTCGATACAGCTTGATATCAACTGGACATAACTTGATCAGGCTTGATACATAGGTCAGGCCTGATCAAGTAAATTGGGATTTTCCGACATAATAGGGGAACTGAATGAAATGAACTAGTCCTAGGTACCCGTCAGTCAAGTGATAATCAATCAAGGGACATCGGAAGTACTGTACAATTTCGATCAATTCGGCACAATTTCGGAAATTTTAGTACAATTAAAATCCAAAAGAATTCGGATAAATTGAGAAAAAATTATTGCCGCAATAAAAAAAAATGGGCGTGACGGGTGACTGCCGAATTGAATGAAATTGTACAGTAAACGTATAAGCCAGCGAAGCCGGCGACATAATTGGTGTCTCCTGAATTTTCCTCCAGTCGCGTGAGAGAACCGCCACAGAGGACGAGTCCGAATAGTCTCTCGTAGACAGACACTTTATATCAGCGCTCGTACCTCGCTATATAACGAGTCCGAACGCACAGAGAACACAAACCAACGGCGAAGCTAACCAAACCCAGGGTCATTGCGAGCCAATGTCAATGTAAGTAGCTGACCGACTACGGCCACCAAACCCGGAGAGTTATCACCCGGCAAGTGAACGGCGGAAATTAGACATGGGATCCTCAACTAGAGTGACGGTGAAATTTGAATTGGCCGAAAATAAGAAGCGCAATTCGGCAACGAAGTTAATGTAGCGACAAAGGAATTGCAGAGACAGCGAGCCAGTAGAGATAGAGTTGAAGTTTTAACCCTACCACGTTCTGAGGGGAAATCGTCAGAGACACTCCATCAGGAAAACCCTCCTTTGGCAATTTGGCGGGTTTGGTCTGAATTTCCTCCAAGTTTGGCCGTCTTGGACTTTATTTCCTGATTTTCTGGATTAGCCGTCTTGTGATCCCCCGTTAAGTTACCTTTAATTTGGGGGTAATTTGGGGTGCCTTTCCTAATATCCCGGTGCTTTTTGGGAGAATACCGCTGGATTTGCGTGTTCGACTTGGTCACCTATAAATCAACTCGGAGCCGGGGTGTGTACAAGAAGGTTTGAAGACTGTCGCCGCTTCGCTGCGAGAGGGAGGACCTTTGCGGTGACAGAAAGTGATTGAAATGAGGGAAGAGAAGGCACAGTAATCTGCAATGCCACCAGCATCTCCTCGGCTTTGGTTTGGCACTAAACCCAAAATGCCATGGCTTTTGGGCTGAGGCCAAAGCTTCAAAATCACAATGATTTAACCGTACGAAGCATGGTACACCATCAAGACCGTTTTAAACCCATATTTCCTTGCTTCACCTGGAGATTCTTTGCTCGCAGTCGTGTGCAGGTGATTAAAGGGCTTCACCAATCATCAGTGTTTGTCCGTCCGATCCATACCATACCGGCCCAGTGCGCCACTCCAGTCCAGTCTCCTCGCCAACCATCCACTCGACTGCCCTCTCTCCGCCAGTCCAATACTCCCTCTCAAGCCACGCGTTAATTTCCTCAACCCGTGTCACCATTTGGCGCACCTTCTCCAAGTCTAATCTTGAAATAGTCTGGAGATCTTCCGTACGCACAAACCGTCCAATGGTGAGATGCGCGCTCGGGGCAGCGTAGCGGCTGCCGGCCGTGGGACCTGATGCGCGCGCCATGCCAAAGAGGTCCCGGCGAAGGTGATGATAGGTGTACTTATCAGTGCCCGCTGGAGCGGCTTGTGCGCGACTCGGAAGGAAGGAGAGCGCAATCGCAGACGTGTCAAAACATAAAGGCGGCTTGGTGAGATGCGTGTGGTGGGTGACCGTATGGTTAAGGATAGATGGAGCCGCGCCCAATATTTGAGGTACCAAAGCTGCAATGTCTTCCGCGGTCCGAGAATGTGCAATCTCGAGAACGGTGATGTGGAGAGACGTTTGGGGCACGATCCAGAGGTCTATTGATTTTGGCCGGGTGAAAAGAATATAGTCGATGGTACGGAATACCCACTTGAAATCACTTCTTTCAGCTTTTGCTGACATTCCTTGATCAAGGATTTTACTTTCTCCGGTGGTCGGGCAATGAACACCATCGCGTTCCGGGTGTCCACGAATCCCGGCTCGAGATTGGGATTCAGTATCCGCAGCAGAACTGGATCGACGGATACACCTTCAAAAGAAGGTGATAAAAACTTGGCTTTCTGTTGCGCGTTGCGCGATATGCGATGCTCTTCGTAGCAGGCTTGTATCTGTTCCTGTTCGGTCGACGTCACGGTTTTCCACGGTGAAGCAGGAAAAGGCAGAGATCCTTTGCTCACAGGATTGTTCTTGCAGGCCGTAATCAGAGCATCATACGGGTTGACATTCGGGGGTGATTTTTCCATCGTAATTTGCAGAAGCAGAAGGGATTGATGTGGTTGGAAGCAAATTTGCTGGACTGCCGCAGCCCGCGAAGACAGTTGTGACTGTGGAGTGATGACGAGATGCCGGACAACTTGGAAGGGCCGATTAAAACCGAGCGTGCCGAGCGCCCGGGCAACGTGAGGCCTTTTGGCCCTTGGAATACAGTAGGAATAGATCCTTGCCATACTTTCGCCAAGACCAGAAATCACTTCGGAACTGAGTTGGAACTGAGGTGGTGGGAGAATTAAAGCAAGAGAGGTCCTTAGCCGTAACGCTGTTTGTGGTTGCGGAAGTTGATCGAAGCATGCATATTGAATTTTTATTTGGTGGCCGGCGGGGACGCGCAATTATTCAACCTTGGGGACCACCGGGCGGTGTTAAACTTAGGTAAGGCGGTCGCTTCGCGGGGAGAGATGAATATTTATATGTGCGGCAGCGAGGAAGGGAGAACAAGGGACATACCAACAGTGTGAAAAATCAATACTCTCCGAGTCCCTGTTCCGCGAATGGGAAAAAAATTCCGACGCATAGGCACTGGGCAGAATTTGCATCCTCAACGCATATGCAACGCCTTCCTGCTCATTGCCACCAATGAAACATGTTTGGTCGGAAGGGCTGGATACCTGCCTGTCTTCTCATGTCTTCCGAAATTCCTAAGACGAATGCCGTAGACCGATGAGCTTTGCCTGTCTGACTGCCTGAAGAAAATCGTCAAAACCTCGTTTCCAACAAAACTGTCGAAAGTCGGTCACAAACCCGGCTGTGCTTGACGGAAACACACCTCGTGACGGAATCGATGTAGGGGAAACACATCGTCAATTCAGTATCGCCTGTCCAGGCAGCGAGACAAAGCAATATGAAACATAGAGAACGAACTTACCAAAAAAGCAGGTCCTCCACATTGACCACATCGAGTCAAACCCCGATCTGCCACAAACTAAGTGCGCACTTGTGGTCAATCAGCAGGTTGCTCAAACCTCCTCCCATCTGCTTTCTTGATCCGTTGGGTTTCTGTTATTCGTGTCGCCCACATCTCGGATTCTGATACGACATCGCACTTGAAATCCGTGAAGTCGGCGGGAACAGAAGTGCGTTCCGGGCGATAAGTACGCTCAGGCGGTGACTCAAGACGAACGACCATGGAATTCCGAGGTTGCGCGAATACCGGTAGAGGTCCGTGGAAAGGACGGTTGGTGTAGCAGCATCCCAGCGTAAGAGGGACATTGTGAACGTGATCATCCGGTGGAAATATGGCATTGCAATTTTTGGGAAAGAACAGTTTACTTGTGTACTTCCGCTTCGGCGCAGTTTGAAGCGATCTCGGCTCGAGGACCAACCATCATGACAATCCATGAAGATTCGACGTGAGATACAAGCAAACTTTGTTTGCTGGATGAGCCAGGGGTGGATGCGAAAGATCCCCGCCGTCGCTCTCGAGATCTTAACACCATGATGAGGGAAAGCGAAGAGAGAATGCTGTGCCATTATGGCGTGCTTGCTCTGATCGGATTTCCGATCACTGCATCATGCCATCAATACCTCTCTACCTCTGACCACCAACACCACGCCGTTCTTTTCTTCAACATTCCTTACCTTATAAGCGGGAAGTGGGCGAACACCACTTTGATCTAATGCTCGAAACTAAATATATCGGCCTCGCGATGGCCATTGGGGGCTCGTTCGCTATCGGCACGAGCAGCGTCATCACCAAAATGGTGTCGTGTCGCCGCTCGCATAGTTACACCACTGCGAAGGAAACTCATGCAAGATATAGGGTCTGACTGCCAGCGCCGACGGTACATCTGCGACCGAGAATATGTCCTTCTTGAGGAATTCCATGTGGTGGGCTGGAACATGCGCATGTGCGTCCGTCATACCTTCTAGTACAATCACTAGCTGATTGTCTACGCAGTGGTTGTTGGGGAAGGTGCCGAAATTTAAGCTCAATGGCCCGTATCGGTTGCTCATGCGATTACTCTCAGTTGCGAATTTTGGGGCATATACGTTCGCCCCTCCCATCATGGTGACCCCGCTGGGCGCTCTCAGCGTAATCGTCGGGTGCGTATATATCCGTTTCGACGTCAGTTCATATTTATTCTCGTGCGTCAGAGCGATATTTGCGTCCTTCCTGCTCAACGAGCAACTCGGCCACCTCGGACGCGTCGGCTGCGCAATGTGCATTCTCGGATCATCGATTATAGTGCTTCACGCTCCTGGAGATCAAAACCTCGAAACAGTAACCGAATTTCTCGAATACGCTGTCGAGCCAGGTGCGCAATCTGCCTTTGTTCTCTCCTCGTTCTGCGTCACTCAAAGTTGTCAAAAGGCTTCCTCCTGTACTGCTTCGCAGTATGCGTCTTCTCCCTTGTCATGGCGTACGCTGTCGCTCCTAAACATGGGCGCACGAACCCCTTCGTTTATATATCGATCGCCTCCCTAGTGGGATCCGTGTCCGTCATGTTCGTCAAGGGCTTCGGCGTCGCGCTGAAGCTCACGTTCGCGGGGCACAATCAATTTATCTATCCGAGTACATACTTGTTTGGGGTTATCTCTGTAGTTTGCATCGTCATTCAGCTGAACTATGCCAATAAGGCGCTGGATCTGTTTTCTGTTAATCTGTAAGTACAGTGATTACCTCCAGGTACCACCACTAACAAGATTTTCAGCGTTAACCCGATCTAGTATGTCCACTCACTTGTTCCAGTTGAACTGTTCTAGATTTTTCACAGCTACGTCGGCTTCTGCACCGCAACAGTCGTCGCATCTCTCATACTCTTCAAAGGCCTCAACACCACCTCCGTGACAGACACTCTCTCCCTCCTCACCGGCTTCATTGTCACCTTCCTCGGCGTGCACATTCTCAACCTGGCCATGCTCGACCCCGACTCCCTTGCCGACTCTCTCGCCGTGCCCGACTCCCCCCCGGCGCTGCCGCTAGACGGTGGTTCTCCGTGGACTCAAAATCCGCGCGTACCGGGCCACACCCCTGGACATGCGCGAAGAGCGAGTCTGAATGGCCTGCGTACCCCATTGTTTGGCGCTTTCCCGCGCGAGGGCGGCATCGGTTTGGGAACTGGGGACGTACGGCTGGAACTGTTGGAAGAGGACGAGGAGGAGAATAGGTTTAATCGGGGAGCGCAGCTGCTGCCTAGCGCTCGGTCGACGAGGACGAGCATACCACCCCCGAATATTCGGATATCTTCGAGGCCTGTTTAGGGTGGGGATATCAAAGATTTCTTCATTGGCGGGATAATTTATGAATGCAATACGAAGACAAGCCGCATGTTCCCTCTCAACAAACCTTGACACCGCCCCATCTAACTTTGAGATGTTGCGCTGTCGTTGGTACGTCGTCACAATCCAATTTGCTTTCTGCGCAGTGAACAAAATTAAGACAGAATTGTACTTGAGAATCTTCTGTCGCATCAGGCAGGACGCGCAATACTTTGGAATGCACAGAATATCTTTTGTTCCCTTTGTCCCATTGCTTGTTTCGTGCCCCCTTCTATCGCCCGTTCTGTTTGACTTTCACAACGGCCGTCGCATGTGTCGTAAATTCGGAGAGAGTCCGGCTTTGGAAGATGAAAGTGGTGTGCATGGGCCAGCGGCGCACACCGAGCTCGGGGCGCAGGGGTCATGACCGTCAACAGGAAGATCCACCTCCAATGTAGGTTCAAATTGCGGCGTGGTACTTCCGCGAGGTAAAAGAAAAACGAACGTATTCCTCCTGAACGCCAGTGCCGCTCAATCACAGACAGCGCGATCCAATCTCGATCATTCAAACGGGCAGATAAATAGCGGGCCGCGACCAGTGGATCACAATGGACTTGCTCGACCTACACTACCTCCAGACGTTTACATTCCTCCACGTTGTTTCCATTTGCGATCCAGTCAAGTATGTCGATTCCATTCTGGACTCCTGGATTACTAGAGTCTTGACGTGTCTAACCAATTTCTAACTCTTTATTTCTCAAGGTGTGTTCTGCTTTCCGAAGGTTAGCGCAATCGAAGCATGTTTGGCTGGCGGTTGTGCATAACGTAGGGGATTGCAACCTGCTGTCTCTTCCTTCTCAGGAAACTCTGCTCAGCTATTCGACGATAGAGCTCATGCAAGAAGTCAAGCCAGTGGTGTCCGGTCCAGCGGCTTGGACCGCAACTTCGTCTCGACCACCGGCAGCTCGGCAGAGAATTCATGCCTCCATTCCCGGTCCGCGGTCATTAACAGCCTCTGATCCTATTCTGCTGTCTGGCGACACACACCTCCTTGTAACACGCGGGACTGGTTGCGAAATATGGGACATTTCGGAAAATAGGCGAGTTTGGGCCCGCGACGGTGTTCAACGAAACCGCATGCTCGTTCACCCGGTCCAGAATGGCACTGAGCTCTTCATTTCCCTGTGGGATGCGCCCCATATCCGGTGTGTATGCGGAATTTCGCTGAACGCATCGATCCCTGACCCCAGTTGTTTATTAGAGTGACTATAGACCGCAGATTCATGGACTGCAGAACCGTTGTGCAAACTCATGTTCTCGACTTGAAAATTCCGAGAGGCCCCTGCTTCCAATTCGACTGCCGCGGAATTTCACCAAGTTTTCCGAAGTAGTCGTGGCTGAAGATTTCTGGTCCGCCCATGTAGAATGGTACAGCTATGGTGCTACCCGGCATAGCGGCATTCTCATAGTAAATTGGAGGGAGCACATCTTTGTGCTATTTGAAGGTAGTTTGGGCCATAAGGTATGCTGTGGTTCACTCAGAAGCGTGTTCTACGATTCACCCCTGATTTCTCGCATAAATTCTACCTGGCCATCTGCTAGCCGTCATCAGGGCGGCCGAGGAGTCGGATGTTGTCCTGTATCCTTGGGCAGAACTCGAGACACATTGGCAGCTCGTAAACATAGTCACGATTGCCAGAGCAGCGCAGTGTCTTCCCAGCATCACACTCGTCGAGTATCCCATCCTTCCGGGATACCGCACTCCGGGGCTGAGCGTGCACGAGTGCCCGCTGAATACCGGGAGCTACCTCGTTTCCACTCACAATGCCTGTACCTGCGGCCTCCCTGAGGACAGCGAAATATCAGGCCTGCCCTCGCTCCAACGATATCGACTTACGCTCCCGACTGCGGCCGGTTCTGTATTTGGGGGGAAAAAGACCTCCAGCGCCGGCGCCATCAATGTCAGATGTTCATGCATTCACCAACATGCGCGGTACGACGTGGCGGTCCGTTCTGAGTCGCGCTTGCTCGCTGTCTGCAGGCCCGCGACCGGGGAGGATGCGCCCTCGGGGAAGGGACATGACGTGTTGAGTCCTCTGCCGGCGCAGAACTATCAGGTGGCGCATGTCTGTCGCCCCACACCGGGGCGCTCACCGTCTGCCTGCGGAGGGTGTGTATGTGTACTGCTACGAGTAGGTTGGTTGGGTGTATGCTGGTTGATACGTTTCTATTCGCGCTGTTGGAAAGTCTGTGATCCTATACTGTACTTATTTCGGTGCCATGGGCATCAAGCTCATCAACATCCAAGTTTCACTTGACCACGCAAACGCCACCATCAATCCTTCGGAGATTCGTCCTTGGTGGTTCACATTGTTCAGAACACTGCGAGGTTCATGGCCTAGCTGGATGCTCCTTATCACACCTTGTCAGCGTCTTAGCTATTTTTGAGATGCGCCGTCCATCTGGTGGCGATCTAATTCTTTTTGCCAGATTTGGTTCCACCTCAGGCAGAACTGATCTTGTGCGGTGTAAATGTTGCCCGTCCTGATGCGACGCTAAATGCTCAGGTAAAATTCTGTTTTAATTTTGTTCACTGCGCCGAAAGCAAATTGGATTATGGATGGGGAAAGCATGGATATACATTGAAACAAGTCCTCAAATACTTTTTGGAAAATAGTAGCGTTCTACCTTTATGGCCATACGGGGTCGTATAGGCTGGTCGGTGGGCGTCACAGCAATCTGCAGATGGTCGAACCAGGAAGGGTCATAACCCACAAAGCGGACCACATCTGCCGGTGGTACCACGATGTTCAATGGGTGGCTCCACGGGACCCGCAAGTCGCGGAGTAATATGCGTATCTGCCCGGGGAGTGGCGTGTGGAAGCGCACGAAGTCTTCGCGGTCCGGGGGGTTGGTCTTAGTTGCGAAATCATTGACTGAAAGTACTGCGGCGTCGACGACGTCTTGGGTGTGAGGTACTTTGGCCACCGTACCAAGGAAGTCGACGTATACGATGAAAATGTGGTTGGCTTCGAAGGGTTTAACATGGCTAAGGGAATTCAGAATAAGGATTCTGCATACCCATGGCCTCGGGGTCGTTCATGATATTCAGCGCGCTAATGGCCGCTAGTGTGAGGGCGACGCTGAAGTGAGCACCCCAGTTTCATAAGGGCTGCACGCGATCGGTGTAGTCCGGCCCAAGGGCCTTGAGATTATCGAGACACCGCGCATTCTGGATGCAATGCGGCTTATGCTCTTTCCAATGAGCTTTTTGGCAGGCTTTCGACTTTGCAACCGGAGATCAGAGGAACATAAGAGAAAAACGATAAGCTCACGCAGTAGCGTGCATGGCTGCATCCAGCACATCGCCGCAGATCCTTCTGGCTTACACCACAGTTTTCGCAAATTTCTGACGGTTTAGCTGGCATGACGCCGATTTCCGCAAGATTTCCTGGACGCAAAAGAGCAGGTCAGTAGAGACTAGAAATTTCCGGAGGAACAAGGTGTACAGCTGTAGTCAGCGATATGAAATGTGTCCTGGGGAAAGGTCAAGGAAAGGTCGCCGTGGTCGATCAGATGCCGGCAGTATGTAGATACAGCTTGGATACAGCCAAACAACTTGATCATCAGTGTGAGTCTGTTAGTAATCACGGGTCGCTTGTTGGCAGACCGACAGATTGCGGAAAAGGGATCAATATTTTGCGGTCTTGTTCTCGAACGCCTTCAAGTTCTGGGCCAATAATTCCGCAAATATTTGAGCTTATAGAGGGTATTCCAATGAACGAAACATTTCTTTACAACTAAGCAAGAGGTGCAGCTAGCGCTGTTGTGATGATATCAGATGAGTTTTGTGAACGTGGTATTATCTAAGCAGTTTTTGGGTTGATTCTGGCTGGGTTAGGGCTAATTAAAATTGATTCTCGCTAGAGGATCTTTTTAATTTACCTCATGAACACGAATAAATATTTCAAGATTCTCAGTATGGATTTATTGCGATACAAAAGAAGGAATGCCTGCAGGCACAGCCACTCCTCTACGTAATTTGACGGTCCGCCAACCAGCTGCCCGTGATTACTATCAGACTATCTGTCAATCATCACGCGCGTCGTCAACACCGCCTGTCACTGCCAGCTCCGCGGTCTGTATCCTCCCACCTTCACTTTCTTCCAGCTCTCTTCCACTCACCACTACACAACTAATTCATCATGCCATGGGCAAGCGAGCTGACGGGGTATTGCTTGCTTTTCTTAACAAACGAGACGGACTCGGAGCTCATAGCTGTGTCATATAGACATGGGGCAATGTCGTCGTCGACGCTCCAGTAATCCTCCCGGCGTCGGACTCTGAGGAGGAAGAAGAAGATATCAAGCCTACGGGTCCTCCAAGCAATCTGGTCGCGGCTAGAGCGGCGCAATTTCACGCTGCTCAAATTCAGATCCAGAAGGCGTCTCCAGCTCGAGCCACGCTACCACCCTCTATCTCGAAGAAGAAGCCTCCTCCTCCTCCTGCAGAGAAAACCAGTCCCGCTCCACCTCCATATGCTCCTGCGTTCCCACCACGTCGCACAACTGCTATACCCCACGATAACGACGACGCGGAACCAGCGGAGCTAGACCAGGTAGCACCATTTGAACACAAGCCAATACGACCTCGAGTCATCTCCGGCAGCAACTCGCTCCCAACGCTACGGAGACGTCCTCCGGCAGCTCCAGTTGCGTTTTCGACTGAGGAGCATTTGGAGGAAGATACGGTCGATGTGGAGCCCACCGGCATTAGACGTCCTCCTCCCCCGATACCCAGAATAAAGTCACTACCGTCGTTGGCTCCTTCGGAGACGCTCCCGGTTCATTCACGGCCTCCGCTGCCTTCTCGACACTTGTCACAATCCACGCCTCCCCTTCCATCTCGACAGCCACAAGCAGCACCACCGCCGCTCCCGTCTCGCCAGCCGTCACCATCCGCACCTCCGCTCCCATCTCGACAGCCACAATCCACCCTCCACTCCCATCTCGACAGCCACAACCCACACCTCCACTCCCACCTCGATCCTCACCTTCCGCACCTCCGCTCCCGTCTAGATCCACTGCATCACTTGTCGACGAGGAGGAGCCCATCTCTCGCACACCCTCTTCCTCCAGCCGCAATCCCAACCTTCGCCCCCCTCCCACCCGCACCAAGTCCTCCTCCAGCGACAGAGGAGCCCCAGCCCCGAGCTGGTCCTCCGACAAAACTGGGTTCGCGAAGGGCAAGGCCGTCGAGCTCGCCCGAAACCGGCGGGACTGTCTCAACCCGCCGCCTTCATGCTTCTCCCGTGCCCCTCCTGCACCTAGTGGCGAAGGAGACAAAGGCATTCAGATCACCTACGCCCCCCTCCCAGCGCCCATCATCCTCCGTTCCCCCAACTCGAACGACCTGGCCAAGGCCATCACCACCGGCCGCGCGTTTCCTTCCAAGCCCCCGCCGATACTGTCACACGACGTGCAGCGGGAAGACTGGAACAAGTTATGGGACGATATCGACGAGACGGCGAGGATCGAGATGAGGGCTAGTGCGGGGTTGAGCGTTGCTACGCGTACGCACTTTTTTCCTATCCTAATCAGTGATACGCGTATCTTGAGTTCCGCTGACCTTTTCATCTACAGTCCCCCTTATGCCAATCTTCGGTGCGGGATTTGTCGTATCAACGGTCGCGGAGCGCAAGCTGCGCGCGGGGCGAGTAGGCCCCACGTGTAAGCTTATCGAGGCGTGGAACGTCAACTTCTTCAGGCCGCGGCACCTGGATGTGTATGTCTCTTTGTTTAACTCCTGTATACCTTCGCTTCGGCCTTGCTGATGTATAATTCGTTCGTCTGTTCTTTCCCACAGCTACATGGCACAAAACAGCTCCCGCCTCTCCGGACCCACGCCCACGCCGGCATCCCGACAGGTACGTACGTTTTGCAGGTCTACCTCTGCCCTCCGTCCCGTTTCCCGTTTCTCAGCTCTGCCTCTAACAAAGACACCCTCAGACCATCGACCCCGCCTTCTGAAATGGCAGCAGGCCGCCAACAGCGCGGAGAAGCAGCTCGCGATGAAGGAGTACGAGAAGTATGAGGGCAAGTTTCGGTTTGTTGTGCAGAGTTGGCCGCCGCAGGGATGAGAGTTTTCCTTTTTTTCACGCCCTCTCATTTTTTCTCTGGGCTGGCGCGCTGTGTGTGACTCATTGTGGGAGTGTGTATGTATCATGTTTTCTCTTCAAAAGAAACCGTTTCCCAGGGTTCTGGGTTCGTGTTTTTCTGCCAAATTCGCTCCGAAACCAATTCGAAAAGGTCACCACCAACGTGCGCACAATTTTTGATCACCTGCATTTGGCGGCTACTTACTGGATCCGACATCATTATCCGATCCGTCGGCTCATTATAAATGACTTCAGAATGACTCGAAACCTTTCTCTTCACGCCCCACACAACAATGGCCACTCTATCCTCTCAGTTCCCGCACACGAGCTAAAATCCCACATCGCGAGCACCTACAATGCCATCGCACCACAATACAACGCTTGGACTGCCTCACACCAAGATTTCCGTCTGGACTACCTCAATCAGCTGCTCCCTCACCTCCCATCCAGCGGAGCTCGCATCCTTGAGCTCGGCGCCGGCGCCGGCGGCCCTGCCACCGCGCTCCTTGCCGCGCTCTCAGAGGCACACATCGTTGCGAACGACATCTCGAGTGCACAACTATCCCTCTTGCGAGCCCGCCACGCATCCGAGGTGTCTGCGGGAAAGCTGGAGACGCGGGAGGGTGATATGATGGACCTGGCATTCTCCGACGGCGCGCTGGATGCGGTCGTGGGGCTCTACAGCATCATCCATCTCCCGCGCGAGGAGCAGAAGGAGCTGTTGCGCAAAATCGGGAGGTGGGTGAAAGGCGGCGGGTGGCTGCTCGTCAATTTCGCTGGCAAGGAGATCGAAGGCTTGGTGCAGATGGGGTGGTTGGAAGAGAAGCAGGAGGGGAAGGAGTCGCAAAATGCGATGTATTGGAGCTCGTGGGGTCCGGCGGAGAGCAGACGCTTCGTGCAGGAGGCTGGATTCAGGATTGAGGTTGAGGAAATAGGTGGGAAGGAGGGTCCGGATGTAGACTTCTTCTGGGTTTTAGCTCAGAAAATTGAGTGACGGGGTCTGTACCGTCGGTTTGCTTTACTTCTTCGCCAAGCGCGAAACTCCATTCTAAAGTCAAACCGTAAACATCGAAGGTCTACGTTAGTAACGTCTCGCGGTTTCCTTGCCTTGCCATCGGCGCGGGCAATATCCTGAACATTGTCCCTGCGTACCAGGTACACCGCCAATCGAACACTTTGTTCATCAAATGTCAAAGATGTAATGTCATCGAAACATTGCTCTGGATGTCGATAATTCGTCATGAGGGAGGTTTTGAAAATGTCTGAAGCGGAATATTTTGCCAACGCCTGGAAAATGATGTCAGAACATTTTCCAGAGCTCTCGGAAACGTTGTCGCAGATATTCACTGAGTATTTCCGGTTGCGTAATTCTAATTGAACGGTCAGATTACTCCGTAAACCGAGATGTGGACGTACATGTGTACTGAATACTTGCATTCACGAGATTCATCCAGTCTTGAGTGCTTGAGCATCCAAGTCAGAATTCCTTCCTGAAATCACTTACCTGCGAATTGAAGAATCAGCGACCGGGTCCGTGCACATCAGTTGATCAGAACAAACAAGTACAATGTTAGTGCGCCCACAAAGTGTCCCTTGTCTCCCTCTGCTTCCCCCTCTCCAATTCACAATCGTCCAACTTGCAATTCCATTTGCCACCCAGGCTGACACCACCCGACGAGCTGAACAAAGCCTCAAAGGGAGAAACCCACCAATTTTTCAAGCTTCAAGATGCAATTCTCGATGCTCGTTCACGTTTTCCGACCATTTATGAGCAAGCATGGTGAACTCTCCAATATACCTTCAAAGCTCTCCATCTCCTTCCACCCATTCTTCAACCCATCTGCAAAATCTATTCGCAGCAAGCTCAAACCGTATCACTGGTTCTATGCAAAATGTCGTCTCAAATCCCACTTGGTCACGGTCACTCGCAACCCCATCTCGCCGGACTATTGGCTGCACGCGCCACCCGACGACGGCGACTGATGTATGCAGGGAGGAGGCTCCGGACACGTCATCGGACGACGACGAAGAGGACGAGGCAGCAGCGGTGGATGACCAACGAGTTCTGCATTTACGTCGGGCTCATGTTCATCCTTGTCGTGTGCGCTTCATGGGTGGCCGTGAGTCCCTTTCCTCCCTTCTGATCTCTTCACTGATCCTACCATACCTCGCATGTACGATGGGCCTTCACGCGACACCATAATCGTCTCTGACGTACGACACGCTCACGCGCAATGTGCAACGCACATCATGCGGCTCATCCAGCAGGGCTTGCAATCGATCGGTGAGAAGGTGATCTGGTAGCCAGCCTCTCGCATTATACATAGTATATCGTGTATCGTAGTTAGATCTGGTGTATCGCCCATGTGTTTTTTTGTATAATCCAATTGAATTTTTATGTAATCAAACGCCAAAAAAAAATTCCTGCAATGGTTCCCGCCCCTCCTCCCACAATATCTGACTGAATGTCTGGGAAATGTTGTTGAAAAATGTTTCCCTAATGACACCTTGAAAAAGCCTTGTGGGATCCGAGTATTTTTGTTTTGAAAAGGTTTGGCACAGCATCCTGTGATGATCAGCCAAGTGTTTCGTAACATTGGGGTGGAAACCTCCCCCACACATTTTTCACAAATGGCGGTGTACAGCCTGACCGCTACCAGTGTCTTTGTTAACTCACCTTTCATCCCATAGACTCTCTCTTCTGCAATGTAATGCTTTCCTTCGAAGCTGAGGTACGCGGGGCAATTTCGGCTAAGGATTGAAAGGCGATTCCAACATGGGACACCGATCCTGCCAAAATTTGGTGAGCTTCAACGTCCAGCGAAACACCGTGTTAAAAGATATAGACTGGCCGGAAATATATCGGCACGGCCGTCTTAGATTTACTACTGACCTAAAAAATAGTCAGCCCGTCTCGAGAATTATCGAATGACATCATCGACGTACTCAGAAATGGAGCCTTCAAGTCGGTTCTGAGCATCGAGCGAGTCAGTCAGTCGCGCGTCGCAAGTGGTCACTTCTCTTTTTCGTACCACCACGTACGCTGCCGCTCCTATCTGTCTCTTTCGCCCGTGAAGACCTCTGAGCTCGGCACTCGCCGGAATTTATGTCGCTGGATTCTTTTCCTCGTCCATTTCTCAGTCGTCTCGCCATCTTTTCTCGCAGTTGCTTGGACGGGTCTCAATTCTCCACGCATGCCCGGCTCCCCTCGGTCTCCTTTCCTCATCCATTATCTCCTATGCTCTTCTATCCACCATTTGCCAAAATGATGCTCTTTCTTATCTTGGCACAACTCGGACCACACAGCTCAAGTAAGTACCTCGGACTTTTGTATTCCGTCCTCAATCCCTCCAGTTAGATCACTCTTCTCTTTCCTGCAGCGCCCCAATTCACTGTCTGCTTTGTCCGCTATTGTCTTATTCCCTTCACAACTACCACGTCGCGGCGGCCTCTGTCATTCTGACTCATTCATCTCATACTGTGCGCTCTCTTCCCTGGGTTCTGTCTGCCTAAGCGCGGCCGGACCTATTTGGAACATCGATAGCTGTCACATTGAATCCGTTCTATCACCAGTGCAGTAAATCACTGCGTCCCATGGTTTGTTCTCCAGCGTCGGAAAGGAACGAGAAAGTACCTCGGTGTTCGAGTCCGAGGGAAATTTCGGCCGATCAGCTCGCAGCCACTTCTGCTCTCATTTTTCCGGCTCACGGCTGAGCAACCAACGGTGAATGATGTTCTTTTAATTAGCAGTTGCTTCGACGAGGCAAGCGCGAACGAGGACGATGCAGTCGGCGCATGGAATTCGAATTTCCCTTCGCCTCCGATGTGTCTCCATTTCTCCCGCATACGCTCCGAGTCGCATTTCTGTGAATGGTGGACTATGCTCGAGTGCGACATTTCATACGACCACATCTTTTAAAGTCTCGCAACGGGACAGCATCAAAGAAT
Organism: Mycena galopus ATCC 62051; assembly: GCA_014925785.1. Classification (NCBI taxonomy): domain Eukaryota; kingdom Fungi; phylum Basidiomycota; class Agaricomycetes; order Agaricales; family Mycenaceae; genus Mycena; species Mycena galopus. The sequence goes on from WIQG01000091.1 coordinate 481,584, forward strand.
CGGCACTCAGGGATAACGATGACATTCAAATCAGCCCAGTAGTAAATTCGGGTACGAATTTGGTACGAATTGTCCGTGTGCCTGGTCAGTATTTACGACGGCTTCGCTTTCAGATGTTGGGTAACCAAGCTTGGTGTTGACTATCACCACTCTCCTTCTTGGCAAGATCTGGCTTCCCACTACGTTGATGTGCAAGTACTGCCGGCTTCTGTGAGCGTCCCTAACGTCCTCCCGACTCGCCTAAAAATTCACCAAAATTACCTCGTTCGCAGAACTCTCGTCGTTTGCGCATCTCTTCTTGGCGCGCTGTGGCCGAGTCATGGTTCCTCGGGATTAGGTCAAGGACAGCGGGTGCATTAGGAAGCTATGTCTGTTATATGCAAATTTTTCGGCAATCACTGAACCTCACTGCGTTCAGGCCCATATTAGCCGACGCCACGGCTAGCGGGGTAGGTGTCGCGATGAATGGGCACCGGTTTTTCGCCGTGTCACGGCGTGCCCTGGCGTGTCACCGTGGCAGTGTTGGCGTGCTAGCGTGCAAATCCCTCCCAATGTTTGACTAGATTCGTGTTACCCTTCCGGTTTCAATGCAGAAAATACAAAGGATTGGTCCGAATGCATTCGTTTATAAGTAAAAATATTTGGAGAGGTCTTTCGTCGCAGAAAGCCGGCAGCAATCAAGATGACTTCTGTACTTCAACTTGAAGATGTGAATTAATTCGCTGCACATATATATACGGGCATCCGCAAGTGAACTTACCGTAGCTTACCACTCACCAATACTCTGCTAAAATTCGCCGGCAACTAACCAGTACTGTACTAGTTTATTTTACAACTTGAACTTGAACTTGTTTCTGCGTCTTAATAAAGAGAAAGGTCTAAGAAGTTCAAAGCACGACATTGTCCATGTCTCGCGGCACAGAATTGGGCGGCTGCATTTCAAAGCTTAAAATGCTTCAGACAATAATCTATTACAGTAATGTGGTTCTATGTGCGTTCGGAATTTGAACAGTGTTCGAAAGTTTGCCGCAGTTGGCCAGGTCGGCAAATATTCTTTGAAGTTTTTGTCAAGACAAAGGTAAACCAGGGAAACAATGGTATGGTGCATACTCATGGAGAGTTTTGGCTCCAGGTGGCAGGTAGGTAGGTGGAATTGTCGAAAAATGAGTGAAGCAAAGCTATCGTGAAGGTACGTGTCGCACGCGACTGCACGCTGATGCCAAGCTGATGCACGCCAAGGCTTGGCGTTGGCGTGCACAAGCGTGGCCTAGCGTGGCGTGAGCCGTGCAAGGCGTGCACAAGCGTGGCATGAACCGTGAACAGCACGAAAAGCGTGGCTTAACTTATAATTAAATCATAAAAACTTGCCGCAGGCATAGGGATTTCGAAAAGTAACTAGAAAATTTTGTTCACCCAATGTTCAACGTTGATTTACTGTGCTATTGAAGTGAAATAGCTCAGTCGTAGCGTACCGGAGGCTATGTTGGTTGTTCCAAGGTATGTACTAGTAAATGATATTGATTTGAATGTATGCCCTTGAAAATTTTACATTGTTATGTCAAGGTGGTAGCGTTGCTTTAAAAGAGAACCGAGGCTATGAACACAGGAAGAGTAACAAATTTGAGAACTGATAAATCGAACCGGATTGAACCCGCTTCTCCATTTTCGCAAGGCACAGAGCGTGAGCATTTGCCACCAGTGTTTTTGCGTTATGGGGAGAGTATGGGGAGGTTGAGCGTGTTCCCGTTCAAAACGACTTCAATTCACAGCTTCTGGGCCTAAATAAATCTTATTTGTACATGAGGGGTTCAAGACCTTGTGCCATTGCTGGAAGTGTCACAGGGCGTGCAACACTGAGTTCAATTGGGAATATCCGTGTAGTTGAGACATATCTTGGGTAAAACACAGGGTCAAGTGGTCCCAAGATGCTTGGGAAAGCCTGCGCATTAAAACGAACATGCACGCCTTTGCACGGTGCATGCTTGCACGCCAGTCACGCCACGGCACGCCGTGACACGGCGATTTCCCGTGGCCCGCGATGAATGGCTGTGCCACCTCAGGTACCTCGTTTCAAGTCCACAAAAAGGAACTTATTTCCTAACTTGGTAAGTTCACTTACCACCCAAACTTAAGCGGCCGCACTTTACTGATATTTTCCCACACTTGGCTCACTCCACTTACGCGAACTTGGTTGTGCCCGACTCGAAGTGGTATTCCAAATACAGGTTCTAAGCTCTGTAAGTTGCTTGAGGCTTGTCAATACTGTACAATTTCATTCAATTCGGCAGTCACGCGTCACGCACCCCCTGTGCCGCGACAAATTTTCGTCTCGGTCACGGGTCACGGCGCCCAGTGCCAAATGTAAAATTCGTGTCACCCTGGCGAAATCTCTCTTGGAGCTCCAAAAAAGGCAGAATTTTCGAAAATTTCCGTCTTGAATGCCGGAATTTTGTAAGTGTCACGCCAAATTTTATTGCGTGCCGAAGTGCCGAATCGGTATTTTCGGTCACGGGTCACGACCCGTGCCGAATTGAATGAAATTCTACAGTACTGTACTGTGATATGCATTATGTCTCACTACCCCTCTAGATCATCTCGGACACATCTACACCTCGGACAAACAAGTGTTTCTCGCTCGTTTCATAACCGTTTCCATTGGTCTCTCGTATTCTACCGCACTTAGTATGCTTTCTGAGTATACCCACTTTTACACTGAGAAGCAGGTATGCACCGGTGTTGAATTGGAAACAATCCAGCAGATAGAGGTATGGTTTCATCTTCCTAGCATACTTCAGTACCAAGGATATCACATGACGCGGCAGGAGTGGTGTAGATCATACCATTGGAAATCTCTGTAGTGGTTTTGACGGGACATGACCATGTTCTGTCACAATTTTAAAAATCCCATACTTCAACCAACCAGGGTGAAGTTTGTATCAGGAGGAAATCTTGTTCAAGGCATCATAGATATTGAGAAACATGACCTGAGTGTATCAAGGGCTCATATAAACCTCTGGGGCATTGTATGCTGTGGTTCCATCTCAAATCTAAAAATCCAACATTCCATCAATATCTAAGGAATGGGTAACACCAAGGGGAGTTCGGGATTCGAAATTCGGATATAGGGTCGAAAAGTTTTTTTCGGCCCTAAGCTGACCCCCCCCCCCCCTCCCCCTCCTTCCTAATAGGGAAGGAGTTTCCCACCCCTAGGGCTGGCCCGATCTCTCCGCGTTCCGCCGCCGCTGTTCAACTTACTTCCCACCACTTCCTTGAACTTGATAATGCTTTTTTATATCATTCAATGACTGTTGGTGATAAATTGAACACTCAGAACTCCAAGAGGTGAATAATTTCTAACCTGAGACCTGACCACAGTTAGCTTCAATTTGGCTTAAATCACGGAAGGCATGGGTTCACACCAATAAATTTCTTCTATACGCTCCCTGGCCATTTATATATGTTTCTTACAACCAACACTTCCCTCATGGTTTATTAGGTATTTTGAAGCTCTAAACTTTATATAGGGAAAGGTTTTTTTCACCCCAACCTGGACCCCCCCCCCCCCTCCCCACGTACGGAATTTTAATCCCGATCCCCCCTTGGGTAACACCGGCATGAGTGGAGCAAGGTTCTACAGACAGCCTGGGATTGCAGAAATCATTGCATTCAAGGTGAAAACCCTTTGGATAGTGTCTCAGCTCACTTATATCAATCCACCTCCGCCATATTGCGGGACCTCCGAGGAAGTTCCCAACATATCACTGCTGTTTCCTACAGCACGAAGACTGGTTCAAAACAATAATGAAGCCCGGTTTATGCCGTTGGGACTGGAAACTTGTGTTTACTTGCCTTAACTTAAGTTTACTGGATGTAACTCATTGATACATGTGTGCCTATATATTCAGAGTACTGTATAAACAACACAGCTGTCTGCAAGTCTTTGAATTGCTCCCAGATTTTTTTCTCAACTCCATGAGTTTGACTTACCAAGCCCTTGAAGCCTTTGATTTCCATAGGTTGTGAGTGATCATTACATTTTCCCTTCTGCCAGGCTCTAAGCATTCAGCAACTGGATGCATCAAGGCAAAAGGCACCCCTAAGTATCCGAGCTTGATTTTGCGCAATGTCATTGGGCCACTTGATCTGGGTCCAACATTTCCGACATCTCCGAAGGTCCTATGGCTGTGCAGGTTACGAACGTACGTGATTGGTAAGTAGGTGCATTTGTAAGCTATGTGAATTTGTCAGCATCTGCATTTTGTTTCCACATACCAACAAATGGGGAAGCTTGCTTCCCCATAAATACCCTAAGAGGGGTACGTCAGCGTGAGTGTACCTTTTACATCTTATCTCTGTTTAGGCTGGCCGTCAGCGCCCGCAGCGAAGTCACGCAGTCGGCACCACCTTCGCTCCCGCCGCCTCCGACAGCCTCCAAAAGACTCCAAATTCTAACCCTCGACCTTCATACTGGATGGGAAGTACTTGACTATATTTCTGTGAAAATCTGTCTCTTGGAATGTCTTCTACTGGCCAACACCACTGGGTTGCAGCCTTGCAGGTGGGTTAGGGCCTCCATTATGATAATTTCTCTGGAAGCACTCTTAATGTGTTGGTGCAATCATTTGGAATGGTGAGTTTTGAACTTCATATCTATCATTCATAGCTGTCTATAGGAACTGGGAGACCCATGATCAGCTTTTGCTGTTGTCAGTGGCTCCGGTTTTTGAATGTCTAGCTTTGCTCCTTTGATTAGACAGCTTTTGCAAAGCCGCACAGAGCCACATGCGGCTTTTGTGCATTGTGCAAAGCCGCATGATGAACCGAGGGTTTTATGACTGTATCTGTATTCATTTTGATGAAATACTAGTAAATTAGGTGCTATACCGTACATTGAACCACTTACCAGTCATGATGTGCATCATTTTGACGTCATTTTTGGCTTCTCCACAGCCGCTGTGTGGCTATGGCTGTAATGCTGCCAAAAAAGGGCCATTTCCTGCACTCGGTCCACCCACCTGATGCCGGATCAATACCAATAGCTTCCAAAGCACTCTACAGCATCTACGCAAGGATCAAATACATTGATAGGGAAACAAAAGCCGCATGGTGCCGCATGCAGCTTTGCACAATGCACAAAAGCTGCATGTGGCTCTGTGCGGCTTTGCACAATGCACAAAAGCTGCATGCGGCTCTGTGCAGCTTTGCACAAGCTGTCTATTAATTATTGTTCCAACCACATTTCTTTGGGATGGAAATACCTCTAGTAATTGACCGCCTACAGCTCTGGGCTGGGGGCTTGTTAATTGGTGCCCATTGCAGCGGCTCCAGTTGCTCTGTCTCTGTGCCAACTTTTCTCTGAATACATGTCTATGCTTGCAAATATTATCCTCTTCCAGTCAATCCCGGGCGCTTGGGTGCTCGGGTGCTCGGGTGCTCCCCGCTCCCACTCTGGTGCTTTGCTCTAATGTGCGTTTTCACATCGGTGGCTCCGGGAACACTATCTATGCCGCTCCTCCCATTTTTAAAGTGTCTGTCCATTCCCTACATTTTAACAAAGCAATTATAGAAAGAATGGATGAGATGCCTGCTACCTGGAGCCCAATCAGTGCCTCCAATCATTGGGTTGACAGAGGTGCTTCAGGAAATGGGAGCCCCGTGGCTCTGGGATGTAAGAAGATGTTTATTCAGACTAAATGGATAATAATCAGCTCAAAAATCACTCCAAACCGGAATGCTGAATGCATGCGAAATTCAAATTCAACTCGGATCGGAGCCGGGCCGGGAATTGATCGACCAATCAGCGTCCGAATAACGATGAGGTTTTCATAGATTGTGTACAGCGCGTATGTGTATAATGTACCCACTGATCTCTTCTCCTGACGAATTTGAGGTGTCTTAGTGTGTGGTGGGACCATGGAGCTGAGGTAAAGCTACCGTGGGAATGCTACACGGCAGCTCAGCAAGGGCCGGATTTGGTTCGATCCAAGGCAACTTCAGAGCAAGGTGGAGCTTGGGGGCTCGACAGAAGTCAAGGAGGTTGTCCTTGATAAACTGGAACATGGGAATGATATGAAAACATTGTCCTCCACACCCTCGAGGATATCGCAAGAAATCAACCGTTTAAACCTTTTGGTTTCTTTTTGTTTCCGTTTGTCCTGGTGTGTAAAAAAAAAAAAAAAAAAACCGGTTTTATCTGTTTAAAACGTTTATAAACAGAAAGGGTTGGAGCTTTACTGTTGGTGAACACAGTGCCTCAGAGATGCGATGAAGGACCTGGATTGCTATTCACCGACCATATAAGGGCGGTAATTGATCAGTCTATCATTTCGTTCATCAGTAAAACAACAAGTTCGTCTTTGGCATCTGGGGCATCTTGGTCAAGACGCCCAAGATGCCAAAGATGCCCCAAGATAGAATTTTCCCAAAGATGATCCATCTTGGCTAAGCAGGTTCATTTTTCTTAGAAAGATGTTTCGTCTTGGTCAAGATGTCAAAGCTGTCCGTTGTCTTGACCAAGAGGTTCGGTCTTACTCAAGTTGTAGACCCAAGACCTCCCAAGACGGTTACTTTTCACTGGTGTTTGATATGAAATAAATATATTGCAACTATCTACAACATCTTGCATCATACTAATGTCACGGTACTTAGCGGGAGGGTGGCACGGGTGGCCGTAGGACGAGAGGTGGGCTGTCGGCCGAGTGATCAAGCGAGGTTGGCAGATGGGCCAATGACGTCGGACAACAGCACAACCCTTGACTGCAAATCTGAAGCTGAGAAAAGGACAAAAAAAATCAAAGATGACAGGTAAAATGTACAATGGTGATGACCCAGAATGCTTACCCGTGGCTCGCAAGTGCCGATATCCCGTATATGTATTGAGCCCCGGATCCTGTCTGCTTGCTCCGGTCTTCCAGATTTCTTCACCATGATGGCTGAACACTTGCAGCGGTGCTTGTGCAGTCAAGAGAGACCAAAAAAGATCTTGAGTCTTGCAAGCACTTGAGAGTTCGAGTTGATGCCCCAAGCAAAGAGTCTCCAGAGAATTTTCTTTGTGACTTGAAGCCTGAGACTTGAAGGATCTTTGAATGGCGGGGCTTGAAGTGATGCTTGAAAGGTCTTCTCGAAGCTTGACGTGTCTTCAGGACCAGATAATTGGAGCTTGAGGTGCAGGTTCAACAGGCTTGTGAAGTAAGGGGCTGAAAATTGAGACTCCAGAGGGATTTGAGGCTGGCGGGAAGAGCGGGACAGCGAAGGGATGGAGGAGAGAGAAAAACACACCGAAAATGGAAATGTTTCTGGTAGGAAAAGAACTGACTAAGAAACAAGAAGTGTCATTTTTGGTTCTAAATCTGAGAGAAATCACTAGTATCAATAGAATATAAACCGAAGTTGAAACAGGTTGTTTCAGGATACCTTTTGGTATCTATAGATACATATAGTTTCATGGTGTCTTTCAAGAGTGCTGAAAGAATGGATTTCTTGAACAAAGAAAGTGTTGCTGAAAGAGCTATCTTTAGCGCTGCTTTCAATGAATGTTGAAAGCACGAGTTTCTGGGACGCGGCATTTTTGCTATTGGTCCGGAAAATGCCGAACCAATGGCAAAAATGCCGCAGACCCCGAAACTGGGTCTTTCAGGGTATCTGAAAGCACCACCGAAAGTGCCTGTTTCTAAGTGGCTTTCTTGATTCATGAAACTGGCTGTTTCAGCCGTCCTGAAAGGTGCCGTGAAACTTGTGGTTTCTTGGATCCTTCCATGATGCAAAGACACAACCTGTATCTTTAGACACTGAAATGTATCTTGAAACCAGGTGTTTCATTCTCAGTTTATAATTACATTGAAACTAGTGATTTCTTTTAGAATTAGAACTGGAAATGAAACTACTGGTTTCTTGGTCAGCTTTGTTCCTACCAGAAACATTTCCATTTTTGGTGTGAAAGGCATCGACGTGGCATCAAGTGTCAACGTGTCAGGTATTGCGTGATTGATCGGGGACTTCGTCAAAATTTGCGAATCTCGGACTTTCGGCTATTTTCGGATTTGAGCGGGCATTTGCCTTCAGGCCACATCGTCCGAATCAAGTCATACCTGGGCATGTACCAGCCTCTTCATGATTTGTTGTGGCTAACCCTACTAGTAGCAGCCTGTAGTTTGGCCTTATATGCGGGGTGTTGGCTAAAAATAATGGACAAATTGATTTTGTCATGACCTGAAGTAAATTCAAGGAATTTATCTATTATATCCTTGTGAACTTTGAGCCTGAATCCCGAAAATGGTTGAGCGCGAGATAGCCTTTTGGTTATGTTCATGCATGGAGTTTAATTTGAGTGTCATCTTTTCCATCTTGGGAACCGCAAGTCATCTGTGAACATCTTGGCAATGTTCAGCAAACGGCAAACGAGAAGATGTAATGCCCAAAGATGAAAGATGTCCAGCTAAGACAGAAGATGCATCCCCAAGATGAAAGATGCCCTCACCCAGATGAAAGATGAACTCGTCAAGATGAAAGACGACCTCTCAAGATGAAAGATGCCCAAGACGAACCTGCTGTTTTACTGATAAGTTGATGGTTCGAAGTGACTCACTGTCTGTCTCCGGTGAAGTATCATTTTTAAAAGCGCGGCCTATCTTTTATAGAGCCCCTCTCCTCACGCCTCCTGGCTTTCCTTCGCAGTTATCGACTGCGATGCAGTCCATGCGATTAGGGATCTCGATCACTAATTATATCTGGGCGGTAATTGTGGCGAGGAGCTAGGCTTGTCTCGTCACACGGGGTTGTTGGGTGGTCGAACCAACAGAGGTAACTGGCGTAAGAAGATGATTGACCGAGTCTTCTAACTACGTACAAACAGGTTTATATACTGGGATCAAGTGGCTATGTAAATATGATATAACGAGTGATGGGGAGTCCTCCCTGAGTAAGCGGTATAGTCCATGACGGCAAAGGAATGTGGTAAGCACGAGGGATAGGACGGATAAGGGAAGGAAAGATAAGTAAAAGATAATGAGTGTAGTTACCAAATCGGGTAAGTAGGTTGAAAAATACGTACGCCCGCTACATACGCCCTCCAGGTCGACGATGGCGGCGACCTCACTGGGTAGGGGCATCCACCATGGACTGATCAGTGCCCTGGACGCTCACGAAATCAGCTGGGGTTCCATACTGGTTATCCATCCCAAAGTCCAGACTGGGAAATCCCGCACTCAACCCGTTGTCCGCGGCGGGATCGAACACCTGGTAGGGTGAGAAGTTCCCCGATGCATAGGGCGACATTCCTACATCAGAGCCCGCAACCGAGCCCGCAACCGAGCCAGCGATAGAGCCCGCAATCGAGCCGGGGACCGAACCACTGACAGTGGTAGGAGTAGGGGAAGGGGAGCGAATAGCGGTGAGGTCGGTGTGAGTGACGGAACCCGACGCTTCGATGGAGACTGCGGAGGCGGGGAGTTGCGCGGCAGCGGGCGCAGCTGGAACGGCGACAGGCGCCGCCATTCCCACAACCTCGCCAGCCTCCAGTGCGACAGGCTTATTCAAGAGTCCTGCAGCCTCTGCATTGCGCACTCCCTGGCGGAATAGGGCGTCCTGGGTGCGACGTTTCTTCGCCAAGGCAGCGAGATTCGTGGGCGAGTCAATGACCGGCACCCCAAGGTAGGGATGCTGCGCACGGCTCTGATTCTCCTGCCTGAAGCGGCTGCGCCCAACCTCGCGACGTGCAAGGCCATCCATCCAGGTGTCGTACGCAGCGATGGAAACCTGCCGATAACCCGGACGCACTTTCTCGCCGGGTTCGATGTCCTGGTCGGTCACCTGGAACTCGGGTAGAGACGCGGGGAGTAACTCGGGGTTGGGATATTTGATACGGCGCTCGGTGTCGCTATAGTACGCGAAGGTGAAGCTGGAAGCATCACAGGAGTTGAAGAACTCGATGAAGGAGCGATAGCCCTCGGGGTTAAAGGTGAGATCGAGGGAGGCGTCGTGCAAGCGCATGTTATGGATGACGAACAACTGCACCTGCTTCGCGGCGATGACGGAGGGACGGCCGGAGGGGCGGGTGCCATCGTGGAAGCGCATCAAGAACGACTCTTCGTTGAGGCGAATGAAGGAGGGGTGACGCTCGTTGTAGCGATGGAATTGCTCGGGAATCCTCCTGAGATCGTATTCTCCAGTGATCATGGTGAGCGCAAAGTGTCGAGAGGAGTGGTTATGAGTGCGAGTGGTTCTGGGGATCAATTGGATAGATAATTCGCGACCAGGGTCCAATTTATTCGACGCTTGAATGGAGATGGAGCCCGCCATCAAGACCTCATCATTTTGTGGAGGCCGCCCTGTTCCGTATCCAAGATCCTTGATATCGGATACTCCCTGAGTCTCAAGATATTCTGGCAATGCAGTTAGGCGCCTCGTCTGGCTGTAGGACATCCATGTTTTATCCCCAGACTTCCAAAGAATCTGGAATAAGGCCTCAGAACGACGCCCATAGTGGCTCACTATTCTGTCCACTGCCCATTCGTTATCTTCGTACTCATTGGAAATTCCCAATTGGTTGTCCAATCTTCCAGGAAATCTCCGGTCATCATTCGGGAGATGGATCCGCAGCAACGACGCATGGAAAACATCGTGAACTCCCCGTTGTTTCATGTCATGAGGCAGTTCAATCCCGAACGAATTGTTCCCAAAGTCTCGCGTGATTTTGTAAGGTCCAATGAATTTAGGGATGAGCTTGCGAGCTAATCCCTTGGCAAACTTCACATTCTTTGCAGATAAATATACAAGATCTCCTTCAGTAAAGGGGGAAGGCTGCCTTTTGCGGTTGGCATTCCTAGTCTGTTTGACGCGTGCAGCTAGCATGCTATCATGCGCAGTCATGATCGCCAGGCGACGCTCTAATGCAAATTTCGCGACTCCGGGATATTCCTTATGACGATCTACATTCCAAATCAAGGAACGCGGCATCCGACCATTATTCAGGAAGAAAGGCGCGTAGCCAGTGCTCTCAGAACGCGCAGAATTCATGGCGAATTCGATCATGGGCAGCTTGGAGACCCAGTCGCGCTGTTTGGGTTCAATGCACTGGCGCAACATTTGCGTTACGGTGCGGTTCGCCCGTTCGGTTCCACCATCACTTTCCGGGTGATAAGCGCTAGACATATTGAGTTTAATCCCAATTAAGCCGTGTAGCCGACGCCAGAAGGTGCTAGTGAATAAGACATCGCGGTCACTCACAATGGACTTGGGAAGTCCATGAAGCTTATAGATCTCTTCGAATATTAGCTCAGCCATTTGGCGAGCTGTGTAGTTAATTCGTCCGGGTATGAGGTGAACCATGCCCGTGAGAAGATCAATTGCTACCACGATGGAATTGAATACCGCATCGCGATTCTTTGACTCTGGAAGTGGACCAACGAAGTCGATGCCGACAGACTCCCACGGTTGGAGTGGTGGATTCAAAGAGTGTAATAATCCGTATGGTTTCTGATTGCTGGGTTTGCTGTGTTTGCAAGTTATGCACGACTGACAGAAGCTATACGTATCTCCGACCATTTCTTTCCACCAGACATGGTCCCGAAGATAGTCCAAGGTTTTCTTTGGTCCAAGATGAGCCAGGATGGAATGCGCCTCTGAGATTACAATCTCAGTTAGATTTCGTCCTCGATAGGTAATGTGGGGGATGCAAAGGACTCGATGATCAGCTTCCTTCAGGAAAATAAGACCATCTTCAACTTCAAAATTCCGGTGGGACTTGGGGTCCTCCAGGATAATTTTGAAGAAGGTATCCTCCGCATATTGACCCTTGACAAATTGCGCAATATCAAGGCCTTTCCAGCCGCTATTAACGACTTGGAGCAGCGATTCATCCATCCGTTCCAATTCCTCGGTGGTCTCGGGATTCACTTCAGTACCAATAGGTTCCGTTTCGTTCGGTGCCCCCAGTTCTGCATTGACTTCCGGGGTTTTCAACGGAGGTTTCGTTGATTTTGACGAGTTTTTTGGTGTACCCTCGCCCTCCTTTGGGTCCTTACGAGTGGGAGACCCAAACCGAACTTTCTTGCCTGAGATAGCACTCTCTGGGGGAGAAGGATCCTTTGCCTTATTTGCCTCGCGTGTCATTGAGCGAGTGACTCGATCCGTGGTGAGTGCGATTGCTTCACGCCCTGCAAATACAGGCATAGAAATGGCGTTGGTCTCGATGACATCGTTATCCACAATGTCATGGTAAGTGTATTCAGAGCGTGCGCGGACGGTACCGGGAGCCTCGTTCGAGTAGATACGAGACAGCGCATCCGCCAGGACATTCTCCGTGCCTGGAACGTACTTGATATCGAAATCAAAGCCTGAAATCTTTTCAACCCAGCGAGCTTGCCTGCCAGACAAATTCTTTTGGTTGACCAGATGAATTAAACCTTTGTGGTCGGTCACCCAAGTGAATCGACAGCCTTGCAAGATATCTCGATGTCTAAGCATGGCCTCGATGCCTGCAAGCATTTCTATCTCATGTACCGGATAATTTTGTTGCGCAGCGTTCAATTTGGCGGAAAAGAACACCGCAACCTTGGCGGTTTTCCAGTCCGCTCCTTGACAGACAACGCCGGCGATGCCAGAACTGCATCCATCGGTTACCAAGAAAATAGGTGGCTCGCCTTTGCGATAGTTCAAAGGTGTACGGTGGTGATCCCGACCTATTTGAACTGTGTTCTTCACGTCCTCGAAGGCCCTCTGCTGAGTGTAACCCCAACGAAAAGGAACAGCATCGCTAGTTAATCCGTGCAGGATGCCCATCGGAATTCTAACTCTTGCTAAATCGTCGGCCAAGTATCCGACTGATCCCAGAAAGCCTCGTAATAAATCGCGGTTGGTTGGTACTTTCCAAGCCACCACGGACTCAACTTTATCTGGGTCCATTCGAATACCTTGGTCATCTACAACTCGTCCGAGAACCTTGAGTTCCGGAGTCAAGAGCTGCAGTTTTTTGGCATTCAAGTAGAATTTCTGTGCCTGTAAAATGTCGACGATCTTCTTGACATGTTGAATATGCTCCTTTAGAGTTTCTGAATAAATCACAATGTCATCCAAGTAAACATCCATGAAGACACCCAAATATTCCGAGAATAAGTGGTTCATTAGGGACTGGTAAGTCGCCGGTGCATTACAATCGCCTTGCTGAAGCACCAAACTAACCATATTTCCATCAGGAGTGCTCATGGCAGTGCGTTCGACATGTTCGGGCACGATGCGAATTTGCTCATACGCATCCTGCCCGTCAATCAAAGATCTAAATTTGCAGCGCGCAACCCTGCGCAATATTCCTTCCATATCAGGGAGAGGAGACGTCATTTTACGAGTGTTTGCATTACGCACGCGTAAATCCACGACCACGCGCAATCTCGGGGGATTAGACTTGGGTTTCGGAATAAGCAACATAGGAGCAGTATTGGCGCAACTGGAGACTTTCCAGCGGCCAGAAGCGAGGTAAGCTTTGCGTTTCTCATCCCATTGGGGTCTCAGTGCCTCGGGGCAACGCGAAGCACGCCACGGCAATATTTTGGACTCATCAATAAATGGGATTGTGTGGTTAATAACTCGCAAAGGTGGTAGCGGTGTATCTGATGCCACACGACAAATTGGTTTCGCATAATCCAACAATTCTTCTCTTGCTGCTTGAATGACATCTTCGCTCAGGGAAGTTGCCCCTGCAAGAACTCGCGCGGTGGCAACTCCTTGCAAAGGTAAAGGGTCAGAACTTCCGATCAACACGCGAGCAGGATTCAAACCGATACTCACCTTGTGCTGATATAGCCAAGCCGTACCCAGAATCATGTCGTAACCACTGAGGTTTGCCACGAAGAAGGTTCGGTCCGCATTAATATCTTGATAGCGGCAATTTACTGTGACCGAGTGATTGATTTTCGACCGCGATCCTTGCACCGCCAGTTGCAGGGTGATCGGATCAGCTAACTCGCTTCTCTTAAAACGTAATTGATCGGCCACTGTTGTCGAGATCAAATCGCCAAGAGATCCAGAATCAACCAGCGCACGGACGGGATTCCCATTCACCAAGACCACGATAATCAAGGGTTTGGCTACCACTCTCTCGGGAATACGGGGTGTAGAAGCAGTCCGGGTAATCCCCTTCATGCTTCCCGGAGGTACCTGTACCCCACCACAATACAAACATTCGAGGACGGTGCCAAAGATGGAATCCAAATAATGTTCCTCCTCGGTTGTAGCCCAACCGAAGTCGAGATTATATTCCCTGAGAGTAAACTTGAGCTTGCGCCGGTGCACCCAGTTGACAAGATCAAGCTTGGGACTCATCAGAGTAGCCTCGGATATTTCTTCATGTAAGTCATCATCTCCGAATGGTATATGGAGGAGATACAAGCCGGAATTGTCGTCTTCGAGTGCACGGGGAATTTTCTCAACATGAATGCACCCAATCGAAGGAATATCTCGGCGAATTTCTTCGAAGTATTGTGCCACACCGTTGATCAAGAGATCATCCACGGTGACTTCATGGAGACGGTGGTGGATGTAATCCACTAATTCCAGTTCCTGAGCCAAATGGCTGGAATACCATCGGGCAATTTGGAAGTGAGGGACTCTGAGAAATGCCAAAGGTAAGATAGTGATTCCTTTGGTGAAAATATCGTTGATCTCATAGAAGTCGCGCGACACGCGTGTGACTCTGAACCGTTTGCCGTCGCGCCGTTCATCGCTCCAGGGAACGAATTCATCCCCTGGGTAGGGCTGCATAAACTCCAGAAAAGAGCAAGCACTATCGCCCATTATATCTCCAATACGATGGGCCCGAGGCAGAGGATTCCGCGCCCGTGTCTCTTGCTCGGCGAGGGCACGTTCCCACAAGTGTAAACGACTTTCGAAAGTTTCCCGGCTATTTTCGTAGCAAATATCAGACTCCTCCGAGCTGCTAGAAGTTCTCAATGGCGGCATAGACTCCGAATCGACAGCAGACCATTCGGAGTCACCTTCAGAAGGATCTGGGTCACTCTCGGGTTTGTTCACAATCTCGTACTCTTCTGCCTCAGGAGTCATGGCACGCCTTGCATTATGGTACCAGAGGCCCAGGTCAAAATCGGGGTCTCGGAGCCTAGATTTGTCCAACGAGACGTTAAAGTCCAGGTCCTTGTCCCAAATTACTAAGGTGGCATCTGGGCCGTCCTGCACGTCGAAGCGGTCGAGCTCCCAAGGATACTGTGCAGACAACTCGATAATTGTCCCGTTAACCAAAGCATCTCCCAGTTCAAGAAGATAGCGAGGCTCTGAGGTAACATCCTCAGGATCGAGACCCATTAATACGTGTCGTTTACGGGCATACCAGAGACCAGTTTGGAACTCAGGATCCTCCAGTATCCTTGACTCAACCAAGACATCGACTCCGGTGCCATGATCAAAGACAATGTGTTCTTCCGGGTTAAGCTTCCATACACTGAATCTTTCCTCACTGAAAACTTCGTCTTCAGTCATCGGAACCTCGCCTGGATATGGCTGCGCATAATGCAAAGCTAGTTTGAAGTTCTTGGCGAATAAATCTCCGATGGTTGTTTCAGGTAGGACATAGGTTTCCGTGCGATTCAACTCCGGTTCAGACTGGTCAAATCTGGAATGATACCAGCCAGCCAAATCGAAGTCGTGATTCCGAACTTGAGACTTCAACAAGGTTGCCTTGTGATCCAAAACCCGGTGGTGAATGGTCAAAACCTCAGGAGCATCTTCGGAAACTCGGAGGGGAGATTCATCAAGATCACACTCAAGGATTCGAGCCAGCGCAATTGCCGTTCCTTCGACCAGTACATTCCCAATGCCACATGCGTATCTCTCGGCGTCCAGGATTATGTGCGGGTCCATTCCAAGAATTCCCTGGCGTCTGTCCGCGTACCAGAGCCCTACTGGGAAATCTCGGTCCTCAAGAAGCACGGAGTCGATTAAAACGTCGTCTCCAGTGAGGTAGTCAAAGATTATATGCTGAGTTTCGCTCAAACGGCACACTGTAAAGCGGTGTTCGTCTCCGATCTCAGGGTCGCCGGGATAAGGCTGCGCGAAGTCAAGTGCCAGCATTAAATGCTTAGCAAATAAGTCGCCAATTGGAAGATATGAAGTAGCAATGTTGGTCTCGGCAAGGGTAGGGAAGTTAAAGTTTTCAATGGGGTCCCCGCCCTCCTTGGCTTCCATACTACCAAGTTCAACAGCGCCAACATGCATGGTCTCGAGTACTTCAGTGCTCTCGTAAAGAGACTGGTTTGAACGCGATGTGGAGGCGACTGGAATTGTTATTCCGTTAGAACGAATACCGGGAGGTCTGCCTTTATTTTTGGAAGTTACAGTCGTTGTTTTGGGGCAATTCCGCGCCAAATGACCTGGTTCCTCGCAAGTAAAGCACAACCCTTTTGCCAATAATTCATTCCGCCGTTCCGGAGACATTTTCTTGTCATGAACCGCCTTGGACTTATTCGGAACATTAACTGCGGAGGTACGGAATACTTCTCCTCGAGAAGTACCTCCAGTTCGCCCTCCACGACCATGACCGCGGCCGCGTCCTCTAAATCCACCGCGTGCAGGCGGATCCCGGTTTCGCTGATTTGAGTTCCCTTCCTGCTTCGCAGGGGAGAGGGGCCCTTGCCCTTGCTCAATTTCAAGAGAACCTCAGCGTGTTCTGCGCCTTTAATTACAGCCTCCCAAGAAGAAATCTCAGGGTCAAGGTTCTGGCGGTACATCTCCTGCTGGATTTCTCCACGGAAGCTATTCCAGACCTTGACCACTTTCTCCTGGTCGTGCTTCAAACCGATCGTGCTGTAAATCTGCGCAAACTCTGCAACATGAGCTGTAACCGATCTCTCGTTCTGAAAGCATCGGTTCAACCTCTTGCGTTGAGTGTTGCGGAAATCAGGAGGGAAAATGAAGTCGAACAGTCCGATGAAGAATTTCTCAAGGTCATAATTTTCCTCCTCAGGGACAACGACCTGATTATAAAAATCGGCGGCTTTGTCCTTGAGGTAATAGGAGATGTAAAAGACCTGGTCTTCAACGGGTACACGTCCCATTTTCACGTACGCTGAACTTTCACGCACAAATCGCTGAAACGCCGTAGTATTCATTTCACCATCATACTTGGTAGGAATAATAGGCTTTAGAAGCATTCGAGGCTTGGCACCGCTGCTCCGATGAGAAGACATTCTGCGGTGCCGGGCTGCTGCCGACGAACGCTTTCCCTCATCACTTAATTCCCCGTCGCTCTTTGGTCCCGGCCCATCAGAGCCAGAATCAGAAGGGTCGGAGGGATCGGGAGGGGACGCCGCTGTGACTTTAGCTGAGCCTCGAATCGCTTTGTCAAGCGTGCTGCCGATCGCGATGCGACCAGGAGTTAACCGAGCGTGATTGTTCGGGTTCCTGGCCGCAGGTGCATCAGATCGCACCATGCCCGCGATGTGTCCATCAACGGCGAGCTTGACCTTGTTCTGAGGCGGTTTAACCGCCTCAGGCTCCACTGTTTCTTGCTGTTCAAGACGGCGAAGCTTCTCTTCAAGCTCCGCAATTTTCTCGTCTTTGGTTTGGCCAGATGCAGACGCAACCGGGCTCTTAGCAACAGTAGGGCGCGAATCTTGATTTACTGCGGGTTTCGAACCCCTGGTGATCTTGACTCGCTCGGGAATTTGTTTGTTGTTAAAAAATCCCGGAGGAGTGGGAATAGTCTCCTCCTTAATCACGCGGTTAATCTCCGCATAATTATCAAGTGCTTCGCGCTGCACCCGGAAATCTTCCTCAGTGAAGCTCTGGAGGAAACTCATATTTCCCCAATTCCTGGGGTCCGCTCCCTTCCCCTTCTGCTGAGAAGGACCGGCAGAGCCGACAATGATTGGGGAGACGGGGATATTGAGTACCACGGGTTCTATTTCCGTAGTCTCATTGCTCCCGACGGGAGCCGGAGAATTTTGAGCCGCGTTGAAATTCCCTTCCACATGGACAGGAATAGCAACCGGATCCGAACCCGCATGAACGGCCTGATGGGCATTCTGCGCAGCGCGGTCCCGCTCAATCTCAGCTGCGGGTCTGGCGCCCATGGCCATACTCCCGTAGCGTCTCGCGAGGGTCTCGAGTTCCTCACGACTCATCTCGTTGTGGGCATGCAGGACGGTTGACGGGGTACTAACTCGTGCAGTAGTGGTAGAAGCATTAATATTATTGGTATGAGCACTACCACTCGACGACGAGCGTGCACGATGCGAGCGCGCTGTCTTACGAGTAACGGGGGTCCAGCCCTCGGTTTCTTGACCTCCTTGGGGCCCTGGGGTCCCAAAGTCCGCATCCCCTTGGAGAGGAGAAAGCTCGCTACGCGAGTGGCCGGCGTCAGAGACGCCGGGACTACCACGTTCAACGAGAACGGGTCCTCCCGTCGCCACAGTGCGCGGCACCGTGGCTAAGGGGTCAGAGACATTGTGGCCATTGTCCTCCGCAACAGAGACAGAGTCAGGTGTGGGAGAGGCCTCACTGGGACCGTAGATGGGCGGCGGAGCTTCGAATATACCGGCTGCCGTCGCGCCACGGGTGTGGTACGCAGTGTTTTCGGTTGTAGACATTGTTGTAGTTAGATAGACGGTTGGGGTGGTCGACTGCAGAGCGGAGATTTCGAGTTGATCAGACTAGAAGGATCCAGCAAAGCAGAGACGATATCGAGAAGTTAAAAATATGTGGCGAGGAGCTAGGCTTGTCTCGTCACACGGGGTTGTTGGGTGGTCGAACCAACAGAGGTAACTGGCGTAAGAAGATGATTGACCGAGTCTTCTAACTACGTACAAACAGGTTTATATACTGGGATCAAGTGGCTATGTAAATATGATATAACGAGTGATGGGGAGTCCTCCCTGAGTAAGCGGTATAGTCCATGACGGCAAAGGAATGTGGTAAGCACGAGGGATAGGACGGATAAGGGAAGGAAAGATAAGTAAAAGATAATGAGTGTAGTTACCAAATCGGGTAAGTAGGTTGAAAAATACGTACGCCCGCTACAGTAATCTGTCAGTTTATAATTTTGGCTGCCAAGTTGTTGCTAGCGACAGTGATCTACTAGTACACCCGATCCGCATATTAGTCCGCATCGGACATGGGCTCTCAACGCTGTGCTTCTCCGGGCCGGTAGAGTAACATATTCAAAAGCCTGTCGTATCCTCTTCCTAGCGCACATCTCTAGCACATGAAGCTCTTCTCCCCGAGTGTCTTCGCTTCCCTTGGCGGTTATAGGCTGGGCTACAGCCCACAACTCCGTGAGTAACATACCCACTGGTGCTATCCACGTACTGACGCACGGCTTCGGTCTTAGCATATCCCTGGCCGTGGACCACGCTAGTCGGCCTGGGGATACTGCTCACGAGTACGGTACTTCTCACTTGCGTGAATAGTACGTCTAAATCTGCGCTTATCGGTCGACATTGAGTTCGAGCATGCCACAGTTCCATTGTCCGCCTACGATGTCGTGCAAGAGTTCACATACTTCCCTAATGCCACATTGACCGAGCTTCCCATGAGCAACCTAATTCCATCCTTTCTTCGGGACAATACAGGGTCCTTCGCGGCACAAACCTGGAGTGTGGGCGATACATTCCACCTGAACAACTCCATCTTTCAGTTCACCATCGCTAGCGCCCTCGATCCGATCGACCGCATGGAGCCGGTCACCTCTTTCTCCTACTCAAATGTGCCATTCTCAGAAAACTGTGATGTGGTACGCAGCTTTCCCTCGTCTTCTTAAAATATCCTTGGCTTATGCCGATAATTTAATGCAGACCAATGTCACGATCAGTGTTGAACGCACAATCGACAATCAGTCTAGCGTTCCGTTTCAATATTTTTCTTGCGACGCCTCAGTTCGTGCAGTCACATACGCATTCCTGATTCTGGGCTGATCATTTTAGGCCTATATAACCTGCAGCCTCCCCACACGTGTTGCACTGACAGCCACTCTCCCCAACCTGAATGATGCCTCCTCAATTGGGGCCACTGGCGATATTTTAACGCAGGTGAACGACTACAGCATGGATATGGTGAGTTAGAACCGCACTGGTGTAGAAGCGCGACGATTTGATTGCCGTGGGGCATGCAGCAAGTTGCGTTTTATGTCGAGTGAGCCCAACCAATTATATCGTGTTCGTTGACAAATTCGGATTACTTGCAGCGTATTGGGCGGAATATTTGAGCTGCCGTATGGAGAGGCGGGTGTCACGGTTACCGCTCGTCCATGCTGCAACTGCATCGGTGACAACTCCACAAATTTTCTCGAGAAGGAATCAGCAGAACTCTTGCAGCAACCATGTAGTTCGCAACCGGCTCGCTTCGTGACTACATGGGTTGCATTCAAAAATTCGACATCTAGCGCCCCATGGGGGACATCGTACGCTCTGCCTGGCAACGATTCCACTGATCTGTTCGATGGAATTTCGAACGATTGGTTGGATGGATACGTCGGCTATGCAAACCTGTCCATCTTGAACGACCCATTTCAAAACATGTTCCAGGTCTATTACCACCTCTTGCGTCGTGACCTCGGTGTTCTGCTGGACAATCAAATATACAATTCACCAGATATGTACAACAGAAGCATCAACTTGATCAACCCCGGCGTGGGGATGGAAGGTACACCTTTCGGGACAATTGGCGCTTCAGCGGCCCAGCGGTACCATACCTCGTTGGCAAACGAAACACTCATGGAAGAGTGGAGAAACTCGATTCAGGTGTTCGTTGATACGGATCGCGTCCCAGTCTTCGAATACCTACGACCCACGCCACGGAGGAAATCTTTGGGATCGGCCATAACAAGTGTTTTCAGCGCGACATTCGCAATGGTGGCCACTGTCTGGGGGCTTTTTTCGATGATCGCAATAGCGCTCGTCCGCTCGCGCGATAGAGGTCTGCGATAAAATCCGTAGCCAGGGCAAAAGTACTTACTATTCAACAGCTTTGCGGGACGCAGAATGGGAGGGATTCAAGGACCGATCGAAAGCAGGGTCATATGAACTTGGGGATGTTAAAGGTGCGCGTTTAGAAAATGCCACCATGTTTCATATAACCGACACGAATCAGGAAGCCGGTCTTCCGAAGAGCTCTCACTGACTACGGCCCACGAGGAACAGGATGCCATTCTGGCACAAATGGCTGACTTGAAGAAGGAGATATCTTCGATACGTGGCCTACTCCAGCAGAGAGGTCTCTCAGAGTCAGAATGAGTGTGGTTGGAATTTAACACAAATACACAAAATGCGTCCATTGCTATACGTTCTTTAAATTAAAAATTACATTTATTTTTAATTTGTCCCCTCGGGATAGCGACAGACAAGAGACACTTGTCAGTCCGAACACCTCTCCGGAATTTTGGAAGGATTCGAAATCCCCTCCATTCGCAATGCGATATTGGGATCCTGGAACGAATTAACACTCAAGCTTATTTCAGGCGACCGGAGGTACGTGCGATCAAATTTTCCCTCCTGCCGCGCGGTGAGGAAGGCGTCTGCAAGGCCCAGTAATCCTCGCCGAAAACGGCTCCGTGCAGCCAATGCATGAGCTCCTCGATACAAACAACACGGCTGTCATCCAGAAGGGGACTTCCATCCGACGAAGCGACGGGTGACAAAAAGACGATGCATCGGAGTTGCGCATTACCACAGAGGTCGGCGTGCGCCAACTGTCACTGCAGTTGCGAATTCAACGCCAGGGGGATGAGGGAATGTTTGCGTCCGTGCTTTGGCGGGTGACGTCCGGGAGTTCTAGGTGCGTGACGGTAAGGAAGAGAGGAAGCGGCACTGTGGTGCAAGGGGTTGGCAAAAAAAAATTTAAGCATACCCCGTTGAATTACGAGTACTTTAGGAATCGTTCATAATATTTGTAGACCGCCATTTTTAATTCGCGCGTTTTTACTGTCCGCATCTATCGACGGTGATACTTTTAGTGGCAGTGCACAATATTCATTAGATTTTTGAAGCCTCACTAGTGGCTGTACTCCAAATGTGACTCAATCTGCATTTTCATTAGAAACTAATCTAATGGCTCTTAAAACTTTGTCACTGTGGCTGAGTATTTTCTTACGTAACAGATTCCGATTTTTTTCTCAGCTCTTCATACGTTTCGGTATTGTAATTCTGTTTTCGCTACACCATTCCTTCATCATCACACTTTCTTTTTGCTTCCTCGTATATTTGCTGTTAGTATCTGGAGTGTTCAAAAGGCCCACACAATATTGTCACTGTCTGTGTGACGTCACATTTCAACCCGGGCAGTTTCTGTCTGACTCGCAGTCCCGAGCACTTCAGATTGAAGGTACTGGTGGAAATTGGGATCTTCCTGCGTTGGGGTTGGAGTCGTTGAAGAAAAGGTGTTTGGGTTTATCAGTGCTCACCACAGCGCGCACGAAGGACCATCCGGTCGTCAGTGTTGTAGTTGAACTAGGTGCCGAGCTCGTTGAAGTCGAGCTAATGCTCTTGGTCATCGAACCGGTCGAAACGGTCGTTGTCGGACCGGTGGTAGTAGTAGCACTCCCATGGAGACATTCCGAGTAACATAGGCTTGTGTTAAATCGGCACGAGGCACGATAATTCCACATGCTAGGCATTGTTATCGGTAGAGGTCCAGCCCATTGGGCACGTCGTTGCTCCTATGATTCAAGTTGGTGTGTGAGTAGGCAAGCTCGAGGAATAGTTGGCACCTGTCCATCCTATTCCACCGCCCTTTTTTTTGCCAGTAAGTCGTGGTTTATGGCTTGTCATTCGCTGAGCATAGCCCGTTTGTGCTATCCTATGCTTCTGTCTACACTCACCTGCCCTGTGTTATTAATCTCATCCTGGTGGCGGACCTTACTTCATTCAGACTGTGGTGTGACGCCATTGTCTATGCAGTCCGAAGTCAGTCCACAGAACACAAGCTTGAGCCGATGTGAGACGGTCACCCAAAGCCAGAACTAACGTGCCTGAAAAAAGGCGGATGTGTTTTTCACGTTCTGCTGCCTCGGAAAACGCGTCAAGCTCTTAGGTCCAAGCAAATGCATTGTAGCTAGTAGGTACAGGAGTGATTCTGCCGACTCAGAATTTTTATATGTGGCAATTTCCCGTCGTAACGCGATAATCATCCAACGCTTTGCATCCCGGATAATGCGTCACAAACCACTGAATGAATTATTTTGTGGGATAGATATAAACATTCTTAAGACGGAGAATTCTAGATAGCATGTCCACACTGCACCCAGACATATATCCCGAGTGAATCGGTTACGAATTGCATTTTTTTGAGCTGGTTGCTGAATCTACTAAATTTCGCAATATTTGCCATCATCGCGTCACGTCTCTTTTCTCTCTCTGTATTCGTGCATTACTCTATCACCTTGGTTGGCACATTTTAATGTCTAGCAACATTTCCAAACCGCCGCAGATGCCTTAGACACCCCGCCACCCCTTTTCACCCATCCCTGCACCACGGTTGCCCACCACTCCTCGAAGGCACGTACCTGCGTGCTCACCTCTTCAGGGCATCAAGGAGCGGAAATCCATGATGGCGGGATTGCGATTCGACGAGCAGGACGGAGAGAGGCCGGGGGGGGGCTGAAGGGGACCGGTGTGTCAGGGTTCCTTAAACCATCGTGCCTGTGAGATATCTATTAGGAACAAGACGGGTCTCCGCTTCGCTCCGGTATCCCGGGTGATGAGAGAGATATGTTGTGCAATAGGGAGGAGAGCAGAGTTCTCAAGCGATGCAGGGCAAGGGTGAAACTGGAAATGATTCAAATGAAAGGTGAGCAGGCCCTTAGAACGACCGAGAGTCTATGCTTTTATCCCTCGAACAATCATCTGCAACTGCATTGAGCAAAAAAAAGCAAAAGACAGAAAATACCATGTTCTGCCGCACTGTCAAGAGTTTCGCAGAAAAGGAATAATTGCAGTCTAGGGCCACATATAAGGTGAGCCATCCGCAAGACTCTTTTACTGCGCCGTATGAATCATGCGGCGCAGTTGATGGAATTGATATCGACTGCTAGACACCGGAGAAAGGTAGAATAAGCCCAGCATCGAGAATAGAGGGACGACACAGGAGCGCGATGGATTGTGGACGGAGAACAGTCCTAATTTCTTGAAATACTGTGACAGGCAAGGTTCCCAGTGCACGAGCGAAAAAAGACAGTTTTTTGGCCAAACCTTTGATGCATTGAAGGAGGGAGGAGAGGTTGGGGCAATTACCGCTGCATATATTGACGCTGAATTCCCCGAGCAGTTTTGAAAAACAGCGAAGAGGAACGTTCCCAGCAGAAGTTTCAAGGGTCAATAATCCTCACTATTGATCCCAGCAGAGCGTTAACGTTACAATTCCAAGAAATCCGAGGACGCGGGAAACGGGGAGAAATTTGTTAGAGGAGAAATTTGTCCCTGTCCTTATATCGAGGATCTTCGGCGAGGCTACGTGGCCCTTTCGGCGCGATTATGATTGAGATCTGGCTGTGCCGTAGGCGCAGCAACTGCGTCCGGTCCAGAGGGAACTGCGCGTTGGACAACTGTTCAGCATCGTAGTGGGTTTGAAATGAAAATCTGGATACATGATCAACTGAAAGTGGTTGAGTGCGGGCCTCTTAGCCTGCTGCGATAGAACGCTAGTAGATGTCGGAGAAACTGTTGCGGAGTCTCTGATTATCTGGGTAGACGGTATTGGCTCAATGAATTGTGAGATGTCAACACTCACTTTTCATTTCGGATGCAACATATTGGCTTCGGTGCCAAGATACTCCATAGACGGAGGGTTCAATTGCAATGTTCTTAGATTTTGGACTGGCGGAATGCGGGAGAGCTTGCTCAATACGGAGCCCTGGTAGATTTCGATCAGGCCGCGGTACCATGTGCATTGAGGCGGTAAGCTTCAAAATTGTATTCTTAAGACTACAAAATGTATGTGGTCTCCTACTGTACGTGGATATGGTTCTCCAGTGATGGAGAGAGACTTACCTATTGAGGATAGGTGGGGTTCTATAACTTTAGAGTCTTTGGTTGGTCTCGGAGAAAGTGGGTGGTGATTATAATGTATTCCGGGTGAGCGCATGAGATTTCATTCAGTACAGATACGAGGCGCTTCGACTCGCTAGAATACTGAAGTGCATATATATTGTACGATGTATCACATGTGTACAGTTACTACGTTATGGATGGGAGGCTGTAGAGTAATAAATAGTCACTTACTGGGTGAAGGGATACGGTGTCGGTGGTGGCGAGCAGCAAGAGGAAAAATAGACGCCCGTGCCACGAGGCTCGATAAACGGAGAAAACTTCGGCATAGTGTCATGCCGAAATTTTGATCGCCGTCTTTGGCGTGAGACTGTCATCAATGCGGAAGCAATCTCACCATTATTGGTGATATCGGTCTGCTTCGTCTCTTGCTCCTCACTGTCATCGTGGCTAGTTTCAATATCGAGGCGCCTCCTGGAGGAATGGCAGTTGACTGTGGAAATGTTGTCTGTTTAAGAATGCTGCAGCACGACGTATTTAACTTAATGAGTGTTCACTTACACATAGAACTGATTTGCCGTCACCGAGGTACACCGACGAATAGTATCATTTATTTCGGGGTGAGCGATGCGCAACTCGCAATGCACTGCGTGTTTGATGCGCGAGAACGCAAGCTGATGATAGTGACATGGTGATTAGCGACCATGTGGGTAATCAAGTTAAATAAAATAAAAATAAGTACGAGTTACGCCACGCACACTGCGGTGGCCTCACCCAACAAGTTACGCATTAAGCCTGGGACCAAGGGACCGACCGACCACGGCAATCACCGGATGACATAATACTTCCTTTAGGGAAATTTGTCACATGATTTACTTCCAATTTCTTCAGAATTAGGCCCAGTTCAAGCTTAGCTTATATTTATCCCGTTCACAGGCCAACAGAAGTCAGGCACATAGTGTATTCCACTCAGGCCAACCACAATAAAACATTTTAAATTGGTTCCGTTAATGCGGTTGGCAAGCGGTTGGTCGCGGGAGAAATTACAACACCGCACTTTTTCGAGATGAGTTGAAGACTGCAACTCATTCCATTCGAGTCCGCTTTCTTGAACAAGCACCAGATTGACGCACACAAGATGAAACTACAAGACAAGTCAGTTGTCAGTTGAGTACGAGGGAAATTTGAATACGAACCCAACCAGTCTCGCACCCAGCGCACTTGCATTGTATTGCAGTAGTGTATTCTTTTTCGTCGTCTTGAACCTTGTCACCACAATAACACACCTCAAAGTCTGGGACGAAATTCCGCTTTTTTTACCACCCCTGCCGCTCTTTCGGGTTTGGGGTCCGGTTGGACTCGGAGGCGGGGACAGAGAGGTCGCCACTCCCATAAATAGTTCGTGTTGAGAGCCGTTGCCAATACCCTGCAGAAGTTCATGACCTTGACGTGAATAAACAAGTTCAACCATTGACGCACTGCTCCGGCCACAGGGGGGTCTTCCATATGAACTTCCTGGCCTGAATGCGCGCAGTCCATCTAATTTATGATTGATTATTCACCTTGTGAGCCTTCATGATCAGCTCACCTCATCACTCTCACGCAGATCCGCAAACGGTATAATGACCGGACTGCCTGGACCTTGGCCGTTCATTTCATTCTCCTAGATCATCGTTAATTACAACTTTGATGAGCGCCCAATTCACCAGCTCACCTCATCGTCGCTTTCAGGCAGATCTTCAGGTCGTTCATCGGCTTCACTGCCTGGCTCTCCACGCTCCGATTCTTCGCCTGAAATCAACGCATTGGGGGACTCGGACTCATCCCCGTCAACGTCCATCTCATTTTCTTCCCCATCTTCGTTGGCGCTGAACACAGTGCAATGGTGAGCGCTTTTCACCGCTCAAAAGCATCCACGAACCGTGAAGCCCAGCTGGTCTTGTGCCTCGCAGAGACAGATTCCTCAATCCCCTTCTTTTGCTGCGACGCTTTGGACTTCCTTTGCTTCTTTGAATGTCTCTGATCCCATATTGCCCGCAGTAATCCCTTCTCCGTTCCTGATATCCTTGCTTCAGTAGCATAAACAGACCGTTCTAAACCTGGATGGTGTGTCTTGAAATGCATCTCGAGGTTGTACTTCCAGACGACGACCTTGCACGCCGACGCGGGACAGGGAAGTGGGACATTGGAAGATGGGTTGCCCTTTTCGGAAGAACTGGCCGAGGAATATTTGAAGCGGCGGAAAACGGGACAATTTGTCTTCTTGGCGTCAACCTGAAAATCAGGGGACGAACCTTTGAGAATAAATGTGCATTGAGGGGCGGGTCGGAGGCAGAGCCCACACGGTTGATGTTCGATTTTGGTAGCAGGATCGAACAGGATATGAGCGGCGTTATGGTTGAGAATATCAGGAATGCGGGAGCCGATTTTCACTGGTGGCGAGCAATGAGGACAGCATCCAATGCGAGATACCTCGGCTTCAACGGCCTCGTCGTCGCACAAGAAACAGAATTTTCCTGCGGTTCATGGATTCGATAATGAGGCAAGACTTGGAATACATTCCATACCGTCTGTATTTTGATAAGGGAAGCTGACAGACCGTTTAGCCATTGACGGTATTTTTGGCCCGTCTTCAGCGGTTATACGGCCAAAAAGCAGGGCCCCAATCGCCAGAATATCCTGTGAATCAAATAAAAGGCGAGCACTTTGACCTTCCGCAACATTAATGTCCGGATCTATAAGCTCCACAAAGCGTCCCGGTGTAGTGAATGTCTTTCCTCGACCCTTCTCCCAAATCCAGTCATTCTTGCCAGACGGATCGACGCTCTGCAATGCCGGATGGATGGGGAGCATTTGATAAGTGACGGAGGTAGTTGGTTCAAGGAGTAGGTTTGTGGGAATTGACGTCTGGTGCTCGTTGTTGTGAACAATGTCAGTCACTTCGCCAACGCAAACAAAGAACTTGCCCTCGCATTCGACAAATGAGACGATTGGGAGGTCCAGAGAAAGCTGTGGGCCACCGGTGTCATCGTCGGAACGGATGATAGACGAGTAAGTGGTGTCCGTTTGCACCATGTATCGCGGAAGGTTTGCCACACGCTTCAGGCGATCGCGCGATCCAGCTTGAGGGTTTTTGTAATCACGGAAGAGTTGATTCAGCCATCGACCTTTATAAATGTCCTTCCCACCCAACGAAAATGTGGGAGAATGTTTTGGCTCCGCATCATCCTCCGTGATAGCGTCCTCTATAAAGAGTTCGGGAGGAACTGGGGCCGGATTCAACGGTGGTGTCGGCGACGTGTCAGGCTCGACATAATCTTCTGCTGAGTCGTCAATGTCATCCGCCGCGCGTTCAGCATGAACAATATCCTCCCCGAAAGGCTGCAAAATATTGATGTTCTTCCCACCTGCACGCTTTTGCGAGAGCTCTCTGAGTACCGGTGCGAGTGCAAGGAACTCTTCCTCGATATCCTTTCTCCCCATGATCCACGTCGTCTGCAAGTTCACATTCTTCACAGCAAGATCACCGGTGAAGCTCGAGGGAGTAATGTGGTCCTGCTTCTGTTCAATCTCGATGTCGTTTTCGGAAAGAACGGGCAACTTGAGACGGCGAGGAGCGCTGTCCCACTGGGGAAATAATGCGAGGATGGTTGCAACCTCTGTAGTTCCAGTGACGCGTAGGGCTAGTTGAAGAAGATCCACGTTGGAGTCGCTCCCAACCATGGTCCAAAGGATCCCAAACAAAACCTCGAGGCGATCAGTTCCAAGCAATATCAACCAGAACTTCCCTTTGCGCGCGATAATCAAGGTGAGATTTCGTATGTCAAAGTAAGCAGACTTACCCTCAGGACAATCAGCCTGTGTCTTTGCAACACAGAAGAAGACATTCTTGATCATCAGCATTAAGTCGATGTATAGTTGCGTCGGCATAAATTTGGCGCCAGCATTGGTTTTGCATGTCAGAGCGAGAAGCAGATAAGCTGCCGCACTGAGATGACGAAGCTGATCACTGAGGCTCAGGGTGGTGCAGATATACGGAAAAATGCCAGAAGTATGCGCACGTCGACCGTGAGATACCGGATGTTGGTTAAGCCACCGAGTGCAGGAAGGATATCGGGCCGACAATAAAGCTGCGCATATAAATCCGTGCTTCCAGGACACGTCAGAAGCCTGTGCTCGGCAAATTTCCAGTGAACTGACGTCTGGTCAATGAACAAGTGTCTAGCATACCGAAAGCAGTCAGAGGATCTTTGCTCTAGCGCATCCGCAGCGAAGGTAGGAAGGCCGAGGGCGCGCGCTTTATCCAATGCTGAGTGTTTCAGAAAAACTCCACGATATAGAAAGGGTTCGACCCTTAGGCTGTCAGCTGTTGAAAACGAGAAATGGAAAAGAATGGTCTGACATACCAGCATCTAACGCGCCTCGCCACCAGGATTAGAGCAAGGATCGAAGTTGGACGGGCCACGCAGCGATTTCGAAGACCTTGTGGTCCAGTTCTAGAGGGAGGACAGGATTAGTGTGCGCCATTTCAATCGAAATGATGACGACGTTCTCCCGAGATCCACCTTAACTCGTCTCAGTGGACCAGTAGACGCAAGAGCAAGAATGCGAAGCTCGTCGTGAGCATTGCTGTACTATTTCGACCGTTTGTTCACGCCATGTCACCCGTCACTGCAAAAGTTCACGAGCCAAGGTCTTCAAAATCTGTTGGATCATGTCACCGACCGGCCAAAGTTCACTCGCACGAATCATGCATTATGTGCTCCCCGACGTCTGCCTAGGGCCCCGACGACAATCCTAGGCCAGATGGGGCCCAAGAAGTCTTAAAATGCAATGCTCATCAGGTGCAGTCTACTTTCAGCCTGTTTATTACCTTTGGGATTTTTTGTGGAGTCCGCTTTTGCGTACCCTTCTGTTTGCGGTAGGCGACGAGGTACTGAACAGTTCTGAAACTGGGCAACACCGAGTGTATTGACGTGTATGACGACTGCGGCATCCCTCTTGATGTCGTCTTGGACCATCTTT
Source organism: Mycena galopus ATCC 62051 (assembly GCA_014925785.1). Taxonomy (NCBI): domain Eukaryota; kingdom Fungi; phylum Basidiomycota; class Agaricomycetes; order Agaricales; family Mycenaceae; genus Mycena; species Mycena galopus. The sequence continues at coordinate 511,586 of WIQG01000091.1, forward strand.
GCTCAGGCAGGTCTGGCATTGCAGACAATTCACACTGGCAAAAATGAAAATTCAGCTCAGCTGAACATGTTGCCAAAAATGACAGTTCGGGGCACAAGATAAATGGGGCTGCAAATGCAGTTGAAAACCACAATTTTGGCAAAGGTGAATGAGTTGCCGAAATTATGCAATTCAGTAGCACTTTCTGCAATGCCAAATGCAACACTTTAGGGTGCAATTTTTTCATGTCCGAAAGTGAGCTCAAAAAGTATGAAATCAACAGCAAATTCAGCTTGAGCGAAAATAATAATTTCAGTATCACCCACACTGTAGCTGAGAGTCTGGGTTTCTGCATATTTGCGTGCACCGAAACAATAGAATTCGGCTGAATTGATGGCCGAATGGTTGTTTCGGCCCCGTCTTTCCGAAACAATGACATTCGGCCATCATTTCGGCCCTGTTTTCCCCAAACAACAACATTTGGCTGTCAATTCGGTTTACCTGAAACCATTGTTTTCAGCCACAGTTTCAGCAATGCTGAAATTGCTACTTTTGCTTGAGCTGAATGTGTTACTGAGTTCACAATTTTAGGCCCCAATTTCGGACATGGAGACTTCGCAACCTAAACTGGTACATTCAACATGGCAGAAAGTGCTAATGAATATGATTCTTTGGGTAAGTTTTTCGCCTTCACTGAATATGTTGTTTTCAACCACACTTTCAGCTTCGTTTCTTTTGCACCCGAAATTGTTATTTTCAGCAATATGTTCAGCCCAGCTGAATTTTCATTTTTGCCGGTGTGATTTCTCCGTCGGTGATGATGGTGGAATTGCCCGATCGGGAAATGCGAGGGCATCAGATGAGGGCGAGCCTGTAGTTCTTGGACGGGGCCGACGCAAAAAAGTGTTGCACATCGTTACCAGGGCCCATTTGGGAGGAGCACAAGTTTTTTTTGCTATTATTTACCACTATTTTTGGGTGGAAATTAGCGTAGCTCAAAAATCATAAGTTTCCCGCCTTCTGACGTCTTCAAAAAATAAGGTCTTCACAACTCAAGTGTCACCGTCACAGGTACCAAATTCATTCACTTCACGACCCTCTGTCACCCGTCACCTGAACAAACGGTTGAAATAGTATAGTAGAGGCAAGCACTCCGGATCATTCCGGTCGCACAGCCTCCAGCGACTCCTTCTTTCCTCTCACCTTCATCACTGGCTGGTCATCTTCGGCGGCCACATAAATACGTGCTTTGGGAGCCGGCAGCCAAAGCCTGGATTTCTCATCGATTCGGCGCGTGGTGACATATTTGGCAGTCCGGCGAGTCTGCGACGCCTTCCAGTTTGATCAAGATTTTATGGGGTGAACACTGAGTGTAGTTATATTTTTTTTGAGTTCGCATCTTCCAAACTCAAAGGAAATCCACCGCCGTCAGCTACAGTCCAGACATCAAAATCTTCACTCTCCCATCTGGGTTCGCACTTGCCAAACGAATCTTGAAAAACTCTTGAGATACTTGTGCTTCCCCAGCGACTCTCACACCAGAAAGTGAAAAAAATCACCTAAAGTGAATTTGTATATTAATTTTTTAAGATTCACACCTCCAGTGAAACTGTTAGTGAAATTTTAACTTTCATATACAATGTTACGTGACCTGAATCTGTTACTGAAATTCAAAGTTTCAGACACAGTTTCAAACTATATGAATGTTAAAAATTCAGTAACAATTTCAGTGCAAGAGTGAATCTTAAAAATTAACATACAAATTCACTGTGGGTGAAATTATTTTCTCCCCAAGTATGTCTTGTTCTGGTTAATTTTGCTAACAGTTTCACTGTAGGTGTGAATCTTAAAAATTAATATACAAATTCGCTTTAGATGATTTTTTTCACTTTCCAGTGTGTCTCCCTGCAGGGTATCCATCAAATCTTGACTGCCGCGGTGAACCTTGATATCGGCCACCCATCTTTCCGCTCAATCGATTCACATCCGTGCGCCACCCCCTTGGATTTGTGTACTCCCATGACTTTAATCTTGCTTCATTCGCTTTGAGGCTCATCTGTCCCTGTCGCTGGCGCTCGCTTTCAATACCTATTCTCCTCTTCCATCCACTCTCGATCTTTCCACCCCCGCATCAACGCAGTGCAGCGATCCACCAGTCTCCGTGTTTCTTCACTTTTTTTCCGTTTACACCCCGCCCATCCAAAGCATCCTCTGCTTTCGCTCTTACTTACTTCTGCTATGTATAACCCTAGTCTCCGGCACAGTACTTTTTGGCATAGATCCATGTAGTGTTGTCTCTAGAATATAGCACTTCATTCTCTGCTCCCCCTTTTCTGCGTGTCGCAGTTTTTTCGTTCATTGTTCTTTTCCACACAATTCCATTCCATTGAATCTTTATCCTCCAGACTAGAAATAAAGCCCTTGTCGTCGGTTGTAGAGTGTTTGCTAGTCAACCCGATGCCACAAATCATCATTGCAGTACAAATAGTTCTCGCCGTCAACCTGGGCCTGAGACGGGCCAGAGTGGCCTCATTGGCGGTCTTAATCAGAACGGGAATGGTGGGACCGTGTGCATTATTTTGTGCAAACACTCCCACGTCCATGTCCGTTTCCTCTCCTGGCACTGCTGACTGAATGCGCAATGTGGGGCACTACCGTTTTGAGATGGAAGTGTCGCAGTGAGGTTATAGTCAGAGATTGGCGGTTCAACGGCCGACACAACGATACCATGTCCATGAACGCTGGAAGGAGCTGTGAAATCCCGTTGTGATCAGACAAATATCATCATGAACTGAACAGCATTACTCACCGCACCGTACCCGCCAAATTCCAACGGGATATCGACGAGGTTGGGGAGCAGAGTGTGGTCGGTGGCGGTATATGTCAAAGCTTCCACCAAGCCTGGCAATTTCATCTCGGTCAGGTTCTAATGCAAAAATGTCAGGGTGGGGAGATCTCTCCGGAAGCCGATCAATGTCTCCACGGGAAACGGAGCAGACGAGCTAGGATTATACATTCTGATGTGCAGCGATTCAAGCCAGAAATCGGAACGATTGGCGAGGCTCATCAGCACCGGAAGGACAAAGGGGTCTGCACTTGTACTAGTCGTCAGTGTCAGAGACTTTACCTCTGGAACCAAGAGTTTGTCAAAGAGGTAGATGAATGAATGGGGGACACTTTCATCATACTGCCCTTTGTAGCAGATTTCCAACGTGTGAAGCTGAGGGAGAAGCAGCACCCGTGTCGGGGACTGACCGAACTGCATGTCGGGACCGAGATTCACGAACAGGTGAGTCAGGTTCACAGTGGGCAAGAGGATGCTCGCGAGCTGAGATGGGGAGATGAATCGTATGTTGTATTTTTCGACGAACTGGAGACGCGAGAGTTGGCTCCATGGGATATTTGACAGTGTATCGTGAATACAATCATTGTACGTGTGAATCATCAGATTGCACACATTGATGTGGAGGAGGAAAAAGCGCTGGAATCCGTAGACTCATTACCAGTCTGCTTACAATAAGCAAAAAATGTGGCGAGCACTTTGCTGTAAGCAGACTGGTACAAGTCGGATCAAAGAAAAGGGCTGGGCCCGGAGTTTCAAATTTAGGTGGTGCCGATCTCGGCATCACATGGCTTATTCGCTTTCCTCACCTTACACACTATCTCTCTTCCCTCTGCCTCGTTTCACTTCAAATCTTGCAGACACCACCCTCGACATCACCGGTGCATATTTGACCGCTTAAACACCCCAATTGACCGGTCTTTGACCCCAGGAAAGCGAGTACCATCTGCTGGAGGGAGATAATTATCGCACGGGATTCTGGAGCTTTAATTGGGACGGATTTTGGCCACGGTGAGTACTAATCACGCCACCAAACAGGTTGAATCTGGGGGCCTGAAAACATACCGGACACTGAGAGTGTCAGTGACCAAATCATGGAAACTGGAAGTTTACCTGATATGCAAGAAATAAACCAGTCCGACCTTTGACCTGATCCCGCCCATGTCAGAGTCAATTTCAGCCTTTCCGATACTTGCTGTGTCAGGTTTGCACCTGATACTGCTCCTGACATGTTGAGTGTCAGGAGCGGTATCTAGTCGATGTACATGAGGTGTGTCAGTAGCTCCGAAATGGCTTCTGATAACAAAAGTGTTAGGCACGGATTCGGAGCTCCCAACACAATAAGAATCAGTTGCCATATTTGGCACCCCAACACAATACCTGATGCAGGGCGCGTCGGGAGGCCTAACGCCGGGCTGCAGCTCATTCTGCAAGATACTCTGCAGGATGCCCTGCAGCCAAGTGTCAGGCCGCCCGCCACGCACCATGTCAGGTATTGCGTTGGGTACCCCCGATATGGTAACCAATTCTTATTATGTTGAGTAGCCCGAACATGACTTCTTGACACATTGGGTGTCAGGAGCAGAATCAGTCGCAAATAATTTGCGCCTGACACGGGTAGTGTCGGAACAGCTGACACCACCCCGACATCCTCCAAATCAGGCTCAAGTTCAGTGCGGCAGATTCTTTGATTATCAGGTACGATTACAGTGGATATGATTCAAATCCTGACACTGGAAGTGTCAGGTACGTTTCCAGCAGCGCTGATTCAACCCATTTGGCGGCGTGAATCGTGTTTCTAATCGGTCCTGTACTATTTTCGTGGTCTGGATGCCACGCTCACGCTTTCAATCAATACCCAAGTCACCTGGACGCGACGCGTTCACCTTACACCTTCAATCTCTTTTCCCTCGGCTTCTTCTCGCTTCACACTTTCCACACAGTACTTGCCACATCACCGGCGCGTATTTGACAGCTCAGCAACTCCGAAATACGCCTAGAATACTGATAACGCGAAGGAGCCTGGCACAATGATATCAAATAACCCTGGTGCTGATGCCGTCCCAAGCACCCAGGAGCTTCCATGCGCTCTAGTGTGGATGTACGCCACCCATACAATACCTCTAGAGACCAAAATCCTGTCTATAGTGCAAATTCTGAAGGACATGCGGTTGTCACCCATCGAACTGATTACAATGCTTCTTGTGCCCCAGGAGGTCAATCGCGATAACGCCAACAGATTCGGTTTAGACCCACTTTTGCGTGAAGTACATTGCGAAATGGACAACTTCAGCAGTCATTTCCGATGTTCTACCAGCGAAGTAGCCTTGCACAAATCATCTTCAATATTCTGGGCGCATATTCGACACCTTAACAGCCCTGATTCACTAGTCTTTGACCCCGAGAAAGAGAATACGGTATATCTAGAGGTGGACAATTATTGCTCTGTCTATGGTGAGTATCAATTATGTTTCGCGTCGGTCCCGTGCTCTTTTCATGGTCTGGATGTCTTACGCACACCTTCAATCACTATCCAAGTCTGCTGGACTCATCTGATGCGCTGCCCACTCGAGACTCGAAGCAATGGATTCTATTCCCTTGCTAATGTCACAATCCACCTTGGATTGCTTCTGAGCTTTGCCTGTACTGTTCATGCTGCCCTCGAACGCTGCTGAGTGCCGCACTGTCCTCAAAGCTTTTCTACACCTCAACATCACGTCGGAGGACACCAAACCACTGAGCCTCCTCCACGTTTGTGCGACTCTTAGTAATAGCCAGCAAGGGTTTGGTCGTCTGATCTGGTACGGGATCCGGAAAAGCTCTGGCGATTATCCTTCCTGTCTTTTTGCTTCCAAGGACATCTGGGGTCATTATGGTTTTTCCTTTGAGGCTCTGAGTCATTCAAGATCATCACGCAAGTGTACCTATTCCTGTGGATGACTGGGCCGTCCAACTGGATGGGCAGGACGCGAAAGTTGTAAAGTATTGCATTCCACCCATTGCGATTAATTGTTTCTCCCCCAGAAGAGGCAGATTTATGGCAAGTGGATATATTCATTGTTACACTTCTTGATGCAATGTTCTCATAGCAAATACCAACATTACTCAGTGCCACCAGAACAGCGTGGTCTATACATGGGACATATTCTTTGGAAAGTCACTATGTGGTGGCACACGTGCTGCGAACATCTGCCTCGTGGTTGTGTTATCGTCCATTGGGCAGTGCTCATCACGGCTTTTCCGTGTCGAGAAGCTTAGTAGGTACCTCAATGTGTCCGAGCCTCCTCTCGCCGTGGGAGACGGCGCGGGGTTAACAGGGAGAGTGGGCGTGCCTGAGGTTTGCTGCAGATGAGGCGGGCGCTGGTCCAATTTGGGGTTGCGGGGTCTGACAGTCTGCTCTGAGTCGTAGCGTGGATGGTCGTTGACGTTGCAGCTCGGAGGAGAGTTGCTATGTGGGGGAGGAAGGGTCGCGGCAGTGAAGTTGGTATGCAGCGCGCTGGACTAAAAAAGACGTATGGGTAATGCAAGGAAAAGAAGTCGCGCACCTGATCCAAATTATCCCCTAGCTCCCGAATTGTTACGGCATCAGCGTGTGAGTTCTTTTGTGTCGTCGTAACAAGCTAGGCAGTACTATTAGTTGGCCAGTGTGAAGATAGGAACGAGCTCGGGACCCTGCATGGCATGGTGCTTGGCTGCTCAAAGTGTCTGAGCCACATTGAGGGAAATTTGATGGAGATTCTGATTGCTTGGGACTGCACCTGCACTAGAGTTATAACGAGATAACGGCATTTTAGACCTATTTGGGGGCTGCTGAGCTATCGAATATGCACTGGTGATGTCGCAGGTGCTATGTCCAAGAGTTGAAGCGAAAAGAAGCGGAGGGAAGAGAAATGGAGCACGGAAAGTGAGCGTGTTGCGTCCAGTTGACTTGGATAGCGATTGAAGGTGTGCGTAAAGCATCCAGACCATGAAAATGACACAGGACCAATGTGAAACATAATTGATACTTCCCATGGACAGATCCAGACCCAATTCAAGCTCCAAAATCACATGCGATAATAATCCATCTTCTGCACACCATACTTGCTTTCTCGGAGTCAAAGACTGGTAAATTTGGGCCGTTAAGGCATCAAATACGCGCCGATAATATTGAAGGTGGTGTGTGCAGGATTTGAAGTGAAACGAGGCAGAGTGAAGAGAGATATGGCGTGTAAGGTAAGGGAAGCAAATAAGCCAAGTGATGCCGAGATCGGCACCACCTAAATTTGAAACTCCGGGCCCAGCCCTTTTGTTTGATCCAACTTGTACCAGTCTGCTTACAGCAAAGTGCTCGCCACAATTTTTCCTCATTGTAAGCAGACTGGTAACGAGTCTATGGAATCCGTGGGTCTGAATCTTCAACAGGAAGTCTCAAGTTCAAAGTCCCAATCACATGGCAGTGTGTGGAGGAGCTCCACGGCCCCAATCCAGTAACTGTCTTCTCCGTGTCCGAGATACGGCCAAATAATCAAGTGGAGAGGCACCGATGCGGCCCTGCGCAGCCACAAGTAGTAGAATTGCAGCGGCAGCCTTCCGGTATCCGCATAATCCAGTTCACACCACAGTGTGGGGGTATTCAATGCGGCCGCCCACCATGACGAGCAAACGCACAGAACATTGAGCTGACTTGCATCTCCGCGTTCAGAGAATCCTAGTTGAAATTCTGGGAAGAGGGCACTTGACACTGGAGGAATATCTCGGATAGAATCTCTGGGAACAGTGTCTGCGTGCGGCCGAGTGCGAGGGTTCCCGAAAATGATGCTAGTTCGATGGATTCCCGAGACTGCTGGGATTCCAGCTTGGTGTTACGCCCATGCATCTCCGACCCTCTCCAGATCCGTCCGGATTCGTCCGGCTCCATCCGGATCCCTCCGTCCTCCGTCCGGATTCGTCCGGCTCCATCCGGATCCCTCCGTCCTCCGTCCGGATCCTCGGATCAGACTTCCCTTCCTTCCGGACGCGTCATCCGAACTCCGGCTCGCATCCGTATCACTCGCTGTTGCGTCCGACCTTGGTCGTTGATGCACGCCCTCGGGGTTTTTATGCAATGAAGAATTACTGAGTGTTTCCCCTTCTTTGACCATATGACTTATGCTTCACATGTATTCCTTATTGTCTTTATTGTCTTCGCTTATTCCTATTGTCTTTACTTCTTCTCCGAACGCATCCGGACTATCTCCGTAATTAGTATAAATACGTACTTACTTCGGATGTAACCTTAGTTGATAATTAACGTGCTTTGCCTCCGCATTGCTCCGTTGTCCGACCTCTGTCCTATTCTCTATCCGACCTTCAGAGCCAAGTTAATTGGTGTACCCTTATACTCTTGTGGTATCACTTTACATCGGGACCTTCGTCCGGCCCCCACTACTTCGTCCGGCCATCCGTCCTTCTGGCCCATCCGTCCTTCTGGCCCATCCGGCCTTCCGGCTTTCCGGCCGTCCGTCCTTCCGGCCGTTTCCTTTTCTTTCCGGCCACGGATGTAACACTCGGCCAGCATGCGAGCTGACGCCGCAACGACTCAGAGGCGATTTGACGCTTCAGCCAGTCGATTTCGTCTGCCAATACCTTCTTTCGTATTGAAAACGGTCCCTGGTGGCCGAGATCGTTTTCAAGTTTAAGCAACTTCTCCTGATTGGCCACTGAGTCAAGATGGCTTCTTAGTTCCTTGATCCTCGCGACCAAGCGCGACGTGTTCATATTGAGCTCATGATATCGGGCATGGCTTGTGGAGATAGGACCAGCAACTGTAGCCATAGTGGATCTAAAATCAAGGTGGTCAGTAGAAACACTACAAAGTCGACACCAAGGCATACTTGAGTAAGGGGAAACAAAGCAGAGAGGGAGAAGTGATGAATACATCGCTGAATTTCGATGTCTTATGTACCCAACAATTGAATGGGTGTGATGGAAGATATGAGTCAAATGGGAATCAAACACTGGCACCGTTGAACAGTACCGGAAGCTGAATTGACCGGGCAGCCGTACTGACTTGCTGAACGCGAGCGTGCATGTTCATCAGTAAGGATGGGATGGCGCGTGAGTCGAGGGCACAGCACAAATCATGAGCCGAAGGGAAGCCGTTGTCCGTAGATAGCTCCCATTTGGTCCGGCGCTGCCTCCAGGTCCTCCTGGTCCTCCCAGTCCCCCCGGACCTCCGGGTCCGACAATTCACATTCCCGCTCTGAACAACCCGCAGCTCGATTTCGCCGTGCAACAAATGGCACAGGCAATGGCTCTCCTCGCACAGAATTCTGTCGCTCCTCCTCGCTCCACTCGTACTGCTTCCAAGGCTCCGGACACAGTCAATGGTTCGGACCCGACGAAATTCGCCACTTTCATGTCGCAGATTTATCTGCACATCACGGAACGCCCACAAGACTTCCTGGGCGACGAAGATAAGATTTTCTATGTCCGGTCGTATCTTCGGGGCACCACTCAGCAGTGGTTTATGCCCAACATCTATGCGGGCAGTACGGCGCCCATTCCTCATTGGGATGGGAACTGGGGACTATTTGTACAGGAGCTCGCGACTAACTTCGGTCCGCACAACCCCTTCGGGGACGCCCGGATCTCTTTGGAGACGCTTTCCATGAAGCTGGGTGACCGGCTGGCTACTTACCAGCTCGAGTTCAACACTCACGCGGTTATGACGCAAATCATGAGCCGAAGGGAAGCCGTTGTCCGTAGATAGCTCCTCCGAGATGCGCGGAAGGCGTAGCGTTGAACGTGGACGAGTGCAGTGAAAGCAGGCTGTGCATCTCTGTGCACTGCAGTCTCGCTGCCCCGCTCCTGGCAATCCTCAAGGCCGGCCTCCGCATGGGTCACTTTCCAAAGTCTTGGCAAGTCTTCCTGACAGTGACCATCCAGAAGCCGGGCAAGAGTGACTACACCGTACCGGGAGCGCACCGCCCCATTGCTGAGGAGGAATGCCTCGGGATGGTGGTGGAGTCCGCCCTCACAGACTGGCTCTTTGTGTTCACGGAGAGGCACGGCCTCCTCTCCCCCAACCAGTTTGGAGGGCACCTGGGACGCTGCACCGTTGACGTGCTGCTTCAGCTCGTGCAACGCGTCAAGGATGCCTGGCACGTTGGGAAGGTAGCCAGCCTCCTCCTCATGGACATCTCCCAAGCTTTCCCCTCTGTGAGCCACAACTACTTAGTCTGCTCGCTCGAGAGGAAGCGTGTCCCCGCCCCAGTTGTGAAGCTGATTGTGAGCTTCCTCACCGACCACAGCACGAGTCTGATATTTGACGACCACGTCTCGGCTCCGTCCCCCATCCCCAACGGTCTCCCCCAAGGCTCCCCGCTCAGCGCGCTCCTCTACTTGATCTTTGCGGATGATCTCCTGCACGACGGCACCCTCAGGTACATCGACGACAACTCCCACTTGAAAGTCGCCTACACCACAGCTCAGACGACGGCGCAGCTGCGCTGGTACATGTGCCACATCGCTCTCCCCATCGCTAAGTGCATACGACCTCCCCAAGTTCCAGCTGGTCCATTTTATATCACCATGCCGCCACTCCACCCACTACGACCCAGTCCCGCTCAAGATTGACAACATAGTGGTGGAGCCGCAGACAACAGCTAAACTGCTGGGAGTCCTCCTCGACTACAAGCTCACCTTCTGCAACCACATTGAGCTCGCACACCGCCGAGGTACAAAGGCGGTCCTCGTGCTTTCCCACATCTCCTCCCCCATATTCGGCCTCCCTCACTCTTTCACACGCCAACTATTTCAGACTGTAGTTGTCCCAAGGATGGAGTACGCACTCTCCCTCTGGTATCGACCCATCATGGAGCAAGACAGCACGAAAAGGAGAGGGACGGTCTGGGTCGCGAACATGCTAGGCAAGGTACAGCGCCAAGCAGGCAAGCTCATCACGGGCTCACTCCGAACTACGGCCACAGACACTCAAAACTTCCACGCCAACATCCTCCCCATCCACATCTGCCTCAACCACTCAGCATACAACTCCACAGCCCGCTTTGCCTCTGTTCCCGCCTCAAACCCCGTCCGTGCAACCTTCATCCGCTGCTGCCGTGTCCCCCGCTTCCACCAATCCCCTATTCACCACCTCATCGTGGCATTCCCCATCTTCCGTAACAACTTCGAGACAATTGACCCGCTCCGACACCTCACGCAGATCCCGACCCACGTGCTCTCAACAAGAATCGCACCGGACAAGGATGAAGCATGTGCGACGATGGAAAGGATAGTTGCGAGAGGCAGTGTATGTGTGTTCACGGACGGTTCAGGATTTGAGGGTGGGGTAGGGGCTGCAGCAGTGGCGATGAGGAGAGGGATGCAGGGAGAACGAAGGCAAATGCACCTGGGGCTCAAGAGTGAGCATACCGTTTTCAAATCCGAGGTCTGTGGCGCCATCCTCGCCCTGGACATTGTAGCGAACACCCCCCGCCTCACGGATGTCGACCTCTTCATGGACTGTCCACCCGCAACTACTGCACTCACTTCCCCCAAAGCCCAGCCAGGCCAGTACCTCCTCACGACATTCCATGTCCTCCTCACCCGCCTTCTCTGCACCCGCCACACCCTCAAGCTCAGAATCTATTGGGTGCCCCGGCATTGCAGGCAACGAGGCGGTCGATGCTCTTGCCGAGGCTATGGCCCAAGGCGCCTCCTCCCCTCTCGTCACCCGCATCCGCCTGTTCAAACGTCCCCTCCCCGTTAGCTGTGCGGCAGCAACGGCGGCCAGCACCAAAGCTTTCGCAGCCCAATGGCACAGGGAGTGGAAGATGTCGCCGCACCACACACACGTCTCCGCCTTCAACAACACCACCCTCTCCAAAGCAACGGAGCGGATGTACGCGAGCCTGAGCCGACCCCAATGCAGCGTCCTCACCCAGCTGTGCACGGGCCACATAGGCCTCAACACGTACCTCCACCGCTTCAAGCTCGCCCCGTCACCCCTCTGCTCGCGCTGCGCCGTCCCTGAATCCGTACCACATTTCTTCCTTGTCTGCCCCGAGCACCGGACAGCCCGCATACACCTCATGCTCCGTCTCAAGACTGCGCGCCTCTCCCTCCACTCCCTCATCTCCACGAAAGCTGAAGCTGCCCCAGTCCTCGCAGTTGTGCGCGACACTGGCCGCCTCCCCAGATACGATGTGTAAAGACCGTCTCTATTTTTCCTCTTACTTACTTTCCTCTCTCTCTCTCTCTTTGGATAGCACTCAAGATACCTATTAAAAACTCCCTTTATTATCAAACAACCATTCCACAATACAATACAAACACCGTCGGCACCACCCCAACCGCCATCCCTCCTCCACGTTCCCTCCCTTACTTACCTCCCTCAGCGCCAGCCAGAGTAGATACATTGTCCTCATACGTAAAGTGCGACATGGGCTGCAGCACTCTAATGGAAACATGAATGAATGAATGAAGGCTGTGCAACTGGAATGTGAGTCCCCAGATAAAGGGGATGGACATGAAAGTCATACACCGCAAATTGAAAAGAATGTTTTGTAGACACTGAGCCAAGGAGGAGTCAATGTGACCTCGGTTGACGGTTGACAATCAGAAAATCATCTTTGTGTCAATGTGAGGGCCAAAAATCTCATATTAACATCCAAGAGGTTAAGGTCAACTTGATCCCACTGGTGGGGCCATCCGATTCGAATCTGGAAAAAAATCCAGCGGGCCTGCTTTGGACTGAGCGCATCACATACTTGGAAAGTACCTTTGGAGGATTCAAGTGGAGCTGGAGCGAATAAGCGAGTGTCACTGTTCGTTCAAGGAAAGCAATGGAAAAAAGGAGAATGCAAAGTCAGCAAGCTCAACTTATCGCCTACCTCAGTCAACAGCGCCACTCATGCCGGAAAAGTCTGAAGTGGAAGGGTCATCGGAACTTGATGTCACGTATTTCCACTCACTTGATCACCCCTTGGATAAGGCGGAACAATCCACGTCTGGCGACGTAAATCCCACCGCATTCGACATACAGTGCAGACAAATAGATGATTAGATCTATCATCTAGGAACCAAATCGAAAACAGCAAGAAAGTAGCAGTCAAAAAGATCAAATGAAATGTTGAGTGGGGCGGGATGGTGCGTGCAAGAAAGCGACTCGGTCTGCGGAAGAGATCGATTGCCGGGAGTAGTCAACGGAAGTGGCCGGAGGACACGAAAAGACGGTGGCGAATCGTGCCTCTTGGGGAAGACGGGATACAGAGTCCCGAGTTTCACATACCGGGGGAAAAGATCTGTGCTGTCGCTGAGGATTTTCCTGGACGGGTTTGGAATGCCAGAGAAACGGCTAGTCATAGTTTGACGCCCGTGAGGATACTGCAGGGCGTTCTGCACGAGTCTCCGAGCCAAGTATGGATTCAATGTCGGACGACATGATGCAAATCAATCCCGCAAGAATGGGTGTGAATCGCCCGGATCAAAAAGTGGACCAGCGTGCTGTACTCCACAGTCGGCGAGGCCCGCATGCGAGAGCGAAAAGTCAATTCGAGGTCATGGCGCAGGCCAAGTAATGTTGATGTCATCAAAAGTTGATCGCTGATCACGCTCTTCCCACGCGACCAAGAGGGTCCTTCAACAACGCTCTCGTAGACTCGGTACCCAACGACGCCTAGCGCCACGACACGTTTCTGCATTATAAGTCAATAATTGTGATCTTTACTTTGTAACTGACGAAAAAAACACTGGTACACTTCGACTGCAACGTTTAGCGATATCTCAACACGAAAAAAATGAATATATTAGCACGTTATAATACGTTCTTACTTCCTGTCATTCCTTGATCATCGGTGCTCAATCCAGCGCAGCAGCACCGCGGGCGCGCAGAACCATTGAGCCATTCTGATCGCGGTGAGCCACCAGGCCCGAGCAAGGACACCCCAGCCCTCCTCGGCCGCCATCTTGCGCCCACAGTCGAGTAGCGACGTGTAAGGCGCCTCTTCAGTCCGGAAGTGCATTACCTGCTCCGCGTACACAGATGGTGGATCAGAGGCCAGGGGCTCGAGAGTCTCGGGGCCGCGGCGCTGCAGGGTGAGACGTGCGGTCATGACCTCCAGTGGCGTTAGGATACCGACAGCGAGCAGCGTGACGGGCAACGCGCCTCCGAGAAAGGCACCAGGTGGAAGCAAGTGTGCAGCAACCTGGCGGAGAACCGAAAGCGCCGGGAAGACAAGTGATTGAAGAAAACAGGCGAAGGCGACACCCGGGGCAAGGTAGAGACGCAGCGGCTGCGCGCGCTCGGCAGGGGAGAGTAGGAGGCGGAGCGCATTGCGAGCGTCGAAGATGGTGAGCTTGTGAGAAGTTGTGATTGCGCTGTTCATCCCTAAGACCATGAAGCATGGAGGCTAGAGTGAACGGAGACGCACCAGTTGATAATAATCTCGGCTGGAACAAGGAGGAGGGCGGGCAGGACGGATCTCGTAAAACTCATTGCTATCGCTACATATTAGATATCCACGGGTGGAGCACGGGAAATCACTTACTCCACAGGAGGAGTCGAGGGTCGCTGCGATGGGGCATAATCTGAAATATGGCGAGGATGATGGAGAAGGATATACCCACACTCGCGACAATGGAGATAATGGACGGTACTGGAGAATTAGGCCTCGTCATGGTTAAGTAATGGCTCAAAGAAAGTAAATACCCACTGAGTCCTTTGTACAAGCCACCTAATCCCTCGATATGATAAACGCGTTTCATCATCCCGAAATATGAGAGGGATGTGTCGGAAGTGAGAGTATTAGGCACTCCGGGTTCGTCGTCGAGGCGAACCGCGGCAGCCTTTGGGGTATAGTTTGCTCGATAGCGGACCAGGACACCCGCAAAGGGTATTGTGATCCCGAAAAGAAAGCAGAATGATCTATTCTGAATGGGAAACATTGTTCGAGTGCGGTGTATCGGAACTTACAAGAGGTCCATTGGTACTCCCACCAGAATGAGAAGGAGGGCGACGATGATGTCTTGCATGGTGGTGGTAGGGAATGAAGTGTGAGGGCCGCTGCGAAGCCGCTGCAGCGTTTATATACACCCAGAGTGTCGGCTCTACCAATATCACTATCAGTAGGTAAACCCTTTACGGTCCGATTTGCCCGGTACGTTACCAGTATACATACAAGGGGTTGCGAGGCCGCGAAGCCCTTCCTTCGGTGCCTAGTTGAACGTCCAGCTGAGAATGGAGCAAAGGGGCCTGTAGTTCACAATGAAATAAAATTCACACTTCAAGCCTTGAACTGAGCGCTCAAGACAAAGGTTTGCGGTGTTCCATAGACATGCTGCGAGGCTGGATCCGGACAGGCACGGTCCGAGAGCCTAGAGAAACAGAGAGATCGACGAAAGCGGTTAGATCGGTAGAAGCACGGCGCAGCCGAGGGAGTCGTACGATTCGCGGAAAAGACCTTCCGATACTTGCTAGTAGAGACGAGCGAGACAGAGAGGAATCTAGAAAGTGCTGAAGGAAAGTCGATGGAAGGGCAGCAGACAAGAGGAAGGAAAGAAAGCGGTTCAGGGATAACGTACGACAAACCCCAAAATGGAATTACATAAAGTAAAACGCCCAAAATACACAACGCGTATTGTGAGGGCACGTGGCGATAACTTGCTCTCCTCCTCCTCCTCCTTCTTTCCTCTTCTTTTAGGGCCCATGGAATAGGTCGATTGCGGGTGTATACGGGCTCTGAATCGACTACGAAGGAATACGACACTAAAAAAACTGAGGTCCAGGCTTTGCTTTTACTCGGGCTTGTCTTGACACGCTTTGGACGACTACGCACTACGGCCTAGGCAGGGAAGGAAGCGAAAATGCCCAACCCACCACGCTCGCCCCGCCGCCGCCTTCACCAGGAGCGCCCCCCACACCCTCGCGCGCTCCGCTTGTTAAACAGGCAAGCACAGAGGTCTGGAGTCAACAGTAAGAACTCTGTTAGATTGCATGAGAGAGAACTACTTGCCTGGAGTCAACAGTAAGAACTGAAGATCCAGGACAATGCTACTCTACTTATATACCTATGAAGACAATAAGAGTAGCTAGAACAATAAGATGTGTACCAACACAATAAGAACAATAAGAACAATAGAGACGAGATATGTATCAAGACAATAGAGACAATAGAGACAATAAGATCTGTATCTGACATCTGTCAGATATGTATCAGATATGTATCATAAAGGATCAATCAGGATCAAAGAACAAGGATCATAAGGATCAGGAATAGGATCACATAGGATCATAAGTAAGGATCAGATAGGATCAGATAAGTATCATAAGAGCGAGAATGATAGAGTCAGAAACAGGTTCCAACACTCCCCTGGGACGAGACCAGTCTCGCCATTCATCTCCCCCGCAAACCAATCATGGTGCGCAACTTGTCTACAGTGGGACGAGGGAGAGACTTCGTCAGGATATCTGCCAGCTGCTCTTGAGTAGGCACATATTGAGGTGCAATAGAACCCTTGGCCACTTCGTCGCGAAGCCAATAATGAGCAAGGTCAAGGTGTTTCATACGACCATGATGCTCTGGGTTTTTAGCAACTCGAATAGCAGACTGGTTATCCATCAGAAGGGGCGAAGGCCCAGACACACCATAGCCCAATTCAAACAGCAGATTGCGAATCCACTTGATCTCCTTTCCAGCTTCCAAAGCAGCAATGTATTCTGCTTCAGTAGTGGAAAGAGAGACAGTGGTTTGCAATTTGCTCCGCCAGCTCACTGGGCCACCAGCCATTATCACCAGATAACCACCAGTGCTTTTTCCAGTGTCTTTGCAGCCACCATGATCAGCGTCAGAGAAGGTGTCAAAGGGGTGTTGTGAAGGTGATGGTTTGGCGTGTTTGGAGTAGGTGCAGCGGTAGTCAAGAGTTCCCTTGACATAGCGGAAAAGGTGTTTGGCTGCTTTCCAGTGGTCTTCGCCAGGGTTGCAATTAAACCGAGCCAGCACTCCGACAGTGTGGGCAATGTCAGAACGAGTTTGGATTGCCAGATGCATCAGAGAGCCAACAGCAGATATGTAAAGGCTGCCATACTTCTTGGCCTCCTCTGGAGTCTTGGCACCCATCTCTTTGGTCAAGATCAGACCAGGCAACATCGGAGTGCTAACGGGATGGCAATCAGACATGTTGTACTGCTCAAGCATGTCTACAGCGTACTGGCGCTGCGAAAGATGGATGTCTCCAGTATCAGAGTCGCGCTCAATCTTGATACCCAACAGGAACTCTGTGGGACCAAGATCCTTGACTTTGAATGATGAGCCAAGTTGAGCAATGACCCGGTCAATTTCAGCATCATCTTTTGCACAGATCATGCCGTCATCAACATACATAGGGAGGATGATGCGCACCGTGCCATCAAAGAAGATATAGCACGAGCGATCAGACTGGAGACAGCGGAATCCCATCTCAAGCAGTTTTGCAGTTAGCTTCTTGTTCCATTGTCGGCCAGCCTGCTTGAGTCCATAAAGAGACTTGTGCAGTTTAAGAAGCTGGCCACGCTCTCCTTGCGGAAATCCTTCTGGCTGAGTCATATAGACGTCCTCCTCCAGATCTCCATTCAGATAAGCGGATGAGAAGTCAATGGAACGAAGCTTAAGATCATGCTGAGCAGCCAGCGCAAGAATGATGCGGAGTGTGGCGGGTTTGAAGGTAGGGGAAAATATCTCGTTGTAGTCAACTCCGGCACGCTGTCCACGGCCATCGGCAACAAGTCTGGCCTTGTAGCGCTCAATAGAGCCATCAGACCTGTGCTTGATGACAAAGACCCACTGAGAACGAATGGGCTTCACATCTGGTGGTGCATCAACAACATCCCAAGTGCAGTTCTCGAGGAGAGAGTTAATCTCGGAAACTGCTGCTTCTTCCCAAAGGTGAGCATCTGCTCGCCGAAGTGCCTCGTAGTATGTGCGGGGGTTCCCTGACTGCACAGCTGAGAATGCCAGCTGCACATGAGCATAATTGGCCGCTCGAAGCAGATAGCTGCTAGGATCGCCTTCATGCGCAACAATGAGTGCACTGCCAGGTTCAAGTAGCAGCTCATCATCATCAAGGTGCAAGTCTGCAGGACCAGGTGCAGGATCTGCAGGTGCAGGATCTGCAGGAGCAGGGGCAACTTTAGGCACTTTCCACCACTCCCCCGGAGGCCGATGAGCAGTTGTCTGTCCATGAGCACGGCGACGTGCTGCAACACCGATTGGAGAAGGAGGAGGTGGCTGGTCAACTGCAGGCTCGTTGGGGGGCAAATTCGGTGAATGTGAGCGAGTGGATGGCAGTGAATGAGGAGGGGAAGGAGCTGGAGAAGGTGGATTGGGAGTTGGTGCAGGAGGTGCTCGATGAACACCAGAATTGTCCTCATCATCTCCCCCGTCATCGCGCACAACTGGCAGCTTGAACGGAGGAAGATCGACAAAGGGTGATGCAGGATCCTTGGGACAAACTGCCATAAGTTGAGGCTTGTTCCCAGGGAAGTAGCGCTCATCAAAGATGGCGCGCTCAGATGTGACCATTCGTTTGGTCACAGGGTTGTAGAATGACCAGCCCTTGTATTCAGTGGGATAACCCACAAAGATACACTTCTGGAAATGAATCCCAGAAGCATCCCGTTTATCCCGTTGCACATGCACATAGGCAAGGCAGCCCCACACCCGAAGGTGCGACACATCTGGCTTTGCATTGTACCACAGCTGGTACGGAGTAGTGTCTGCTCCAATACGAGCTGATGGATGCATATTTGCGACATGAATGTAAGCAGCCACTGCAAGTGCCCTGAAAGATAGCGGCAGATTTGCCTCATGAAGCATAGCCGTTGTGTGTTCATCAACAGTGCGATTTCCGCGCTCTGCATGTCCGTTCTGTTGTGGTCTATTCCTCGTCGAATGACGACGCACAATGCCCTCAGAAGCGAGGTAATTCTCAAACTCCTTAGACATGTACTCTCCACCTTCGTCATCTTGCAGTGCTTTGAGTTTACGTCCAAAGTGATTCTCAGCATAAGCTTTGAACACCTTGAACGCGTTGAATGTACCACTCTTGCGCTTCATATGCAATGCAACTTTGAAGCCTGTGTGATCATCAATGAAGAGAACACAATATCTCCAACCCTCTCGAGTGTAGATTGGGTATTCCTTCAGATCAGAGTGTATCAAATCCAACGGAGCAGCTGCACGATGTTGAGTTGAAGGAAAAGGACCCGCATTCAGCTTGCCTGCCAGACAAGGCTCACAGATTGGATCTGACTTCTGGGTTGAAGTGAGCTTCGCACCAGTCACCAGGTCCTTGCTCAAGATCTTTTGGGTGTCAGAATGATGACCCATTCGACGATGCAACAGCGTCAGATCAAGGGGCAAGGTACCAACTGCAGACAATGCTGAATCAGAATCGGGTTCGCCATCGTCCTCTCTAACAAATGACTGGTTCCTCTCATCAATGTCCGCTTCAAAGAGAAGTTCTCCATTTCGTGTAAACCTCACAGTTGAGCCTTCTGTGAGAATGGAGTAGCCATGAACACGAGACAGATATGTGACAGAGATGAGATTGTGAGACAAACGAGGAACATATAGTACATTTGTGAGAACGATGTGCCTGCTATGATGACGTCCATGTATGCGCGGCCTAAGCAATGTCCATCCAATCAACTCGGAGAAAATAACAACTCCATTTGCAACCACAATAGGAACCCTGTGCGGACGAGTGTTGAAAAGTCGCTTGCGCGATCCCGTCATGTGTGAAGTGCACCCTGAGTCTGGGTTCCATCTTGGGTCAGTGAGTGATGTAGTGGAAGCAGAAAGGACACTTGCATTAGGGGCTTTGGTCGTCACAGGACCCTTTGTTGGTCTGGGCTTGCCAATCAAGTCCAAGAACTTGAAGCAGTTTACACCCAGATGCCCAGACTTGCCACAGAACATGCAAATTACAGGTGTCTGAGCAGGGTTTGTCACAGCAGGCAATGCAGATGATGAGGGTGTTTGGGAGGGGAGAGCTGCAGCCAATGCAAGGCCAGACAGTGGACTGATCTGGCTGGTGTCACCTTCCTGATGAGCGGTCCTAAATGCCTGGTGATTGGCATAGGCCTGTTCGATGTCTGACACCTTGAGATCAGCAGAAGACTGCTCAAATGGTGCCTTGAGGACGGAGAATTGTCCTTCATCAGGAAGGGCCATAAGAAGAACCACAGATTGTAGTTCCTCGTCGGCTTTTGTAAGGTCAAAGTCCGCAGACCTTGAGTCCTTAAGCAAGCGCATAGCAGCAGAAACACGACCAGTGAGTGACAAAAGACTCTCATCCTCCCGAAGGTGAATGGAGGTCAGTGTTTTGTAGGCATTGAAGCGAGCTCCAGCCTTTCTTGGAGCGAAAATAGACTCCAAGAAGTCCCACATAGCTTTGGGATCATCTTCATGCTGCTTAACGAGGGGCTTGACATCCGAGCCCAACATGGACCATAGAATGCCAGCACACTTCTCTCTGCCTGCAAGATCATCTGGATTAGATGACGTTGCTATGCAGTGGCCAAACACCTCCTTGCGACGCAAATAGGCTTTAGCATCGCTCTTCCAATCAGAGAAGAGTTTCTCCTTGGATAGAACAGGGACAAGAGCAAAGTCTGAGTCTGACATGATGTGGATGAAGAAGGTGAATGCGCAGGAAGATGGGATGATAAGCTAGAACCAACTGCCAGAAATGGACAGATGGCGCCCTCAGGAGTGTGTGTGCGAAGAAGATGTAGGTAGTGTATGTAACTGGTTCTAATGAACACCCAGTTGTAAGGCACTTGGGCCCTAATCCCAGAATCAACGGATTGACTACCGTTTGTTTTCTGGAGAATCAAAGACTACCTCACAAAAGAGGATTTGTCCCAACAGTTGGTGCTCCTATCTACTAAGACTTAGGCACACAGACACTATAAGGACAGAGAAAGTGATAAGGAAAATGCGCAGATGGAATGGATGAGAATCTCAGAAGTGGTTCCAGAGAGTCAGAGGGCGGGGCCCATAACCTGTTAAACAGGCAAGCACAGAGGTCTGGAGTCAACAGTAAGAACTCTGTTAGATTGCATGAGAGAGAACTACTTGCCTGGAGTCAACAGTAAGAACTGAAGATCCAGGACAATGCTACTCTACTTATATACCTATGAAGACAATAAGAGTAGCTAGAACAATAAGATGTGTACCAACACAATAAGAACAATAAGAACAATAGAGACGAGATATGTATCAAGACAATAGAGACAATAGAGACAATAAGATCTGTATCTGACATCTGTCAGATATGTATCAGATATGTATCATAAAGGATCAATCAGGATCAAAGAACAAGGATCATAAGGATCAGGAATAGGATCACATAGGATCATAAGTAAGGATCAGATAGGATCAGATAAGTATCATAAGAGCGAGAATGATAGAGTCAGAAACAGGTTCCAACACCGCTCACCCAATTCCTCACCCGGCCAAGCCAGTGGTTCACCCGCAGCGCGAGTGCCAGTGCCAGTATCCCTCGATGCCGACTTACCGCGAGCAAGCACATCGAGCGTGGCGCCGCGCGCAAGACTAAGATCTCGCGCCCGACGGATCTGCGGTCGATTTTAGACAAGGAGGGCTATATGGGCGTACCGGGCAGTCGGTGAGTGGCGTTTCCTCTTATTCCCGATTTTTTTCTGCTCTTTCCCTCGTTTTCGTGGGGGTTATTTTTGGGCGGCGTCGGGCTTAGGGGAGATTTGATTCTGCACGGGCATTTGTGACCTTCGCGGGAGCTGCCCCGCTTGCGTTTCTTGCTCCCCCCCCGTCGAAGCCCGAGCGGTTACTGCTGGACCGTGCACGACGTCCATTCCGTCTGTACGCACGGTCCGCATGCCGTGCCAGCACCCCCGCATACCTTTTGGGGTCCAAGCTCTTTTTGCCTTGCCTTGGCTTTGCCCTTCGAGAGCCTTCGAAACTCTCTTCCCGGGACGCTTCCCTCTTCACCTTGGCTCCCGCATCATTTTTGTATGCGTCGAGAACGCGCACTTTTCGCTCTGCCCACGCGCGAAAATGATGCTTGGCACCCCACCCGCTTCTCGGACCCGCATTGTGGCGCTTCGCTCCACAGATAACGCGCCCCTATCCGTCTTGTCTGCTTAACATTTTTCGGTAGAATGATTGAACCCTTTTGTCGCTGGCGATTGATTGTCAGTGATGCCTCGACATTGTGGGCAGCAGCGGCCCCGTATTGTTCATCGTCTGTTTTAATCGTATTGGCTGCGTCCGTGACGAGTCTCGCATTGGATTCATCCATTCATTTCTCTTGGTGGTGATTCTGAATCATTTCTTGTGGGTTTAGCCCAGAAAATTGAGTGACAAGGTCTGTACCATCAATTTTTATTTGTTCATCAAGCGCAGGAAATATGGCCCTGCCACTATCAGTGCCTTCGTTAACTGATCTCATAGACCTCGCCTTCGATGTAGTCCTTTGCTTCAAAGCTGAGGTACGCGGGGCAATTTCAGCTAAGGATCGAAAGGCGATTCCAACATGGGGCACCGGTCCTGCAAAAAGTTGGTGGGCTTCAACGTCCAGCGAAAAAACCGTGTTAAAATATCTTGGTTGGCCGGAAATATATCGGCCGGGCCGCTTTCGATTTAGCTGAAAAATAGTCAGCCCGTCTCGAGAATTATCGACTAACATCACCGATTCCGTACTCAGAAATGGAGCCTTCAAGTCGGTTCTGAGCATCGAGTGAGTGAGTCAGTGGCGCGTCGCAAGTGGTCGCTTCTCTTTTTCGTACCACCGCGTACGTGCCGCCCCCATCTGTCTCCTCCGCTCGTGAAGACCTCTGAGCTCTGCACTAGCTCGAATTTAAACTGGGTTCTTTGGGTCTTCTGTCTCAGGCTGGTCTTCTCTCCGGGAACTTTTGTTCTATCCGGTCTTCCAGAGTCTTTCTGGATCTGTTTTCACTATCGTGAGCGGTTTTTTGCAAGTATAAGAGCCACTCCCACATTGTGTTTCCTCATTAGAATTTTAAGGCGGATTGGAGTTCGTGGTGGCGCGAGACAAAGGTGCGCAATGGGCGCATTCTGTTTTGAAGTTTCGCTCATTGCTTGTTCAGGTACAACTCCAACATATTGTCATGGTACAAACGCCACAACGCTGGGTCTCCTTCACACCATGTTAATTTGAATACTGAGATCTATAATCAACTTAAAATCAATACGCCGTGTATGTGTATGCCAAAGACAGAGTAAGTTGGTAACGTAACATGTGGGCGGTAGAGAAACAGAATAAAACCTGGATGATGCCGGCAGAGCAAGGCTTACAGTAGCTATGAATATTTGACGACTACTTGAACTTTAGGAAAAGGGGGCGCACCTAGGTCTGACTCGTGCTGGCCTCAAGACACTTGAATGATCACGGTTCAACGTGCTCGGCTAAACAACAGAAAATCAACTCAACCCGGTGGCCCGCAAGAAAAATGTCGGGGACCTTCCACACGGTACTCAGGTTTCCAAACGCCATCCTCAACCCGTTTCCATTCCAAAGTAGTACTTTTAGTCCTCAAATAAAAATACGTCCATCATTCACATCAAAATCGGATCTACAAAACAAAATCTCCTCCGAACCTCCCGTCCAGACAGAACAAATTATAATACCATGAGCTCCTGGGTAGGCACGGGGAGTTCCTGAATCCCGAATTCATCCGTAATTTCCCTGGAGGCGCGCGAAAAACCTGAAACCTTGGTCGACCTTCCGGTCTTCAGCCTCCTCGCAAAAAGATGCATAAATATTGAGACCCGTGGGTCTACCACTCCGGAAAAGCGTGTCATCCTTGTGCAGGGGCCATGCTAATCTTCTCTGTATCGTTCCAATTTTTCGTATGACACCCCGAAGGGGTCGAAGAGGTAGGGAAATTTCAGGAACTGATCGTCTAAACGATGTACCTTGCGCGGCGCACCGAATTCAGGAACCGTTACGTAATATACCGTGTCTATCTGACGAGAGGTGTGGAGTTTATCGGTGAGGCGGAGGGCTGTTCTGTGCGAGTGAAGCGAATACGCAGGTGATTTCCGATCGTTATGGTTGGAGGAGCTGAACCTCCGATCAAGATTTGTGTTGAAATTGGTTAATTCTGCGGTTTCAACAGTTGGTGACCACCATCGAAAGCAAAGTGCTTTTAGGTCCGGTGTGTGAGCTCCCGATACCAACCTCCATGGATTTGGATTTTGATGTCCCAAAAAATTCAACCACTGCCAGCTGTTCTGAGTTATGTTCAAAATCGCTGGGAGGTTTGCCTTATTCATATTTTCCGCGAATCGCAGCATCTCACCGGTAAAGCCTGCATCCAAGGATTCGCAGCCCGGCAACGATAGATGCTGCCTCATGCTATCTTGAAGTTGCCGGGCATACATAGGTGGATACATGGGTGCTAAATCCAACCTGCAACGCATCGGATCCGAGTCCCAGCCATAAAATTGACCACTACTAATAAATGTTCTGTGCACCCAATTGCCGCCGTAAGCCTGTATGGATGTTTGAACTCTAGACTAGGGCACAGCATCGACGAGAATCTTCTTTTAAAGGCAGCGTTGGCTATTTTGCCGCGCATAGCGTGGTCTGCATATCGTCACTTTGAAACGACCGCGTTCTTCTACCTTTCTCAGTTTCATCTACGGCCTACTGTGCGGCGTCCAGTGATTAAATCCCAAATCTTGTACGATATATAGGGGTGCGATGTGTATCGATAAAGTCTAGTGTAGTCGAGCGAGCTTTATCGCAGCGGAACGAGAAAGCACCCATGATTCCACCCATGTATTTCGCCAAATCCGCCCTCCTCACCTTTACCTTTGCGCTGACCCTGGGCGTCACCAGCGTGTCCCGTCCCGCCATCACCAACGTCGCTGCCACGACTCTCAACAACCACAACATTGGTCTCAACAGCGACCAAAGCTGCTCGAATGCGGGCGACTGGTGTGGCTTCGATTTCGACGGCGAGGTCAACGAGATCTTCCCGTGCTGCGACGCGTTTCTCACGTTTTCCCTGACGTTGGTGGGATGAGGCCCCCCGCACGTTCGATACCTGTCTGCACCCGGCGATGGCCAACTTGTGGCTTGGGCGTAGGTCTGTAATTAGCGTTGGGCGTGAGGACGATTCTGCGGATATGCAGGCGGATGGAACAACTTGGCTGATGTGATTTGCGTTCCCTGAACTTGAAGCATGTTTAGGCCGGATACCGGACGGACAATTTCTACGTAGTGGCTTCGAGTTTCATGAATTCTACTTGACTCCCTGTGTGTTGAATTACGTCACTGCGAACATCGGAAGGGCTGATTATGCAAACAATTTGTCTGAAATCCGATGTTCGGATTCTCGGGGACATTTATTCTTCAAATCCCGAAAATGGATTTTCTATTAGGTTTGATCCGGAATGTGAATTCAATGTTTGAACATTGAACTTGCAGTTGAATGCGAAAGAGTCAGACGTGTGCGTTGATATGTTCAAGCTGCTTGGACTCGGTCGAACTGTCTAATTAACTGAGCTGCAAGATTGATCATGGTTCAGAAACGGCGGTTGGGTGAGGCTCAAGCCTAAGCGTTGGGCGAAGATTTCGTGTCTGATCGTATAGAGTGGGTTTAGTCAGGTAGGGATTCGCCTGGATCCGTATTGAATCAAACGAAATCATCAAACTCTCGATAGAAATTGAGTCAGCGTTTAATTCTGGTTTGTCAACAAGATATGAGTGGATTTGGAAGCGATGCGTTTACTAGGTTTGGTATGGTCGTGCGTCTTTCGGTTTGAATTCAATCATGAGTGTTGGTTCACTGGGCAGGGTTTTGAAAATGTAGCGAGGGTTCAAAAATAAACAACTGGAGGGGAGATTCAACTACCTTACGTCCATCGTCAGGTACGGTCCGGCATCTAAAACTATATATCGTTCCAGACAACGGAATTGTGAAATAACTCAATTATCTTTCTTGGATAACGGAAATTGGGATTATCAGACTCAGACCGACAATTTCAAGTTCCGCTCACTACCAGCTCAAAACAAGGGTTGAAAACACCATATAGTGAAACGTGTGGCGCTGAGTGTCCTTCACACCATGTGAATTTGAATAGTGAAATCTCTCAGAAGCTACCGGCAAAGCATTGGCATGTAAAATTCGCCCGGGAATGTCAATTCGGAGACTAATAATACAGCCCCTGTTGCCGAGTAAGGTTGTACAGAGTCGGCCCATCCATCCAATTCCACACCAGATCATCATCATAGTACAAAAAATTGTCCCCGTCTACCTGCGGCATCTCAAGCATCTGCTCAACGGACGTCTCGCGCTCGTTCAACGCAAGCTTTTGATCGGAATGTCTAAAATCCAGAGATCCATGGAGGGAAGTGTCGCTGTTTGCAACTGTGGATTCTTCGAGACGCCGGAGAGCCTCCTCGTTGGAGGTCTTGCTGACGCTACTGAGTTCTTCCTCATTCTGTTCGAAATCTTGAACGTATGCAACGGCTGCTTTTAGATGGAAGCGCTGCAGTGAAGCGATGACAAGTGATTGTGAGTTCGACAGCCGGCGCGATGTGACCATGTCAGCGAACGCTGGAAGAAGCTAGAAAATGCTGTCAGACGAATGCGAGTTGACACGATGATTCACCTACCCCATCGTAACTGTTTAGTTCTAGCGAAATATCGATGAGGTTGGGGAGGAGTGCATCGTCGCCCACGCTACATGTCAGAGATTCCACCAACCCGGGCAAATTTCCTCCGTCTGTGTTCCAATGGAATGATGTGAGCGTAGGAAAACCGCGCAACAAACCAACAAGTGTGTCGACGGGTAGAGCCGCCGATGAAGCCTCGAACATTGTGATGTGCAACGACTCGAGCGGGAATCTCCAGCGAGCGGTGAGGTTCGTAAGCGCCGGAAGAACAAAGGTATTCGCATCTTTGCTAGTGGTCACCATGAGAGACTTCAACTCTGGAACGGACAGTTTGTCGAAGGCGTCGATGAATGAATGAGGGACGATCCCGTCAAACTGTCTTTCCCGGTCTATCCAGGAGATTTCCAATGTGTGAAGACTGGGTAGGCGCAACTCCCGTGTCGGGGACGGACCGAACCGCGTGTCGGGGCCGAGATTCACCACCAGGTGAGTCAGGTGCACGGTTTGTGAGAGGATACCCGCGAGCTGAGATGGGGAAATGCATCGTGTATCGTATCCGACGAGGAACTGGAGACGCGAGAGTTGGCTCCATGGGATATTTGACAGCGTATCGTGAATACAATCATCGTACGAGTGAATCGTGAGATTGCGCAAGTTCGTGAGTTGATGTGGAGGAGGGAAAAGCGCTGGAATCCGTGAGCCTGAATCTTCAACGGGAAGTCTCAGGTTCAAGGTCCCGATCGCATGGCAGTGTGTGTGGAGAAGCTCCACTGCCCCAATCCAGTAACTGTCTTCTCCGCATCCGAGATACGGCCAGATAAGCAAGTGGAGAGGCACCGACGCGGCTCTGCGCAGCCACGAGCGGTAGAATTGCAGCGGCAGCGTTCCGGTATCCGCGTAATGCAGTTCGCACCACAGTGTGGGGGTGTTCAATGCGGCCGCCCGCCACGACGAGCAAACGCGCAGAATATTGAGGGTGGCTTGCATCTCCACGTCCAGAGGACCCCAGTTGAAATTCTGGGAAGAGGGCACTTGACACTGGAGGAATATCTCGGATAGAATCTCCGGGAGCAGCGTCTGCGCGCGGCCGAGTGCGAGGGTTCCCGAAAATGATGCTAGTTCGATTGATTCCCGAGACTGCTGGGATTCCAGCTCGACCAGCATGCTCTCGAGCTGACGCCGCGACGATTCAGAGGCGATTTGACGCTTTAGCCGGTCGATTGCGTCCGCCAATGCCTTCTTTCGAGTCGAAAACGGCCCCTGGCAGCTGAGATCATTTTCGAGTTTAAGCAACTTCTGCTGGTTGGCCACTGGGTCGAGATGGCGTTTTAGTTCCTTGATCCTGGCCACCAGGCGCGGCGCGTTCATATCGAGCTCGTGGTATCGGGCGTGGCTTGGGGAGACAGGACCAGCGACTGTAGTCATAGTGAATCTAAAATCAAGGTCGTCAGTGGAAGCAGTAGACAGTTGACGCCAAGGCATACTTGAGTAAGGGGGAAACAAAGCAGAGAGGGAGAGGCGATGAATACGTCGCTGAATTTCGATGTCTTATGTACCCAACAATTGAATGGGTGTGATGGAAGATGTGAGTCAAACGGGAATCAAACGCCGGCACCGTTGAACGGTACCGGAAGTTGAATTGCCCGGGGAACCGTACTGACTTGCTCAACGCGAGCGTGCGTGCTCATCAGTCAGGACGGGATGCTGCGTGAGTCGAGAGCGCAGCGACAAAAACGCAAGGAATGAGCCGAAGGAAAGCCGTGGTCCGTGGATGGCTCCTCCGAGACGCGCGGAAGGCGTAGCGTTGAACATGAACGAGCGCCGGGAAAGCGGGCTGCCCAACTGGATCTGGGTCCCCAGACAAAAGGGATGGACATGGAAGTCATACACCGCAAATTGAAAAGGATGTTTTGTGGACACCAAGCCAAGGAGGAATGTGCTGATGTTGAAATATTAAGAGCCGACGTGACCTCGGTTTGTCGACAATCAGAAAATCATCTTTGTGTCAATGTGAGGTTCAGGGCCAAAATTCTCATATTGCCATTCAACACGGTGAGGTCAACTTGATCCCACCGGTGGGCCTCAGATTGCGCCCCCATACACATCTTGAAGGTAGCAAATTTACGGCTGGAATGGAATAGCGGGACGTACCAGATGAGAAAAACAAGGACAGCTGCGTTGAGATGCCTGGCAGCAAATTGAGAAGGCGCAGCGAATCGAGGCGAGGGAATTGAGACGAGAGATGGTTGGTGTTCGGTGTCACACTAGGCTGCTTGTGATGTTAGTGAAAGGGCGATTATTAAGATCGCGCACGTAGATTCAGTAATGAAGGTTCCGAGAAGGACAAGGTTCGGTGGAGCCTTTGTGAGGGGAGGTTGGCTGCTGACTTGGAACATACGATTCCAATCTGAAAAAAAATCTAGCGGGCCCGCTTTGGACTGAGCGCATCACATGCTTGGAAAGTACAATTGGAGGATTCAAGTGGAGCTGCACCGGATAGGTAAGTGTCAGTGTACGTTCAAGCAAAGCAAGGGAAAAAGAAAAAACAGGAGAATACAAAGTCGGCAAGCTCGACTTACCGCCTACCTCAGTCAGGAACGCCACTCGTGCTGGGAAAGTTTGAAGTGGAAGGGTCATCGGAAATTGATGTCGCGAATTTCCACTCGGCATTTCGAACTTCATCACCGCTGATAAGGCGGAACAGTTCACGTCTGGCAACGTAAATCCCACCCCATTGTACATAATACCTGACATGGACGTGGCAAATCATTCCGGGGGTAGATAGTGTCAAGTGCCACGGCGTTGACGGTTAATTTTGAGTGAAGGGTAAGTAACGTACAGGAACAATACTGGCGTGCGGCGTCCGAATCGGCGGGGTTGTGGAAGCGGAGGGGCAGATCAGACAGAGTCTCAGAGAGTGGGAGTTGAAGTTGGGGGTGCGCACCTATCACCTCCCCCAGTCCAACTATGCCGGTGATCAACAACAACGAAGTCCGGAGGTATGTACTTATGTTTCGGCGGTAGATATTTTAGAGCTGGGGCGATTGCGAATAGAAGACGGACCCAGGTCCGTTGGTCGCAGCCCAATTCAATTCAATTTGATTCAATGATCTGTGCCAACGGATGTTGCCGGTGCCGAGCGCGCACCGACGGACCCGGGTGTTGCTGGCCATGGGCGGCGCCCTGAGTCGAGGTGCCCCGACGGGTGAGGTTAACTTGAGAATATCGATTCAAGATAATACTGGAGTTTTCAAGATGAATACGGACGCACGCGGGGCATTATTGTTATAATTAGGACCGGAGAGATTATAATCCACAGTGAGTCCAATGGAGTGAATCCTGCGAGTTCCGTGGGAGAGAGGGTGTTCTATTCTACATGTGCGCGCCAAGGTTGCGGACGGTGGATACTCGATCGAGTAAGATTAAGGTTTTGTTTGATTTTGAGTTTGAGTTTCGGGGTCAGCCGGACTGCGTGGAAATGATGTTTGGTGTGGAGTATCTAGAAGGTTAGCAGATGTAGATAAGAAACGCCGGAGAAGGTACGTACGATTCTGGACAGAGATTGGTTCGTTCTCTGATCATTTGCGGTAGTGAAGAGAGGAAAGTAAGGCAACCAAAAATTAATACTCCGAGGCAAGTTGGATCTGACCGCCTCACGTTTATTGAATTCGACGAGCTGCGTCGGCGCCTCCGAGTTTGGGCGCACTGCGCGTCGGTTCGTTCCATGATCATTTGCTGTAGTAAGGCAACCAAAAATCAAGGAAAGTTGGATCTGACCGACACGTTCATTGAATTCGATAAGCTGCGTCGGCGCCTCCGAGTCTGGGCGCACTGCGCATGGATGGATCCTGGCGCTCGGGGAGTTTTTCAGTCCGTTGATATTCGAGGGCGATGAGTCACTGGGCGCTGGGCGCTGGGATCTAAGTGTTTAAGTATCTAAGTATCTGCGTTCTGAGGATTCAGATTTGATCGGGGTAAATGACCGAGAAGTCAGAAAAGAATAGCGTATATGTCAATCTGAAACTGGGACGAGAGTTGCGGGTGAGAGGAGAATGTGTTGCGTTGACTTGCAGTCGGGAAGAGAAGAGGAGCGGGGGTAAAGCGGGGTGGAGAGGTTCGATCGAATCGGAGCCAATGGACGTGGATTGAATATCAAGTTCGTACTTTGGGCCTCGCGGCTTATTCAAGCCGTTTGCAGCCATAGGTGTATTAGCCGGTGTAATCTTTTTGGGACAAAACCCAAAAGCAAAAGGAAGGCGCTGATTGCGGGGTGCACACGCCGTCCGCGGACGATCAAGCACCCGAGAAGCCAAATGCCAGATGGACGATCGCTGTCGATGTGAAACATGGAGAAGCAGCAGTGTCAGAAAATCAAAAGAAGGATCAGCCGCCGTGCGCATCAAGCCAACTTGAGGAAGAAAGATGTCAATGGGTACTGTTAGATGGCAAGGAGAAGCGTGTGGGTTGTTCGTTGTGGAGCCCCAGAGTGTTTCATGAAGTGTTTAATGCGGATTGAATTAGGGGTCTAAATTTGTGGCGGCAGAATAGGTTCAACCAAGAAAACAATTCCGAGGAGGCCAGCGGAGACGAGCGAGCGATCTCCGACGGGCTTGCTCTGTATGGGTGGACGAGTGCGCGCGTTCTGAGTCGAAGCGACGACGCGAACGCTGGCGGGATGATGATCAGAGGACTTGAATGTTGGGATCACTAAGGCGCATCTGCTGGCAGCGAGAAGAAGCACGGCGCAGCCGAAAGAGTCGTACGATTCGCAGAAAAGACCTTTCTATACTTACTTGCCAGTAGGGATGCGAGACAGAGAGGAATCGAGAAAGTGCTGAAGGAAGGTCGATGGAAGGGCAGGAGACAAGAGGAAGCGAAAGAAAGCGGTGCGGAGATAACGTACGACAAACCCCAAAATGGAATTACATAAACACACTCAAAATACACAACGCGTATATTCTGGGCACGTGGCGATAACTTGCTCTCCTCCTCCTCCTTCTCGTTCTTTCCTCACGTCCTTTAGGGCCCCATGCAATAGGTCGATTGCGGGTGTACACGGACTCCGAATCGACTACGAAGGAATACGACACGAAAAAAATTGGGGTCCAGGCTTTGCTTTTACTCGGGCTTTTCTTGACACGCTTTGGACGACTACGCACTACGGCCTAGGCAGGGAGGGAAACGAAAATGCCTAAACCCACTACGCTTGCCCCGCCGCCACCCTCACCAGGAGCGCCCCCCACACCCTCGCGCGCCCCGCTCACCCAATTCCTCACCCGGCCAAGCAAGTGGTTTGGCCGCAGCGCGAGTGCAAGCGCCAGCATCCCTCGATCCAGTGGAGACGACTTTCCGCGAGCAAGCACATCGAGCGTGGCCAATGGCGCCTCGCGCAAGACCAAGATCTCGCGCCCGACGGATCCGCGGCCGATTTTAGACAAGGAGGGCTATATGGGCGTACCGGGCAGTCGGTGAGTGGCGTTTCCTCTTATTCCCCACTTTTTTCTGCCCTTTCCGTCGTTTGGTGGGGTTTATTTTTGGGCGGCGTCGGGCTTGGGGGAGATTTGATTTGATTCTGCACGGGCATTTGTGACCTCCGCGGGAGCTGCCTCGCTGGCGTTTCCTGCGTCCCCCCGTCGAAGCCCGACCGGTTATACGCCACTGCTGGATCGTGCACGACGTACCATTCCGTCTGTACCCACGGTCCGCATGCCGTGCCAGCACCCTCCGTATACTTTTTGGGGTCCAAGCTCTTTTTGCCTTGCCTTTTGCCTTGCCCTTCGAGGCTCTCGTCGCGGGACGCTTCCCCGCTTCACCTCGGCTCCCGCATCATTTTTGTATGCGTCGAGAACGCGCGCTTTTCGCTCGGTCCACGCGCGAAAATGATACTTGGCACCCACCTGCTTCTCGGACCCGCATTGCGGCGCTTCGCTCCACAGATAACGCGCCCCTATCCGTCTTGTCTGCTTGACATCTTTCGGTGGCGGAATGATTTAACCCTTTTGTCGCTTGCGATTGATTGTCACTGATGTCGAGGCATTGTGCCCGGTTTTTCGCCGGGTGTTTTAATCGTATTGGCTGCCCCCGTGACGAATCTCGCATTCGTTCTTTTCTCTTGGGGGTGATCCTACTCGCTTCAATTTCTGGGCGCATCAGCGTCGGGCGTGGGCATTTTTGCGCATTATATGGTTCTACGCGGTGCATCCTCGAATATTATTTTCCTTTCACGCTTTATCGGGCCTTGCGCGCCCTGCGACCCCGCGTACGCGACGTGTTCCGCTCATTTCCATTTCTGCATTTCGCGTTCCCTTCCCGAGTCAAGCGCTTCTGTCCATCTTGTACTTGGTACTCGACGTAGGTGGAAAGCTGAGAGATCTTCCCGGGGATGGTGGTGCATGGGCAAGCGTCCGGTGCGCGCTGCGTCGGGATCCTTGTGTGGTGCTCTCCTATGCAGACGTCTTCCTTCAGCTTGGGCTCATTCATTTTTCTTATGTCTGATTCCTCTTTTCTCGTCTTTTACTTGCTTGACGACTTCTTGTCTCTCCCGCTCCCTCATCTACCCCTCCTTCTTTCACTCACTCTTCATTTCCCCAGATCCGTCCTCGACCTTACCCGCCCCTCCCTCAACCTCTCCTCCTCCGCCTCTTCTCCCATGGCCGGCACGGCACACGCCAAATCTTCCCTCGACCTCCGCTACGCGCCGCCTCCCTCTCCCGCCCGCTCGGCGCACAAAATGTCGACCCACCCTCATGGCAATAATCAAGTCTACGGCAACGGCGGCGGCGGGATCTACGGCGGGGGCGGTGGGAACGGGGACCTCCGCACGACGTCAAGAAGGGCGTGGGCGCATTCCGCCGACGACCTGCGTGCGCTTCCGTCGCCGGTGCCAATTCCGTCGCCGCTCCATACCCAGAGCCATAAGAATCCCGTCCCGTCTCCTGCGAGCTCGACGTCCGCGAGCCCGCCGAGCGCGACTAGCGATGCCCACCCTGCCCCCTACGGCCAAGGCGACGCTCAAGGCCCAGGGCAAGCCCACGCACGACAGCAATCCACATCCGCCGCCTCTGTGCTGCGCGTCAACACGAGCATCAGCTTCGTCGACAAGGTCGCGGCGTACCGGGGCCGCTCGGAGTCGACGCCGCTCACGGGGCACAGTGGGACGCCGCACGGGCACGCGCCGACGCTGACGCCGATCAGCGGGTCTACGGCGACGCCCAGCACGGGGGGGACGCAGATGGGGACGCCGAGCACGGCGGCGACGACGACTTACATACACAATAATGCTGGTGTGGGGAGCGGGATGGGGAGCTTCACCGGCGCGCCCCTCACCACGGCGCCTCTGCAGATGCAGATGGCCAGCACGACGGCGTCCTACCCGCACGCCAACTCGCTCCCGGTAGACATCCCCGACGCGCCGACGCCGCCGTTCTACTCCCAGCGCAAGCGCACGGATTCAGAAAGGAGCGCACGGAGCGCACGGAGCACGGGCGGTGTGAGCGCGCGGAGTGCGGGTGGGGTCAGCGTGCGCAGCAACGACGGCGGGCAGAGCGCGCGGAGCGGCGAGGGGAGCCCGGGGTCGACGCCGCCGAGCGCGAGCGGCGCGAGTATGAATATGCGGCGCGGGAGCGGGATGGCGTGGCCCGCGATTTCGAGTCCGGGGCCGCATCAAGGGGGTGGGGGGGCGAATGGCGGTGTGATGGTGATGAGGGAGCGCAACGGCAGCGGCGGCGGCTCGCCCGTGTCGATCTCGATATCGGCCCCGCTCCTTGCTGGGCCGGGGTCCGGTGCGGGAGGGGGCGCAGATGCGAGCGGGTATGGATTCGGGGGCGCGAGCGGCGTGCAGGGACAGGGTAGGTGTCTTTATAGCTTTTTATCTTTGCCTGGGATTCTCTTAGCGAGTCTTGACTTGCACCATTCGTTCTGTCCTCTTCCCTGCCTCATTCGATCCTTCACTGACCACGCTTTTTCTCCCCTGTGCAGGCGGTATGGCACCGGGGCCTGTTCACACCCGCTCGCACAGCTTCACGCCCAAGCTGTCGAGTCGGCTCGCGAATCTGGGCGGGACGAGTCCCGCAAGGAAGAACAGCGCGGGGGAGCTGGACGACGGGAATGGGAAGGATGGTAAAGAGAAGGAGAAACGCGGGGTAGGGTTCCCGTTCCATTTCGGCGGGGGTAAGTCGTTGCGCTTGCCGTGTGCTTGGATAAAGTTCTGACGTGGATTTTTTGATTCCTGTAGGCGCGACGCAGAACAAGAATCACCCATCCGCGCCGAATCCCGACGCCGCGCAGCTACTGGCGCCGCCGCACATTATCCTCGAGCCCGCGCCCGAGGGTGATGGCGCCTCGTCCGCGAACCCCAGAAACACCACGTACACCCTGCGCAATACCACCTACGTAGACGCCTCCGCCGACAAGCGCGCGTCGCAGATAATATACGCGACGGGGTTCGTGAACCGCCTCGTCACGCCCGCGCTCGCGGACCCGCGCGCGTGGAAGCCGTTTAGGATGGAAATACGCGGCACGAAGGCCGTGCTGCATAAGCCGCCGAGTGACCGCGCAGCGGGGATCAAGGACTTGTTTGCGGTGGGGGTCGTGGAGGACGTGGACGACGACGAGGGCGCGGCTGCGGCGGGTGTGAACGGGAGTGGGATCCCGGAGGAGATGGGTGGGGGCGGCGGGCAGAGGAGGGATGGCGGCAGCGTAGGAAGGAAGAAGCGGGCGTTTTGGGGGAGGGGGAGACATCCGGGCTTGAGCGTAGCGGGGGCGGATGGGGTATTCGCCGCGGACGAGGGATCGAGGTCGAGGGGGAGGGTGGAGAAGGGGACGATGGAGGCGCTGGTGCACGAGCTCGTCTTCGCGACGGTGTTCCTGACCGCGGACGCCGTCGGTGAGGAGGCTGAGCGCCGGGAGGAGGAGTGGAGGGGTTATGCACTAACCGTGCTCTTCTCCCTGCCTCTTGTCGCGGGCCGTGCGCGCGTGGAGGGCGAATTTGTGCGCTGTGCGACTTACTTCGTCGCCGGCGCGGCACCGGAGGAGGTCGAAGCGCAGCGCGCGCGGGTGGCGTGGATGGCACACGAGTACCTGCGCTTCCATGGTGTGCCTATCGATGCGGCCGCATGGGAGGACTTCCGCGCCGAGACGCTCCCCGATGTCGTCTTCCCCGCCACGCAGTCCGTTCCCAGCGGCCTCACCGCGTCTGCCTCGACGGCGGCCATGCACACCCCGACCCCGATGGGCAGCCCCGCTCTGGCGGGAACACCGTTTTCACCACGACCTGAGGGCAACGCGCGCATGGTGGGGCTGCTCGACGCGCTCGGCGTGCGGGAGCCCATCGTCCCCTCCTCTCCAGCTGGCGGTGCGTCCCTCTTGGCACCGCGCTCACCCGCCATGCGTGGAGGACTGGCGTCGCGGATGCCATGGGCGGCGCTCGAGACAGAGGGCCTCACGCGTGACGTGCTCCTCGCGCTTGACCCGCACGTCCTCGCGCGCAGCCTCACCCTCTTTCACCGCGCAATCCTCGAGCAGACACCGGAGAACCCCACCGCCGCGTTCGTGCTCGACCCCTCTGCAGACGGCGCGTGCCCACCGCTGTTTGGGACAGACGCAGCGCCGCATTGGCTCACGAAGCTGCTGCTGGTCCAGATACTCGGCGCGGATACGGGCTCGGGCACGGTGCATGGCGGAGAGGGGGGCAGAGTGGAGGTGCGGGTCAAGGCCCGTCGTCGCGTACACACTCGAGGAGCGAGACGATTAGCTGCTGGGCGCGCGTGGGGGAGTTGTGTCGCGCGGCGGGCGACGAGTGTACGTGGCGCGCGATTGTTGCGGCGCTATGTTGTCCGCCCGTGGCGCGCTTGGATAAGGTGTGGCGGCGGGTGGAGACGGGGGCGGTCGCCGCAGTGGAGGGGTGGGCGCAGTTAGAGGGCGAGGGGTGCGAGGTGCGGGAGCCAAGGGTGATGCCTTGGGGTGGGGAGATTCCACTCCGCTTGAAGGAGCAGATTGAGGCGGCGAGGGGCGGTGAGACGGGTGGGGCGGAGGAGGCGCTCCTAGTCGCTCCGATGGAGCGTGCGCTCGATCTATTCGAGGGATTCAGGAAGCAGTTCTTGGTGTGCCCACGACGGGTGTCTCTTACAGAGGACGAGGTGGGGGAAGATGTGAAGCTGATGATTAATTACTGGCGAGAGAAATTAGCCGAGGGCGTTGGCGGGGCTGGCGGTATTGCGGCCAAGTTTGTCAGGTAGGCAGCTCGCATTTTCCCATCATGAGCCTATTCACTAACCTTTTTCAGGATCGATCAATTTATGTCGCTGTCCCTTGCCGCGGAGCCTCGTCGCAAATGCCTCTTCGAGCCGCATTATTGGACGCGCGCCGCAAACCAAGCGGCGCCGTTTGCGTCCCTGATTCCCCTGCTCTTCCTCGACCCTCTCCCCACCTCCTCCCTCATCGATCGCGGTCAGCTGCTGCGTGGACGCGTAGACAGTGACACTGATCCACGACTTCTACGCCTCGATCCGCAACGCCTAGACCTCCACCATTCGCCGCATCAGCCGCGCAGAGACCTCAGCGGCCTTCCGGGGCTCACGATTCCCATCTACGATGGCGCCGTGCTTCTCACCGTATCGCGCGGCACCGAGGGCGAGTCGTCGGCGAGTTCTCGTCCGTCCTCGCGGCTCCCCTCGCGACCTCCAAGCTCCGTCGTCCCTGACAGCATCGAAGTGGGGCTGGGCCGTGCTCCGTCGGTACGCGTCAAACCGGGGTCCTCGCAAGGATTGGATCGCAAGACCAGCGTCGCGCGGCGCAATTCTCTTCCTTCCCCAGCACAACGACGCACCACATTCATTGCGTCTGAGCCGTCCTCGGAGCCACCACTGCGCGTCTGCGTCGCTGCCGGTACTCTCACCTACCTCGTCGAGATCCTTGTCCACGGGCTCCACAATGTCTCCGTCTCCGTTGCTGATGACCAGGGGGAGATGTCGCTGCGAGAGGGAAAGACGCGGGAGCTTGTCGTGGATCAGATGGAGTTTTCCAAAGTGTGGTGGAATGTGTATCGCAGTCTCGTTTCGCCGCTGGTGTTTTTCGAGGTGAGAAATTCTGCTCCATGATTTCCCCTTGTGTGTTAATTTGTTCTATAGCTCCTGCGGAAGATGTACGTTCAGACACGACCGCGAGGTGCCGTTCCCTCCGTCGCAGAGTTGCTCTACGTCGCTGGCAACCGCACGGAGATCTTGGATGTCATCCGCGACTGGCTGACGCGCGGCGGCGGTGCATCCGACATGCTCGACGATCCGCAGCTTTACACCGCCGTTCACTCCTTCATCGACAGCTCGACGGAGCATGCAATACCACCATCAGCGAACGCAAGCGACCCTAACGTCGAGCAAACGTGGAGCACCCTGGCCGAGGTCCGCTCGCGGTTACGACGGACATTTGAGACGAATACCATGCGTCCGCCAGCTCCTTTCCCAGCCTTGGCACATCCATCGACCGCTGCTAATGGACGTTCTCGGCCGCAAAACCAGACTCGAGAACCGCCGGATATAGACCGAATAGAACCAGAGGAGCTCGTCGATAACCTGGACGCCATGGCTTGCGCGGCGTTTGGTAACGTCACGGAGGAGGTGCGCGATATTTCCTTTTTCGTGTCCCCCTCGTCAGTTGACCCTTGTAATAGGATCTCTTCATTACTTCTGATCTTCTGGAGGTCAGTTTTGTCCTCCTCGACTGCCAGTCTAATCTTTTTAACCAGTCAAATATTTAGGTCCAGACCGCTGATCGAATTGGCTGGTTCCTATCCTTCGTACCTAGCGAAGAAACGGTCGAGATCCAGAACATGTACTCTTACCTACAGGAGATCGAGCCGTCACCCTTCATCTCCGAGCTTGGGCAGGATTCCTTGTATCGCCTGCTCCCTCCGAGCATTCGCAGCTGTATCCGTGCTTATGTCATCCTCCGAAAATGGGCCATATCCCGTGCGTCTTTTCTTCTGCGTCCTTTGGCTTCAGCTAACGACAGGAACCAGAGCTCGTCGCGCAGCGATTGGGGCTTCAGGCGCGTCAGTCCCGCATGGAGCTCGTCCTCCGTGCCATCGAGGTAACGCGACTGCGTGCCGCTCCCAACCGAGCAAGCTCTCCCGGTGCGTATTTTTGCTGAAACGCAGGAATAACGCTGACCAGAGACCAGGCTCCCTAGCGATTGTAGACATGCCCTGCCCGCGATCCTTCGTCGAGGCGGTGCTCACCTCCGCCGTTCTCAGCGTCGAAAGTCGGCTACACACTCGGCCATGGCTCAATATCGCCATGAGCCGCGGCACACAGTGTGATTCCATCGCCGCGCTTCTCGCCCAACCTGCGACGCAGACGCTCTCTTCTACTAGAGAGCTCACCCTGGACGTCGGGTACTTCCTCGAGAGGATGCTCGAGATCATCGGAGCTCCAGACGTCATGGAGTCTGTTGTCCAGCAAGAGGCCCACAGCCTCATCAA
This sequence comes from Mycena galopus ATCC 62051, assembly GCA_014925785.1. Classification (NCBI taxonomy): domain Eukaryota; kingdom Fungi; phylum Basidiomycota; class Agaricomycetes; order Agaricales; family Mycenaceae; genus Mycena; species Mycena galopus. The sequence continues at coordinate 550,513 of WIQG01000091.1, forward strand.
TTTCGACAAGCGGAGGTGGGTGGTCATGGCCTCTTTGTTGCTGTGCCGAGGCTCACTTACCGCAGGCACCTCTCCAATCTCATCGTCACCGTGCGGAAGGGGAGCTACCGCGAGGACGTCACACGTCGTGCGTTCGAGCGCCTCAACAATATCGAAAAGGAAGTGTGGCTCCTCCAGTTTGACCACCGCGGGATCAAGGAGGAGGCGCATCGGGAAGGTACCTCGGGTCCGGGTAGCTCTCCCGCCGCTGCGCGTAGAGCTGTACGTCCTTTCCAGCGGACAATCGCGCTCCAGGTGGAGAAGAATCGACGGGACCGGACGCTCCGCACGCGAATACTCAAGGAGCGAGTCCAGGAGCAGACGAAGAACGATAAGAGAGATGAGGTGCTTAATAAAGCCATGCGCAAGCAGCCGGCGACACCACAGCAGAAGCATCAGCGGAGCAAGAAGAGCATGTCAGCATTCCTCCACTTCATGCGGCCCATCTCCAGCGCGTTTACCAACGAAACTGTCCACGCCCCTGCCGTCAAGCGCACCGCGGAAGAGCTCGACTTCGTCCCCGCCGGCAAGCCCTCCCTCGTCGTCAGCCTCGTCGAGGCCCGTGTCGCGCAGTTCATCAACAACGACCGCTCCTTCACCTTCCAGCTGGATACCGAGGATGGCGGGCACTACCTCCTCCAGGCGCTAAACAAGCAGGAGATGCGCAAGTGGCTAGACACCATCCATCGTGTCACGCAGACCGCCGCCAAACGGCGATTGACTTACCTCGGTAACCCCAAGCCCCAGCTCGCCGATCATCTCCACGATCCTGTTGCTGCATCCCGCGATCCTCTCGCTGGTCAGTCTTCTTGTATGACCCTTTCGTGCTCTAATCTGTTCTTGTAGTATTCGGCGTCGACCTCAATTACCTGCTATGCCGGGAATCGGGCACCGACGATATCCCTCCAGGCACCATTCCCTCCCTCATCGAGCGCTGTCTCATGGAGATCGAGACACGAGGCTTAACGGAGGTGGGGATATGTACGTGATAGCTCGATCGTTCTGGAAGAATCATTTGCTCATCCCTACACGCAGACCGTCTCGCCGGAGCAGCGTCCACTATTGCAGCCCTGAAGGAAGCTTTCAATCGAGGTAACCATCCACTCTCCTTCCTGTCTCAAGGGTATACCTGATTCATTTTATAGGCGAGGATCCGATCGACTCCTCGACAGATATTCACGCTGTCTGTGACTTGGTCAAGTCGTGGTTCCGCGTGCTTCCAGAGCCGCTGTTCCCTTCCAACTCCTACCATCTAGCGATAGAAGCTATGCGTCAGTACAGCCCCGTGTTATCCCGCGATGTTTCTGATCCTTGGTAGAACTCGAGAATCTCGACGATCGACTAAGCTCTACACGTAATGTCGTACAGGGTCTACCACGACCAAACTTTGATCTCTTGAAGCGGGTCTCCGAACATCTGGACAGGTATGTTGCACGTTCTCTGCCAATGATATCTTGATCTCACGAACACTCCCAGAGTCGCCGACTTCGAGGACCAAAATCAGATGACAGATGAAAGCCTGGCAATTGTCTTTGGTCCTAATCTATTACGGGCGCCGCAAGATAACTTCGCCATGATCCTGGCGAACATGGCGCACACTCACAAACTGGTTAAAACGCTGATCACTCATGTGAGTCTTGTTCAAGCGTTTCTTGGAGCTTGTCGTTGATGAAGTGTAGTTCCATGTTGTTTTCGACGAGGGCGATGTCGAGGCCGAGGGTGAGGGCGGAGAGAACGAGGAGCTGGACGAGGGAGAGGAGCAGGAACTCGAACAGGAGGAGGACGAAATTTTCCGATCGGATTCGCCGACTCATCTCGAAGATGTCGCCGAGGATGACGGCGAGAACGCGGAGGAAGAGGAGGACTTGCCACCCACCATCACGGCCGACCTTGACCAGAGCCCTTTGGATTTCAGTACACTGAGTTATACCCTACCGACGTAAAATCACTTCCGTTCTCCCTTCACTTACTTATTCCTGTCATATTCATTCGGATCCACCACGCACTTTGTATATTTATCCAGCCACACGATTTCTCTCGTTTTTTGGGTCTCTGTAGTTCCACGGACCGCATGTACTGTGCTTCGTTTTTAATGCCCCGCTTGTACTCGTATATCTCGCATAATGCTGAAGCGTCTCATCTCAGGCCGCGATGGTCCAATTTTCAGTCGTAGGACCTCAGACCTTAGAATTCAAGACGATACTTACTGTAGTACAGCGACCACAAAATGAGAGAGTGATCAACCTCAAGAGATTTCATTTGCCTTCTCGTCGCGCTCTATGTCAGCCATCTGTAGGCAGCAACCCGCAGCGTCGAAAACTGTAGTCATTTTCGCTGAATAAGGTAATGGTCAAATGTCTGATCCGACGATCTCGGACCACTTTTCCACACCATGCATCCAGCTCTCCAACTGGACAATCTGAGGCATCTTCCGCCTTCCATGCGGGTATAACTCTTCCAGATCGCTTTCTGTATGCACTGCTCACAACGTCTCCACAGCGGGCCGCACAGTCTGCCTGCTCAGCGGGCCGCACAATACAAGATATCCGACGTGTGCAGACATATCTCGCAAGCGCGACACAGGAGCAAAGCCTACTGCTGCTACCAGTGTTCTACACCAATCTAGATCCCGCAGAGATCCCTGGTTTAGCCCATTTCGACCAAGAATCACCACCTGGACCCCATGTCGAAAGCTCCATTGGCAGAGCTTGGCTGTCGCTCCAGTCGCTTTATGTCATCCAATTCCCCATCGAAATTGGTCCAGACATGTGGCCATGTGCTTGGCCTTGGTGTAATTTCTTCTACACATACCGAGAATACCTCCCGAATATCCTGCCGCCGCCCGACGATACTTTCTGTCTCGAATTCCTTATGTTTGCGGGGACTTTTGCTGAACACGAGGAAACCTTCTCCCTCATACTTTCCACGCCAGAGGTTCGATTCATGGTCTCCAAGGCATGGCCCCACATCCCTGGCATTCTGGATGCCAAGAAGCGCGAGCTTGCATTCACCGACCTTCAGAGCTTCATTGCGCACGAAACAACGGCCAAGCCAAACAACCTCGCAGAGATCATTGACGGCGCAGGGGGGACGCCAGACGACCTCGCTCGCCTCATCGTTCTGTACATTCAAGCAATGCTTCCAAACCAGGGGACTCCGATCCATTTCACGTATGTCCACTTTGCGTGCGTCATCCTCGACTTCGTCATACGCATCGAGCCCGTCCTTGGCGACGAAAAGGAAACGGGTGTGCGGTTGGGCGCTATCGGGACCGCTCTCGTCTCCCAGAATGTTGTCAAGGCACTGATAGACCTTGCATCTGCCTTGGGAAAATCCACCTCGACTCAGGCCAGATCGGCGCTGAGAAAGACCTTCATGATTCTCGGGTCAATATTCATGGCAAAACCTATGAAAATTAGGCAATTTTGTGATGCGTTGGACGACAAACTTCTGCACTCGCTTGTCGTTTGCGGACGTGGTCCCAACGGCGCAGGAATGAAAGGTTTCATCAAGCTGTTTCTTGAGGTTTTGATCCCTCCGCACCTTGTATATCCCGAAGCCTTGTCGGCTCTGGACCGCGCCCTCGACGATGTCGATGAACTGGTTACCCATGAGGATTTCAAAAACACTGCATGGCACGAATATTGGGTTCAATTTTCAAACCTGGCGGAGGACCGCATCGCGATTCTCAAATCGTGTGAGGTTCCGTCAATGAGGGCCTGTGATAACCTCGAGGTAATGTCTGCTTCGTTTGGGCCGTCTCTGTGAGCACTGATTCGCTCAAAGTGTGGTGCAATACGGCCCAGGCGCGAATTGGCCAGGTGTAGCACTTGTAAAACGGTTTACTATTGTGACGAAGCTTGCCAGGCTGCTGACTGGGCCGGTGGGGGGCATCGCAATGCCTGTGAATCCTATGTTGCTCTTTCTTTGCGTGAGTGACGAGCCTCTCCGCCACTCTTAACCAATAACACCCCTACTTCTCAGGCACCGGCAATAACCTGGATTTCACGATGCGCTCCTTTCTACGCGCGCTCATCCACCACGACTATCAAAAAGACAGGCGCACCATACTTCTCCAAAAGATGGTCTTTTGGCGTGCCCGTCCGGATGATGGTTTTCTCACTCTGTACGACTACACCCGTGGCCCAGTCAGAATTGTTCTGCAACCGTTGAACAGCGCAAAGACGCACGAGGTCCTAGGCTCGATTGAGTGGACGAACATCGTTTCGCGTGCGGAGCGCAGCGCGGGCCGGATGTGTCTCGATGTCCTCGTCTTCAGCAGAGGCGAAGGATTCCAGTATTATGTGATTCCGCTGCGCAGTAACAAATCAACCCTTCACGACGGTCTGCGGGCACTCGCCGACGAGTTTCCTCCAGATGTCGAGCACTGGGATGAAGATTTTGTTATAGATCGCTTTCAACGCTTCGTAGATTTGAACGACGAGGAAGGGGAACTGGTAGAGGTGCATTAGATACTGTAGCACAAATAGTTTGGATCGCGGTGATCTAATGGCGAGGAAGCGATATTGTAGTTTTGAGTTGGTATCTGACCAATGAAGCGAGTCGCCTTCAAGTCGTCGACACCTTCGTCTGCCTCTAAGCCACTCTGAGCACGGATATGATTCAGGGAGGAAAGATGTAGTTCACGACGGTTGACTTACTTTTTGTTTGTATTATTTCTGAGCATCTTGAATTCATGACGTTTGACATGAATTCCTGATCCTCTCGTTGCAGAGCTTGCTGACCGCGGGCTGACTGTACATATCAGGTCACCGACTTGCAAATGGCCTTGGGATGCCGGTGACGAGGATACTGTTGGTCCTTTCGGCGAGTTTCCTTTGTCCCGGATTGAATGGACGATGGACTGATCTTTAAGCCAGACATTGATGCTTTGGGGCCACGTACAATGCCCTCGTATTTCTTTTCGCCTTTCTGAGGCATTCTTCCGACGATACGGCGTCAACTAAGGATGAGATCAAATACGCCAGCGACAGTCATGTATTATATATGGTCACGATTTTATTCAAGCTTACCGTAAGTTCTTCTGTGTCACCGAAGTCGAATTCGAAAGAACAGCGATAATCGGCGACAATCCACTAAATGCAATGTTATTCAGATCAATTTCGGAGTCAATGTAGAAGTCGAACCCGTCCAACTTCATTCGCAACAATTTGAACAGATCAGATATTTTCATTTCTGGTGAACGGGGTTGACGACTGTAATTCAAACGTGATAGTTGACTTTCAAGTTCACCTAGGCTCGTTCTGCCTATCATCTTGCAGGTCAGATCATCGAAATAGGTTCAAAACTCAACCCACAAATCCACTTTCCTTTTTTGGTCCGATGGCGTTCTTGTGTTTGGCTGAGCATTGCGATCAAAGGCTGTGCTCGAGTCATCAACCTCGAACACCACCTCTACTCCACAACTTTGAACGGGCTTCCCTCGAATTTCTAACGGACTTCGAACCCGGGCCGGCCCACGACACGTCTGGCCACGCCAATCCAGTCGCGCCCAACTTGGAACACCTCAAGAGGCATTAACCCTTGATTAACCCATCCCCACCTTCGAACTTCGAACGTCGCCCGCATCCGGCTTCGAACGTGCCTCGCACACCTCCCTAACCTTGAAGGTGCGTCAAAGGTGCGTCACCTACACACGGCCAAGGCACTTCTAACACTTCGAACACCTACCTACCCTAGCTCGCGCCCACCTCCCCACTTCAAATGCCCGCCCGCCTAACCCACTTGGAATCTGCGCGCTCGCCCCTTCGAACGCCGGCCCGCTTCGTACTTCGAACGAGTGCATGCTCTTCGAATGCGCGCGTGCCCCTTTGAACACCCGCGCGCCCACTTCGAACGAACGAGCGCACCCAATTCGAATACGCGCCCGCCCACTCCGAAAGGGTGCACCGCCTACTTCGCACACGCATGCTGTGGACGCCCACGCTTCCCACTTCCAAACCGTGCCCGTCCCTTGAACATGCGGCAGCCCACTTCGAAAGTTAGGGTTCTGCGATGGGACACTCGCCGTCCCAATCCGACTCATCAACGTAGGCATACAACAATGGAGAGAGTCGGGGTGGAGGTGGTGGAGAGAGCCGAGGCGGCCACTCGCAGGCGGCGTCGAGCGCAAGCGGGAATAGTAACTATGCGAGTTATAGTAGCTACGGGCCGTACGCTGGCGGTATGTGTTTTTTCATTCCCTGCATTTATTGCCTTCGTTCCCTCCCCCAACCTCTCTCTGTAATCTTCCCCATCCCTCCCCTCTCCCCGTCTTACTCGCCTACTCCTCGTCTTGCCCACATCTCCTCCCCCTTGTCTTATCTCGCTCTGTGTCCCCCTCATCCCTCTTCATCCCTCTTTCTTCCTCCCCCTCTCCGTATACATGCCTCTCCACTCCCTCGTTCCCATCCTCCCTCTCCCCTCCTCCTATTCTACACTCACATCTCTGAATCCATGCTGATTAATATTACGATTCGCAGGTACTGCCGTCCCCCACGACATCCACCAAAAAGTGGTGGCCCTTCGGCGGCACCAAGGGCTGGACGTCCGACGCGGGCTGGTGGTATGCTGCGCACGAGTCAAAATTTGTTGGCGACGGCGTTGGAGAAGGTGGGGGGTGAGTGCGATTTTTTTTTCCTTTCTTTTTCTTGGAGGAGGAGAGGAGATTTCTGCGCGTGGGGAACGACTTGGGGAATAAATTTTGTGCGTCCGAGCAGTATTATGCTCCCCGAGCGTCTCTTGATTCTGAGCTTCTTGTGTGCGGGCGGGTTTATCGTCGTTTCTCCTGCGGCCTTTCGGGGTTTCTGCGCACGAGCGCGTTCTCCCCTGGCGTCTCGCTCATTTCTCTCCTCTCATGTCGTGTGTCTTTGCACAGCCATGACATTCCCTTTTGGGTTTTGCCGATGTCGAGTTTTCTCCAGAGTGGGTGGGGCAAAGGCTTAGCGACTTCCGGAGGTGGATAATTAGATGAGGTGGATAATTAGATGTGTGGGCCCTCGCACCCGTGGCGGTTTGACTTTCGAAGATGTTTTGAACTTTTCGAGACCTGAGCGCAAGGAGTAGCATGCGCGGAAATTTCCGTGCAAGGTTTTTTCCTTGAAAAACTTTTGCTCCGTGCCGTTTGCTCGTGGGTGTGCCCACAGTGTGTTGACGCTGCTCTCGCGCGTCCTCCCATTCATTTCTTCTTCGTTTTCCCTCTTCTTACTGCACCCGCCCCTCAGCCACTGACTCTTCTCACTAGAACCTCCCCTCCAACCAACCCCACCGCTACCCTTCCCTTCACACCCCCTCCGTGCACGCCCTCCATGCGCACCTCCTCTCCTGGTTCTTCGACGCGCCCGCGGCGCCCTTCGGCGTGCACCGCACGGCGCTCGCGGGCAAGGTCGCGGTTGGTCCCAGCGCGGTGGCGATGGCGTTGAGGTGGGTTATGATTCCTTTCGTTTTCATTCGTTCTGTGTTTTCGTTCTTCCGCATGGGACACTTTACCTCGTACTGGGACGTTTCACCATTTTCTTTTCGCGGACACTTGGACCTCGTTACCTTCTTCTTTCTACTTACATTTTCCACATCTACTCTGCCATTTTCGATCTCACCCTGTACTTCTTCCGCTATCTCCATATTATTCCCTCGTCTTTCCTTATTTTTCTTCTTGTCGACTCGTTTCAAATTCCGTGCTGACTATTCGCTTCATGATGCTCGTAGATGCGTTCCCCGCATGCGGCCTCGGCGTCTCCGTCACCACCGACGGTACCCTCTACCAAACCGAAGCCTTCGTCGCCTCGCCCTCACCCGCACCATCCGCCTCATCGGCGGCATCCGTCTTATCACACGGACACGGCTCCACCTTGTCGCACGGACGCGGCTCATCCTCAGGTCACGCGAAGAGCAAGGAGTCGAAGCGCTGGGAGACAGGCCGGTATTATTGCTGCTTGGTATCCGGCTGGGATTGGATGGCGTGAATCCGATATATTACGAGACTATCAAGGCATGCAGTTCCTTCCCCGTCATTCTCCCTTCCAAAAGCTAATCTCTTATCCAGCGACTTTACACCTTTCCCCAGTCTCTCGGCGTCAGGTCGCTCATCTTCCTCGTACTACTTCGTCGGCGTCCAGGGCGACGGCCTCTTTTAGCTCGACTCGCACCACTCCCGCCCCGCGGTCCCGCTCCTGCCATTCGTCGGCGAGCCGTCGTTGGCGATACCTCGCTCGCCTTCGTCACACGGACATGGCCACTGACACGGCCACCTCACCTCTCCGACGACACACGACTCTCGCCGCTCCCCAAGCCCCGAGGCGTGGCGGCTCGACAAGTCCCGAGTCGGGCTTCGCGAGCGGCGGGTCGATGAGTCCCGAGCTGGTGTATGGGCGCGGCGGCTCCATGAGCCCCGACTTTGCCCACGGGCACGCACATGGGCAGGGCCACTCGCCAATGGCGGAGGACGAGCTCGTCATCGCGCGCCCCCTCTCATGCTCGCGGCCCTCCACCGACTCTTATTCGCACGAGTGCAACGTGGGAGCGGGCACCGCACACCCCGCTGGCGGCCCCATGAGCGCAGCAGAGGAGGCATACTTTGCGCGCGCGCACTCCGGTGCGGAAATGTGCACGTTCCACTGCGAGCCGGTGCGCAAGATGCCACTGAGCGGCCTGGACCCGAGTATGCTGACTGGCTTCGTGGTCCGCGACGAGGCGGAGTGGGTGGATTTGAAGAAGAGGGTTAGGGAGGTGGGTAGCGTTCTTCCCTTTCATCTTCGTTCTCGCCCACTCGTACTGACAGACTTGTACTCGCAGCTCCCACGCACGATATTCGGGATCCAAGATGAGCCGCCAACGTGGCCCGGTGCGGACGACGACGACGATATAGGGCTCGAGAGTATCTCCGACCCGGAAGAGGCAGACGACGCCTCGATGACGGGGACGTCTCAAGCGCGTCCCATGCACCGTCCTCAAGCGCCTCGCACGCCGTCTCCAGCGCCGCCTCGACCTTCTCCCACATGCACGCGCACCACGGGTCGAATTCCACGACCCACTCGACGTCGAGGTCCACACGGAGGAGGGCCCCGTTGCGCCTATCACGCCGCTCCCAGCGTGCATTATCCGTTCCCGGTGAGCGCGGAGGACGGGACGGGGGCGGGGGCGGTGACGCCGCAGCGGGAGCGGAGAGGGAGCAGGAGCGCAATATGACGGTGTCGCCGCGGGCGGCCGGGGCAGGGGTGGGGACAGGGGCGAATGCGAATACCGGCGGGCAGCGGATGCACACCGCGGGGCGCGCGATGGCGGGCGGATGCAGAGTGGGAGCGTGCGCGGGATCCTCACTGAGGATTGAGTGTGCCTCTACTTGCTCTTGCTTCCATTTTGTGCTATTCGATTCTTCATTACTCTCCTTCTCTCCCCTTTCGCGTTTGTCGCTTACGTTACATATCCAGATGTGCATTACCTTCTCCATTCATTCTCCTCTCGTCATTATTCCATTTATCTCACCTATTCATCGTTCTTCGCTACGTATTCACTCGTGGTTGGCGGCTCATATTTTGTATCTACCCTGGTTCCCGCATGCACTTTCATATACATCTTACATTCCCGATACTCGCAATTATCTATTCCATATCATGTCTTGTCAATTCCATTATGGCTCGTGTCTCCACTCTTATCAACTGCGTATTCGTGTGATTTGAAGATTCCGTACAATGAATTCACCAACCGTCATCTTGAGGCGCTCACAAGAGAAAGATATCCGATAGGATGGCTAGAGAGAGGTTTTGCACTCACCTCGGGTATAAATTATAATGCTTAAAATTTGTGCTAGACAGTTCGTTTCTGAATCTGAGTTCTCCAAACGCGCAACAGAATTCATTGGGTTGCTGAGATGCGTTTGAATAATTTTTGGGCACATAGGCGGAGACGTAATGTGATGCGCCCGTTCTCCAAAATGAGTAGGGTTGGGTCTCCGCGATCACAGTGGGTGGAAGCACACAGCGCGTGTTCGAGAGTGTGGATATTATCATCTGCGGCACTTTAACTCCGCTGCGTGTTCGAATTCCTTGCTTTCCCTTGGGCGTACGCCGCCTGGCAGCGTGTGGTTCGCCCGTCCGAACCCGCCGCCCCCCCAACTCCGCGGGCGGGCACGACAAGAACGGTTAATGTGCCAGGAGATTCTGGCGTCCGGGCTGTTACTCCCCCCTCCACGGAAGTTCGATAACGTTCCCATGCGGTTCTCCCCTCCTTTTCTCTTTCCAACTCGCAACCGAAAAACCACTCCACCCCTCAATGCAACGTCTCCAACATTTCCAAGTCCAGTATTGCATCAAATGCACCTGCCCGTGTGGCACTATACTATTCCGGGATTATGAGCGGTACACAGAGGCATGTAGAGGGCCCAGGTTTTGCTGATGCGGGCTGATAAGAAATTCGTTCCAAGTTATGGCAACAGGGACTGGACCCTACGGGCCGAACCACGTTGTCGCCCTTGATGTTTTACTATTTTTGTAATCACTCCTCTGGCTTTCTTCCTGTAGCCTCACATCGTGGGAGCAATGAACACCACGTGTTACACATCCGACCGCTTTATCGGAGCCACCATGTCGAACAACAAGCTGCAAGATAATCCATACCTCGCGCACCGACACCCAACGCAGCGCGATACTGGCTCTTCCAGATCGAAGTCTTTGGGTGTGAAGGAGCCTCTGTATGGGTTTCTGCCGCGCAACGTCAACGGAGACCAAGTCCGGAGGGCATTGGTATGTGCGCATCGCGTTTGGGTGGATCCAGTACTCATAAACGAGAAATCTTTACAGGAACATGAAATCAATCCATTCACAGAGAAGCCCCACTCGGCGCAATACAAGAAGATCTTGGATGCCCGAAATAAACTGTCTGTTTACGCCCAGATGGATGATTTCTATAAAATGGTGAGTGGTGTTAGGTTTCGCATAGCATCCGAGCGAGGGGGTCGAAATAATGTATGCTGCCTCCGGATATGCTCGCAATCTTACCTCTTCCTCTGAGGCTCCTGCTCCCTGTTTTGACGTCAACTGATAATCAAATTTGAGTAGTTCACCAATAACCAAATCATTGTTGTGGTCGGCGACCCTGGTTCAGGGAAGACGACCCAGTACGTCTCGAACTCTGCCGATTCTGCCTTTGTGTTCCTTACAGTTTTCGAGGATCCCGCAATTTATTGTGTACTCTGATTTACCCCACAGCAAGGGCAAAATTATCGCCTGCACTCAACCTCGACGGATAGCGGCGGTGTCTGTTGCCAAGCGCGTCGCGGACGAGATGGATGGTCCGCAATTTGTTCTTGTGTTGATTTTTCACTTGAGGTTGACGCCCCTGTAGTCGAACTCGGCCGCCATGTCGGGTACTCCATCCGTTTCGAGAACATGACCGAGCCTGGGACGACGTTCCTCCAATACATGACCGATGGTATGCTTCTCAGCGAAGCAATGAACGACCCGAAGCTGGAGCGCTACTCAGTGATCATCCTGGATGAGGCGCACGAACGCTCACTCGCTACTGATATTCTGATGGGTCTCCTCAAAGCCGTGGCTAAAAAACGGGCAGATCTGAAGATCATAGTAATGTCGGCCACCCTAGATGCGTTGAAGTTCCAAAAGTACTTTAGTGTCAGTTCGAATAAGGCCGCGCCGCTTTTTAAAGTACACGGTAGAAACTTCCCAATCGAGGTGATTCGTATTCATGCTCCGACGAAGGTGAACCGGGGAAGCTGATGTTTTCACAGATCTTCTACACGCGGGAGCCCGAGCCGGACTACGTTGAAGCTGCTATCCGGACGGTTTTGATGATACACTGCGTGGAGGCGCCGGGCGATGTGTTATTATTCCTCGCCGGAGAGGAAGAAATTGAAGACGCGTGCCGGAAAATCGAACTCGAGGCCGACGACCTGATCGACCGGGACCCAGATGCATTCGGACCTTTGACCTGTATACCGCTCTACCCGTCACTCCCACCTCAGCAACAACGGCGCATCTTCGATCCTGCGCCTCCGCCGCGGACGAAGGGTGGCCCTCTGGGTCGCAAGATTGTCGTGTCGACCAATGTTGCGGAGACGTCGTTGACGATAGACGGGATCGTGTATGTGGTTGACCCCGGGTTCTCGAAGCAGAAGGTGTATAACCCGCGCATCCGGGTGGAGTCTCAATTAATTAGCCCAATTTCCAAAGCGTCGGCGCAGCAGAGAGCAGGGCGCGCCGGGCGGACGGGACCGGGGAAATGCTTTCGGTTGTATACGGAGAAGGACTTCAAGAATGAGTTGGAGGAACATACCCATCCTGAGATTCTCAGCAGTAATTTGAGTACCACCGTCCTGACCTTGGTGAAACTTGGGGTCAAGGCTTGTCTCATTGTTACGTTCTTGGATTGCGCTCTTTACTGATTGCAATTCAATTATAGGATCTCGTCCGCTTCGACTTTGTGGACGCTCCAGCTCCTGAAACTCTGTTGAGGGCACTTGAATTGCTCAATTACTTGGCTGCGCTCGATGACGAGGGCAACCTGACAACACTTGGTGGTATCATGGCGGAGTTCCCCCTTGACCCACAAGTAACGGATCGTTCAATACCGCACATTGAGCTGTCAATAATCCATGTCTCTCAGCTAGCCAAAATGCTCATCGTGAGCCCGGAGTTCAAATGCAGCAATGAAGTCCTGACCATTACTGCCATGTTGTCGGGTGCGTTCCAGCGCAGACGTCACCTTCTTACCGCTTATCCATGTCAATGTAGTACCGAACGTATGGCTGAGACCCAAAAACAAACAGAGAGAGGTAGATGCCGCCAAGGCATTACTGGCGGTTCCCGATGGCGACCATTTAACCATGCTCAATGTGTACAACGAATATATGAACAGTAAGCACATATTTTTAGTGTCGAAAGTACCGCTTGACGTTTTCGAATAGACAAGCACGACAAAAACTGGACATGGACGCACTACTTGTCTGCCCGTGCTCTGGAGCAGGCGGACAATGTCCGCAAGCAGCTAGAGCGGATGATGGAGCGCTTTGAAATGGAGCTCGTCAGCCTCAGCGACCCAGTTAAGCTATACCAGAATGTCCGGCAGGCGCTTGCTTGTGGGTTCTTCATGCAGGTTGCGCACAAAGAAGGGGAGAAGGGGAATTATTTGACGGTGAAGGACAATCAGGTTTGTTTCTTCATTCCATTTTATACCAACGCTGCTCACACGCCTTGTCCTTTTCCAGGTAGTAGCCCTCCACCCATCGTGTGGTATGGAGACGCAGCCCGAATGGGTCATATTCAACGAGTTTGTCTTGACCACGCGACCGTATATCCGGACAGTGACTGCAGTCCGACCGGAATGGTTTGTTTTCGTCGTTGCGCTTCCTCTTTAACCCGAGCTCACTCCTCCTCAGGCTGCTTGAATACGCGCTGACTTACTTTGATCTAAGCTCGTTTCCAGATGGTGAAACCAAGCGGGCGCTGCAGAGAGTCGCCAACAAGAAGGCTGGGAAAAGTAATAGAGACGCGACCAAGGATACGCGCGCAAGAACTAGGAAACAGAAGAAGAATAAGTAAATTTCTGATTCGGAAAAGAGACCGGGATCTATATGCATTGTTTTGATGTGCCGATTCACATATCAACAGATTTGAGACACAGGGTAACATGTTCCTATCTGCATACATCACCCTCTTTATAAAATTATCGCATTCTGTCTGTCCGAAGCCTTTTCAAACTCCGCTGGTCATTTGACCTTTGCTTCAGTCCGACATTTCTCCATCTAACGTGTATTTTTAAACTCCGCCGCTCAGCTGACCTTTCCTTCGGTCCGAGCATTCTCAAGACCCGCAATCTCCGTATTTTCGGCATCCCCTGGCCGAGAACTGCCATAAAGTGATGGTTCCTTCTTTTGCAAAGCTCAGGCAACTCAGATAAATTCAAGACAAGTTGATTCAACTTGAAGTCAATGCAACTGAAATCTCTCTCTATGTTCTAATCCTGGAAAATACCTGAATTTTCCTTCCTAATGGGGCGGAAAATTCGGGTATCAGAGGAAAATGACCGTATCATTGGACCAAACAACACCAAAAATCAGGAAAACAGATGAATCAGATGGAAAATGGGTGAATCAGTTGCTATCTACTATATATGGTAGGTAAATGATCGTATCACAAAAGGAAAATGACCGTATCACGGAACTGAAAAATGACCCCATCACATAGCAATGATTGCATTAATGAGCCGTCAATGGGAGGGACTTACCTGTGCACAAGAGAAACACATCTTCCTTTCTCCTGGTGCGCTCACAAAATAACTAAAACCACTTTTGAGTCAGTGTTGCCTGCAATGTGAGTAAAAAAATGTGATAACATACCGAGCCAATCATATAGTGCTATGGACACCTCTAAATGAAAAAAAAAATTGTCGGGTCCTACGCTGGCAAAATAGCTGAAGGAAGACTGACCATACTTTTATAGCATGGTGCGCTAGCCAATAAGTAAAGAGGTCTACCTGAAACACAGCCACAAACGTCGGGACCGGTAATGACTCATAAAAACCAAAATGACTCACTGCGTTATAGGTCCATGTAATTACCTCTCAGCCAATCTCAAGGTGGATGAGACATAGCAGAAATGGGGTTGAACATGTCTATAGCCCTCTATGACTCGCAGAACATGGGGGAGGGGGAGAACTGCGGAATACTGGGAGAGAGATGGTGGGACACGACAAGAAACAATTGATCGGGGATCAAAACCAACCACGTGATTTCATCATAAGTTTGATCAATCATGTGATCTTCTGTATTGTCTGATTACCTCCCATATCATCCCAGCTCTACTTACCTGTAAGTCTACAGCCACTATTTAAGGGTCTTTACTACAAAGTAAGTTGCACACCAGTATCCTTTGGGTACGCCATTGTCTTTTGCCCCAGTTTTATCACAACATTCACAGTCAAACTTATGCCG